>CM038675.1:767565375-767912875 GCA_021605145.1 Aegilops bicornis | reverse complement strand
ACTCGTAACCATGTCTTCCAGGCCTTCCCAGAACTCCCTCTTGGTGTTCTCATTGTGGCTCACTTATGGGCATACGCTACCGATAACATTGAGAACCAAGTCCTCAACTACCAGCTTGACCAGGATAATCCGGTCCCCACGTCTCTTGACGTCTACCACTCCATACTTGAGGCTCTTGTTGATCAAGATGCCTACGCCATTTCTGTTTGCAGCTGTCCCCGTGTACCATAGCTTGAAGCCGATATCCTCCACCTCCTTCGCCTTCTGTCCTCTCCATTTGGTTTCTTGGACGCAAAGGATATCAACACCTCTCCTCACCGCTGCATCAACTAGCTCCCGAAGCTTCCCTGTCAGAGACCCTACATTCCAGCTACCTAAGCGAATCCTCCTAGGCTCGGCTAGCTTCCTTACGCTTCGCACTCGTCGAGTCAAATGCGAAGACCCTTGCTCATTTTCCACTACATCCGGGCGCCGATGTAGCGCGCCACTAAGGATGCGACGACCCGATCCTCGCTTACTTGCCATCGTATCCGGATCAAGATACGACGCGCCACCTGGGGGGTGACGGCCCAGCCCTTGCCCATTTTCCACCAAACCCGGGTTCCGACGTGGTGCGTCGCTGAGAGGGTTACGCCCCAACGAAAATCTTTTGGGTTTCATCTCCATAAGAGTGGTTGAGTTTTTACATTGGCTCGCCAAGCCTATCACAACCCTCCTCCTTTACCCGGGCTTGGGACCGGCTATGTTGAGACAACATTGGTGGAGTTTCGTGGAATTATGCGATACGCGAAAGAAAAAAGATGTGGACAATGATGTTGTGAAGTTGAAATTCTTTTCGTTTTCTTTGCGTGATCGTGCAAAATTCTGGTTTTCTTCTTTGCCACGCAATAGTATTGATTCTTGGAACAAGTGAAAGGATGCTTTTATCACAAAGTATTTTCCGGCCGTAAAAATTATTTCCCTTAGAACCCAGATCATGAATTTCACGCAACTTGAACATGAGCATGTTGCACAATCTTGAGAAAGGACGAAATTGATGCTAAGGAATTGCCCAACTCCTGGGTTAAATATTTGGATGACCATACAATATGGTAATTCCTATGGTAATCCAACCTACAATAATAATAGAAACACCTCTGATCTTGAGAGCAATATTAAATAATTTATCAATACGCCAAAAGCTTTCAATACTTCGATAGAAAGAAAAGTTGAATAAAATTGATGATTTGTCTATAAGTGTTGATAGAATTTCTCATGATGTAGAAACTCTCAAGATGAAAATTTGTGTGCCTAAAGTTGAAGAATAAATTAAAGCTCTTTATGTTTCTATGGATGGAAGTAAGAAAAGAACCGCTATGCTTAGAGCTAAAAGAGAATTTTTAGAAAGAGCGTTTTCTAGTGATTACTATCATAAAAGTGATGAAGATCTTGAAATGCTTTGTGTTTCTTCTATTGATTATTTGTTTAGTAAATTTAAGATTGATTAAAAAGGGACTGCAGAAGAGTTAACTTTAGTTAGAAGGCGTCCCTATGATTCGGGGGGTGAAAATCTTGTTGACAAAACTGATAAAAGTGGGTTTGAGGAGGTCAAAACTTAACTAGTGATGTGCCCACTATTTTGGATTACAAAGACTTTAATTATGATAGTTGCTCTTTGGTTGATTGTATTTCTTTGTTGCAATCCATGATAAATTCACCCCATGCTTATGAACAAAATAATGCTTTTACTAAACATATTGTTGATGCCATGATGAAAGCTTTTGAAGAAAAGTTGGAATTAGAAGTTTCAATTCCTATAAAATTGCATGATGAGTGGGAACCTACTATCAAAGTCAAGATTAAAAATTATGAGTGTTTTTCTTTGTGTGACTTGGGTGCTAGTGTTTCTAAAATTCCGAAATCTTTATGTGATGTGCTTGGTCTTACCAATATTGAAGAGTGCTCTTTAAATTTGCACTTGGCAGATTCTACTATTAAAAAGCCTATGGGAAGAATTAATGATGTTCTTATTCTTGAAAATAGTAATTATGTGCCCATATATTTTATTTTCTTGATATTGATTGCAATCCGTCTTGTCCAATTATTCTTGGTAGACCGTTTTTGCGTACTATTGGTGCCGTGATTGATATGAAAAGGCAATATTAAATTTCAATTTCCACTAAGGAAGGGAATGGAACATTTCCCTAGAATAAGAATTAGGCCACCATATTAATCAATCATGAGGGCATCTTATGGATCTAGAACCAAAGATGACACCACTTATATCCCACGCGTTATGCCTAGCTAGGGGCATAGCGCTTGTTGGGAGGCAACCCAATGAATAAAATTTATTTTTGATTTTTCCTTCCTGTTATTGTGTGTTAGCACAATTATGCTACTGTTATGATTATGTTTTTTGTGTTTTAGTAAGTGTTTGTGCCAAGCAAGGCCTTTGGGAAGATTTGGGTGAAGGTTTATCTGATCTTGCTGAAAAACAGAAACTTTTACGCTCACGAGATTATTTTTAGTTTTTAACAGAAGAGTGATTTTGAGTCGATTCTTTTTGAAGAAGCTTTATGGAAAAAGTCCTCACGTCCAAAAATTTATTTTGGAATTTTTGGAATTACAGAAGTATTTGAAATATTCAGATTGCTACAGACTGTTCTGTTTTTGACAGATTCTGTTTTCTTTGCGCTGTGTGCTTGATTTGATGATTCTATTGTTTTCTTTGATGAGTTTTTGCCATAGAAAAGTTGGAATACAGTAGATATAATTCAAAAACAAAATAAGAGTAGGTTTGCTACAGTACTTATAGTAGTGGTTTGTTTTCTTATACTAACGGATCTCGCGAAGGTTTTGTTTGAGTTTTGTGTGATTGAAGTTTTCAAGTTTTGGTTTATCTTACGATGGATGAAGGAATAAGGATTAGCAAAAGGCTAAGATTGGGGATGCCCGAGGCACCCTAAGATAATATTCAAGGAATTAGCAAGCAACTAAGCTTGGGGATGCCCCCGAGTGGCACCCCTCTTTCTTCTAACAACCATCGGTATTTTACTTGAAGCTATATTTTTATTCGTCACATAATATGAGTTTTGCTTGGAGCGTCTTGTATGTTATGAGTCTTTCCTTGTTTTGCTTTGTGTTTTGAGTTTTGAATCCTTGTTGGAATAACTTTTTTGAGAGAGCCAAAATTTATGCTATGCTTGCTCCTATGCTTCACATAAATTTTTAGAGCCATGGATTTGCTCTAGTGCTTCACTTATATCTTTTTAGAACGGTGTGCTTTGTTATTTTTGAAGAAATGCTCTCATGCTTCACTTAGATTTATTTGGGATTTAGTAAAAAAAAATAGAAATTCTCTCTTGCTTCACTTAGATTATTTTGAGAGAAAGAAAAAATTATGCTCATGATCTTCACTTATATTTGTTTGAGCTTATCAAAAGCAACATATGAAAATAGTCCCAAAGTGATAAATATCCACGGACGGTATAATAAAAACTTTCATGAAGATCATTCGACAAAATAAACTTGATTCTTAGTAATGGTTTTGAGATATGACGATATGATATGTGAGTCATGTTGATGAGTAATTGTGCTTTAGTAAGAATATTGATGTTAAGGTTTCTGATTCCCTGTGCAAGGACGAAAGTCAATAGTTATGCAATGAAATTTATATCCTACTTATGGTGTATTATTCGGTGTTACTTTTTATTATTGCTTGGGTACGAGATTTTTTGCTTTTTGGTTGGTCGCTTCTCAATCTTTTTGCTAGCCTTCATTTTGCACTAAGTATGATCACTACTTGTGGATCCAAAACCCTTTAAACTAGTTTTGCCTTATGAGTCCACCATACCTACCTATATGTGGTATTTACATGCCCTTCCAAGCAAATTTGCATGTGCCATCTCTAATTTTCAAAATAAATTTCTCTTTTGCGTGCTCTACCGCTCGCGAGATGGTGAAGGGTGACCAATATTTTCCATGCTAGAAGTGTTATTCTCACGATGGGTGTTTATTCACTTGTCATTGCATGAGAGTACGACAAAGGTATTAGGGATGCCCAGTCCCTAAATGAATAATGAATTTACTTTATGTTGTAAAATAGTAAGTTCCTTGGAAAGTGTTGGTATGGAGTGCACCCATGGATACGGCTAGCCTTGGAAGGTGAAAGTAATGGTGGAAAAGGAATAAACTTTATTTTCTGTTTGGGAACCACCTATGATGTATCTAGCATGGAAAGTGTTGAGATCTCTAAGTCGTTTTCGTTGGTGGGAAAAGTATGCCTCTCAAAAATATTTTTATCTCCCAATTTAAGCCTTGAGCTCTGGCACCTCTACAAATCCCTACTTCCCTCCGCGAAGGGCCTTTCTTTTACTTATGAAATTTTTATTTTGAATTTGAGTCTCCATCTTCTCTTATAAAGCACCAACTAAGGGGCACTATGATCGTATTTGAGCATTGGGTGTAGCTAATATTCGAGTGTGTTTCATGAATGGATCAATGATTGAGCATAATGGGCTAGGGATAACTTGCTCTAGTGTTCATATTTTGACATACATGGTTGCTTGTTGATATGCTTGCGTATTAAAGTCTTCATGTCAAAACTAGACTATTGCTTTGAATCATATAAAAGTCCATATGTCCATGCTATAAAGAAAAGAAATGTGATGAACATGATAGGCAGCATTACACATCAAAAATTTTGTTTTTATCATTTACCTACTCAAGGACGAGCAGGAAATAAGCTTGGGAATGTTGATACGTCTCCAACGTATCAATAATTTTTTGTTGTTCCATGTTGTTATATTACCATTCCTGGATGTTTTACAATCATTTTATAGTCATTTTATATCATTTTTTTGTACTAACCTATTGACATAGTGCCCAGTGCCAGTTGCAGTTTTCTGCATGTTTTTTACATCGCAGGAAATCAATATCAAACGGACTCCAAACGCAGTGAAACTCCTGGATGATTTTTTTGGGCCAGAAGACATCCAGTGGGCCAAGGAAGCACCTGGGGGTGCCTCGAGGGGAGCAGCACCCACCAGGGCGCACCCTGGTGGGTTGTGCCTATCTCGGGTGCCCCCTGAACTGCCTCTTTGCTCTATAAACACCCCAATATTCCAGAAACCCTAGGGGAGTCGACGGAAATCAATTCCAGCCGCCGCAGAGTCTAGAACCACCAGATCCAATCTAGACACCATCACGGAGGGGTTCACCACTTCGATTGGTGGCTCTCCGATGATACGTGAGTAGTTCTTTGTAGACCTAAAGGTCCGTAGTTAGTAGCTAGATGACTTCCTCTCTCTCTCTCTCTCTTGATTATCAATACAATGGTCTCTTAGAGATCCATATGATGTAAGCCTTTTTGCGATGTGTTTGTTAGGATCCGATGAACTTTGAGTTTATGATAAGATCTATGTTTTTATCAATGAAAGTTATTTGAGTCTTCTTGATCTCTTATATGCATGATTGCTTATAGCCTCGTATTTCTTCTCCGATATTTGGGTTTTGTTTGGCCAACTTGATCTATTTATCTTGCAATGGGAAGAGGTGCTTTTTAGTGGGTTCGATCTTACGGTGCTTGATCCCAGTGATAGAAGGGGAACCGACACGTATGTACCGTTGCTAGTAAGGATAACAAGGTGGGATCTATATCTTCATAATAGATAAACGGATCTTGTCTACATCATGTCATCGTTCTTATTGCATTACTCCGTTTTTCCATGAACTTAATACACTAGGTGCATGCTGGATAGAAGTTGATGTGTGGAGTAATAGTAGTAGATGCAGGCAGGAGTCGGTCTACTAATCTTGGGCGTGATGCCTATATAATGATCATTGTCTGGATATCGTCATGATTATTCGAAGTTCTATCAATTGCCCAACAGTAATTGTTTTCCCATCGTTTGCTATTTTCCTCGAGAGAAGCCACTAGTGAAACCTACAGCCCCCGGGTCTGTTTTCACCTTATTTGCCTTTGCGATCTATTTTCCTTTGCATTTATTTTCATATCTATTAAACCAAAAATACAAAAATACCTTGCTGCAATTTATTTGTTCCGCGATCTATGTATCCTATATACCACTTTTACCTCACGTTGTTTGCCTATCTTGAGGCGTCGTACCCGAAAGGGATCGACAACCCCTTTAACACGCCGGGTTGCGCGTGTTTGTTATTTGTGTGCAGGTGTTGTTTACGTAGTGTGAGGAGGTTCTCCTACTGGTTCTATAACCTTGATCTCATCATTGAGGGCAATATCTAACGTCGCTATACTACATCATCCCTTCCTCTTTGTGGAAATACCGACGTAGTTCTAGAAGACATCAAAAGGAATTTCTGGCGCCGTTGCGGGGGAGGATCTGCAACATCAACCAGGTTCCTAATCACAAATCTCATCTCCTTGCAATTTACATTATTTGCCATTTGCCTCTTGTTTTCCTCTCCCCCACTTCACAAAAATTTGCCGTTTTATTCGCCCTCTTTTTCGTTCGCTGTTTTCTCGTCAGATCTGTTTTTGAGTGCAATCTTGTTGTGAAGTCACCATGACTCAAGAGAACACCAAGTTGTGTGATTTCTCAAATACCAAGAACAATTATTTTATTAGCACTCTGATTGCTCCTCCCGCCACTAGTGCAGATTCTTGTGATATTAATACTGCTTTCCTGAATCTTGGCATGAAAGATCAATTTGCCGGCACTCCTAATGAGGATGTCGCGTCCCATCTTAACACATTCGTGGAATTATGTGATATGCAAAAGAAAAAAGATGTGGACAATGATGTTGCGAAGTTGAAATTCTTTCCGTTTTCTTTGCGAGATTGTGCAAAATTTTTGGTTTTCTTATTTGCCTCGCAATAGTATCGATTCTTGGAACAAGTGAAAGGATGATTTTATCACTAAGCATTTTTCGGCCGCAAAAATTATTTCTCTTAGAACCGAGATCATGAATTTTACGCAAATTGAACATGAGCATGTTGCAAAATCTTGAGAAAGGATGAAATTGATGCTAAGGAATTGCCCAACTCATGGGTTAAATCTTTGGATGATCATACACAATTTTTATGCGGGATTGAATTTTGTTTCTCGTAATCATTTAGATTCCCCCACGGGGGGTACTTTTATGGAAATTACTTTGGGTGAAGCTACTAAATTTCTAGACAATATTATGGCAAATTACTCACAATGGCATACCGAAAGAGCTCTCCTACTAGTAAAAAAGTCAATTCGGTAGAAGAAATAAATTCTTTGAGTGAAAAAGTTGATGCTCTTATGAAGTTGGTTGCTAATAAAAGTGCTCCTATTGATTTTAATGATGTGCCTTTGTCTACTTTGATTGAGGAAAATAATGATGCCATAGATGTGAATTTTGTCTTGCGAAACAATTTCAATAACAATGCTTATAGAGGTAATTTTAATCCTAGGCCTTTTCCTAGTAATTCCTCTAATAGCTATGGTAATTCCTATGGTAATCCAACCTATAATAATAATAGAAACACCTCTGATCTTGAGAGCAATATTAAATAATTTATCAATACGCAAAAGGCTTTCAATACTTCGATAGATGAAAAGTTGAATAAAATTGATGATTTGTCTAGAAGTGTTGATAGAATTTCTCATGATGTAGAAACTCCCAAGATGAAAATTTGTGTGCCTAAAGTTGAAGAATCAATTAAAGCTCTTTATGTTTCTATGGATGAAAGTAAGAAAAGAACCTCTATGCTTAGAGCTAAAAGAGAATTTTTAGAAAGAGCATTTTCTAGTGATTACTATGATAAAATGATGAAGATCTTAAAATGATTGGTGTTTATTCTATTGATTATTTGTTTAGTAATCTAAGACTGATGAAAAAGGGACTGGAGAAGAGTCAACTTTAGTTAGAAGGCGTCCCTATGATTCGAAGGGTGAAAATCTTGTTGATAAAATTGATAAAAGTGGGTTTGAAGAGGTCAAAACTTTAACTAGTGATGTGCCCACTATTTTGGATTACAAAGACTTTAATGATGATAGTTGCTCTTTGGTTGATTGTATTTATTTGTTGCAATCCATGATAAATTCACCCCATGCTTATGAACAAAATAAAGCTTTTACTAAACATATTGTTGATGCCATGATGAAAGCTTTTGAAGAAAAGTTGGAATTAGAAGTTTCAACTCCTAGAAAATTGCATGATGAGTGGGAACCTACTATCAAAGTCAAGATTAAAAATTATGAGTGTTTTGCTTTGTGTGACTTGGGTGCTAGTGTTTCTACAATTCCGAAATCATTATGTGATGTGCTTGGTCTTACCAATATTGAAGAGTGCTCTTTAAATTTGCACTTGGCGGATTCTACTATTAAAAAGCCTATGGGAAGAATTAATGATGTTCTTATTCTTGCAAATAGGAATTATGTGCCCATAGATTTTATTGTCTTAGTATTGATTGCAATCCGTCTTGTCCAATTATTCTTGGTAGACTATTTTTGCGTACTATTGGTGTCGTGATTGATATGAAAAGGCAATATTAAATTTCAATTTCATTAAGGAAGGGAATGGAACACTTCCCTAGAACAAGAATTAGGCCATCATATTAACCAATCATGAGGGCATCTTATGGATCTAGAACCAAAGATGACAACACTTAGATCCTACGCGTTATGCCTTGCTAGGGGCGTAGCGCTTGTTGGGAGGCAACCCAATGAATAAAATTTATTTTTGCTTTTTGCTTTCTGTTCTTGTGTGTTAGCACAATTATGCTACTGTTATGATTGTGCTTTGTGTTTTAATAAGTGTTTGTGCCTGATACGTCTCCGTCGTATCTACTTTTCCAAACACTTTTGCCCTTGTTTTGGACTCTAACTTGCATGATTTGAGTGGAACTAACCCGGACTGACGCTGTTTTCAGCAGAACTGCCATGGTGTTATTTTTGTGCAGAAATAAAAGTTCTCGGAATGACCTGAAAATCCACGGAGCAACTTTTCAGAATTAATAAAAAATACTGGCAAAAGAATTAGCGTCAGGGGGCCCACACCCTGTCCACGAGGGTGGAGGCGCGCTCCCTCCCCTAGGGCGTGCACCTTGCCTCGTGGGCCCCCTGGATGTCCATCGACCTCAACTCCAACTCCATATATTTGCTTTCACGGAGAGAAAAATTAGAGAGAAAGTTTCATCGCGTTTTATGATACGAAGCCACCGCCAAGCCCTAATTACTCTTGGGAGGGTTGATCTGGAGTCTGTTCGGGGTTCTGGAGAGGGGGATCCGTCGCCGTCGTCATCATCAACCATCCTCTATCACCAATTTCATGATGCTCACCGCCGTGCGTGAGTAATTCCATCATAGGCTTGCTGGACGGTGATGGGTTGGATGAGATTGACCATGTAATCAAGTTAGTTTTGTTAGGGTTTGATCCCTAGTATCCACTATGTTCGAGATTGATGTTGCTATGACTTTGCTATGCTTAATGCTTGTCACTAGGGCCCGAGTGCCATGATTTCAGATCTGAACCTATTATGTTTTCATGAATATATGTGAGTTCTTGATCCTATCTTGCAAGTCTATAGTCATCTATTATGTGTTATGATCCGACAACCCCAAGTGACAATAATCGGGATACTTCTCGGTGATGACCGTAGTTTGAGGAGTTCATGTATTCACTATGTGTTAATGCTTTGATGCAGTACTCTATTAAAAGGAGGCCTTAACATCCCTTAGTTTCCATTAGGATCCCGCTGCCACGGGAGGGTAGGACAAAAGATGTCATGCAAGTTATTTTCCATAAGCACGTATGACTATATTCGAAATACATGCCTACATTACATTGATGGACTGGAGCTAGTTCTGTGTCACCCTATGTTATAACTGTTACATGATGAACAGCATCCGACATAAGTATCCATCACTGATCCAATGTGACTATATTCGAAATACATGCCTACATTACATTGATGGACTGGAGCTAGTTCTGTGTCACCCTATGTTATAACTGTTACATGATGAACAGCATCCGACATAAGTATCCATCACTGATCCAATGCCTACGAGCTTTTCACATATTGTGCTTTGCTTCTTTACTTTACCGTTGCTACTATTACAATTACTAAAAAACTGTTACAGTTACTTTTGCCACTGTTACCGTTACTTCCATACTACTTTGCTACTAAATACTTTGCTGCAAATATTAAGTTATCCAGGTGTGGTTGAATTGACAACTCAACTACTAATACTTGAGAATATTCTTTGGCTCCCCTTGTGTCGAATCAATAAATTTGGGTTGAATACTCTACCCTCGAAAACTGTTGCGATCCCCTATACTTGTGGGTTATCAGTGCCAAGCAAGGCCTTTGGGAAGATTTGGGTGAAAGTTTATTTGATCTTGCTTCAAAACAGAAACTTTTGCACTCACGAGATAATTTTTCATTTTTAACACAAGAGTGATTTTGAGTTGATTCTTTTTGCAGAAGATTAATGGACAAATTCCTCACGTCCAAAATTTTATTTCGGAATTTTTGGAGTTACAGAAGTATTCGAAATATTCAGATTGCAACAGACTGTTCTGTTTTTGACAAATCCTTTCTTTGCGTTGTGTGCTTGTTTTGATGATTCTATGGTTTTCTTTGATGAGTTTTTGCCATAGAAAAGTTGGAATACAGTAGATATAATGCAAAAACAAAATAATAATAGGTTTGCTACAGTACTTATAGTAGTGTAACATCCCAAAATTCTAAATTTTGGAATGTTATAAACAAATAGATAGATTTGATTGATGGTTTGATTGATTGACTGAAAGTGAGTGAGTTCGAAACTTTTTGAAAGTTAAATGAGAGGGAATAAAAGGACTTCCCCAAAACTTTCATTTTGCTTTTATGATCTTCGGGAATTCAAATTCTTTTCATCACAAAACCCTGGAGAGAAGATGACATGACTTCTTCCATTTATTTAAATGACAAGGGGTGTTGAAAATATTTGAATTTCATTTGAGAATATTTCCAATTCTGAAACTTTATGCAACTCAATGATTTTCACGAGCGAAGATAAAAGGACTTCTTCAAAACATATGAAATATGAGTTGGGAGTTTCAAAGAATTAAAATTCAAAGTTCTCTTGAATTTATTTCCAATTTGGAGTTATTTGAGTTTTATTCAAATTATTTTTCTCCAAAATAAAATATATGGAAAACAGGGTAACATGATTCCCTACATCAGAAAATTGGAGAGAAATTAATTTGAAGTCATTTTGGTATTTTTAAAATGATTTTTGTTGGATTTTATTAGACCAGCAGCACTCTTTGCTTTATTTGAATTTGTGTGTATTTTATTTAATGCTAGAATAATGTTCATCTCATAGGAAATTTTTTTCTGAAAATTTTGACATATTATATGCCTATATAATATTTCTATTTATTTTGTTTTTATTATTATTTTATTTTTATTTATGCATTTTATAAAAAAATCCTCCCGCCGACCGGGCTTACCAGCCTCCCGCCAGCCGTGGCCCAGCCCAGCCGCCGTCTCCCGTCCCCGATCTCCCGCAGGAGACCGACTCCCGCACGGGAGCGCCGCCGCCGCCGTACGCCGGCCGGACACCGCGCCACCTTGCCCCTCCTCCAAGCCAGCGCCTCTGCTCCCCTCCTATAAAAGGGCGCCACTGCCCTGCCTCCTCTCCTCCTCGCACTTCGCCACAAGACCTCTTGTCAAGGCCATGAAGCCGCCGCGGCGAGATCCAGCCACCGTCGCCGCTCCACTCCGTCGCCCCGCCGCCGCCACCACCATCGCCACCGCCACCCACGCCAGATCCCGTCCACTCACGAGCCGGAGGGCCACCGAGCCGCCGCCCGACGTCTCGACCACCGCCCTCTCCTCGTCAGCGGCAACCACCCTCGCCATGGTTGGTTTTTCTCGACCGACGCCGAACCGGTATAATACCTCCCGGTCCGGTTTTTCCTCCGGTTTTCTTTTAAAATCGGTTTTATTTTTAGTTAGATTAATTAGTGGACGTTAAATCTGCTAGTATTCGATGGCGAACAATTTTCACTGTTGAGCGTTCAAGAACGAACGTTCGCTATTTAGATTTTCTTTTTATTTTAGTTTTCTGCCAGGGACCTATCCGTAGTGTTATTTCTACAGATTAGTCCCTAATCTTCAAACGGCTATAACTTTTTACTCGTTAGTCCAAATTCAACGAACCCAACGCCCACTTCTTCGTTATGATCTCCTCTATCTAGTAATCAAACTCAAAAATGTTTTTGAAAGTTTTAAATTTGAATTCAAACAGATTTGTAATTGAACTTCGTTTGGTCATAACTTGAGTTTCGTAACTCCGATTTAGTTGATTCTTTTTGCAAATCGAAGCTCTTGACCTAAACTTTCTGATAAGGCCAAATTCACATAATTTTGGTACTGTTAGAAATTGTTTTATGTTGCAAGAGTTATTTGCTTGGTTTTGATGTTTTACGAATCGTTTTCTTCGTTCTTTCCGATCTTTTGAGTGATTGCTTATGTGTGGTTACTATTGCTTGCTTACGATAGATTGACCGGAGTGTGACGAGTAGATCTATCAAGAGTTTTGAGTGCGAATCATCTTCATCAACTTTGCAGGCAAGTAACACTTGATCATACCTTTTCATACCCCGTTTTTGTGCATTAGCTCAATCCTCAAACATTGCATGATTAGGATGTCATTAATTTGTGGGTTGGGAAGTAGATGATGAGGTAGGAACCTATTGCCCTGTTACTATCAAACCCTTGGGAGTTACTTCTATGTGTTGCTTATATTGCTATGCTATGCTCGTAGACGTGGTTTGGGTTTGAGTGATATTCACGACAGATGTGAGATTGTCAATTAATGGTTTACTTTAAGGTGGCAACTTAAATACACATCTGGGTGAATTGTGGCACCTGGGGAACCCAGTGTTGTCTCATATTATTTTGGAAATCCGGGGTACCCGTGTGATCTTCCTATGGACCGCCACCCAGGCTCAAAGGGAATCGAGATTATTCATGCTAGAAACTTCCGTGTGCAGCCGCAAGCTATTATGGGCTCTAGCATAGTTGAGTAAGTTACGTGAAGCTCTCAAGAGGTAGATCAGCAGGTAGTGGGTTTTATAGGTTTGGTATGATCTATCCTAGTAGAGAGTTAATGTTTACGAAAGATCGTGTCTCGGTCATCCGCTTCTCAAACACCATGGAGTGCGAGAAACCATCGGAGGCGATCGAGTCTTGTGGGGAAAAGTGCGCAAACCTCTGCAGAGTGTACAATCTAATCATGGTTAGCCGTGTCCCCGGTTATGGACAATTCTGAGTATCTTGTACTTGAGTATTCACATGTATCTCATCACTGTAAATTAATACTGTTGGGTTGTTAATTACTTTAATTGGGATTGAGTTGGGGTTATACCTTCTCAATGATGTTTCAACCACCATGATAGTTAAAATAAAATTTATTCCTTTGATATAGGGAAAAATTGGCTTTTTGCAAAACTGTAACCATAGAACTTTTCCACCAGCCAAACATGCATGTAGTGTTAGCATATTTCCTTACTCTCTATGTGTTACTTTGCCAGCATATTCCATGTGTTGGCCCGTTTTCGGGCTGCAACGTTTCATGTTGCAGACTTTTCAGACGACGAGTAAGTGATACGTTAGGGTTACGATTGCCTATACTCAACTTTGCCGTTGGTGTTGATGGGAATCCACAACCTTGTTGCTTCCGCTATACTTTGGATTGAGGTAATAGTATTTGCGTTATTCATACATGTGATTTACCTCTGTTATAAATCCTTCGAAATCTTGTGTGTGTCAAAGATACCGATCCGTGGATGACACTAAGCACAGAGACTTGATCCATTCGGGTCGGGTCGCTACAAGATGGTATCAGAGCACATGTTGACTATAGGACGTGACCCTAGAAACTGACAAGCCCATAGGAAAGATTTTTTCTCTACAACTTCATTTTCAAAAGAATCTTTTACCTCTCTTTTCTTCTGAGCTTATTCAAATATTCCCTTTTAGTGAGACCATACCCTTTTCCCTTTTTGACCACTCGAAGATTCGACTGATGAGACCACTCCAAGGAGACAAGATATCGGACAACCAAGACCATTTGGAATGAAAGCTCATGGCAATAACATGGGTAGAAACATGGACATTCATGATGTTATCGTTCGCCTATGCTATTGTCACCGTGCTGAGTTAAGCATGCATATGCATGGAATGATTGGATGGTAGAAGGCTGATGGAGCACCTATCAGCAATAGATGCAGTTTTAACATAGCTGGTGTATCACCATGATCTGGAGTATTACATCAAGGAGTTTAAGATGGATCTGCATGAAGCAATATTTTACAAGAAGGCAATTGGTGAAGAACTCGGGAACCGAAAGCTGAAGTAACCAAACTGGAGGAACAAAACCTCGAGATACCGGAGATTCGTCAGGACTGAAGGATAGTAGGATCATGGTTCATGTCAAGGAAGTTGAAATCAGAAGTTTGGAATGCCACTCCAAAAATATTTAAATACGTCACGAGAGACTTTGAGACAACAGAGATGAGCTGGCAAAAAGGACTTGAGAAAGACAAGCACGATCGGGAGAAGCCATCAGAGACATGAACATGACTTGAAGAGTTTGATGACCTTGAAGATTTATTGACCTTTAGAAGACCAAACCCCAGTTATATACCTACGTTAGATGCGACGTTTGTGAGCTTTCATCTGTTTGTTGTTTTTCTGACAGCCACAATAAAATCTGTTTTTCAAAACTTTTGTTTGCATTGTGTGCATCCCTCTCGATCTCTCTTGTCCCACCCCAAACCCATGGACCCAATAGAGGATGAATGGAGATGAGCTTGTATTTTCTGGACCAATGCGTCAATTGGAGACAGACCAATGGATTCGGAACATTTGAGAATCACATGAAGAGCAACCCTATAGTCAGAAAGGATATGGCCCAAATTTCGCTTCTTCAAAGGCTTTGAAAGAGGTGTTGCTACTTGGTGGAAGATGTACCAAACGATCAATGGATGGCAAGGAGTAACCACTTGGGGAGAAATTAAGTTGACTTTGCTAATGTCTCGGTTTGTCCCAGAAATTGAAGCCTTCGGAAAGGATATGAAGAAACCTTGTGCATGCAAGCTCTGAGGAGAAATAGGACACACCCATAAGGAACACAAGGATGAATGCCCTAATTGTGAAGGAAGTCACCCAACTGAAGAATGCCCAACTAGACAGATTACTTGTTTCTTGTGTGAAGGAACTACCCACTACCCTTTCGCTGTCACATTTACACTATGGTACAGAGAACCATCCAGCGAAGAAAGAAGAAATGAAAGGAGCCCTCATGGAGATGTTAGAAGAACCTGTGATGAAGGAAGATGTTGAGGACACACACAAAGGAAACAAAATTAAAGCCCGCACCAAGTCATGCTATTCATGTGGAGAAGAGGGATACATCTTCCAAGATTGTCTGAATGGAGATCTAGTAGAATTCCCGATAGAGGAAGTAGAGTATGGCCCACAGGAAATAGAAGCCCTGATTGGAACAGAAAGGTCCAGGAAGAGGAATAGATTGGATTCCAGGAAGGACCTGAGTCATGTCACCTGTTACAAATGCAAGGAGTCAGGGCACTACATCAACACTTGCCCAAAATGGAAGCCGAGGATCCAAGGAGGCTATGTGATCATGAGGAAACCTCGAAACCTGTCAGAAGTAATATGTTTCCATTGTAATGTAGCAGGGCACCTTGCCGTAGATTGTCCAAGGAGAAGGAGACTGTGATATATAGTTGAATTTGTAACAGAATAAATGTAGTAGTAGAAGTGAGAGCTTTCCTTTTATATTGAGGTGTTAAGTTGAGACATGTAATGGAAGAGCGAGATGATTGTAATGATTTAAGAATCAATAAAGTTAGCAGTGTTGGTACTGCTTTGGATTTTATGAGTTACCCTATGAGGAAAGATGTTGACCAATTTCGAGGATATGAGAAATATGGTCTATGGGATATTGGAACATTTTAAGGGTGGTAGTACCCTGTAAGAACCGTTGACCCCTGGAAAAGATAAGGATACCCACTGAATGGATTTCAGACAAAATGAATATGAGTTTTTGTCTCGATATGTTTGATACCCCAAGAGAGTGTGGGATGACGTTGGAGACCGTCAGTTGTTTGGACCAAATGTGATCAAGGAGTCAAAAGAGAGTGTTAAGTGGATTCGAGATAGACTGAAGGTAGCTCAGTCCAGGCAGAAGAGTTATGCAGACTCAAAAACGCAAGGAGGTAGTCTATGAAATTGGAGACAGAGCATGTCTTCGTGTGCCCCCTCTGCGAGGAGTTAAATGATTTGGAGTTAAGGGAAAGTTAGCCCCGAGATTTGTAGGACCATACCGAGTTTGAAACGTATGGGAGAATTGGCTAACAAGTTGGAGTCACCCGAAGGATTGTCAGGAGTTCATGATGTGTTTCATGTTTCCCAGTTGAAGAAGTGCCATGCAGAGATGGCCAATAATCCCCTGTAAGGACGTTTGACCCTGGAAAGGATAATGATGTTCCACGAAGTGGAGTATGGACTTCATAAGTATAAGTCTTCATCTCGGTAGGTGGGATATCCCATGAGGATGAAGAGATGAATTTACTATTGGATATAAAGGAGGTATGATGTTGGAAGTATGGATCAATGGAAATTCCATGATGAGTCTGAATAATCACGTCTCAGTTTGGTACAATAGAAGGAAGGAAGACCATACTATTGGATGGATTTTAAGTATACTAGGAAGTTGGAAGTTGGGATAATGATCAGTTGCCCCGATGATGAGTTCAAGGTTTCCAAGTGATGAGATGGGCCATAACCCACAGGCCCCATGACCTACCAAGAAGCAAGCACACTCTTGCTGAAGGAGAACCCTGGAAGAAGTTACGATTTTATCAACCGACGATTCTATAGGAGTTTACGCAAAAACCTGAGAGTTGTTAAGGAATGATAGATGTTTTGTTTGGCTTGCAGAATCAATGGATTTTCCGAACTTGGTTAAATCGACAAGAGGAATTCTGCAATGCTTGTGAGGATGACCGAGTGTTAGAATGCGAGATTCGCTAAACCATGTACAAAGTAATGATTTGGGTGCGGGATGGATTGATCACCATACCGACTTACTCTTATTATTAAGCTTTGCTATATGGGATGGTAAATCTGAGTGACTTACCTATGGTAGAGAGACGACGATCAAAACCTTGTTTGAACCTTAGAATGGTATAAGTATTTTTCCCTTGTACAAGGCAGCTTTTGCCAACCGTAGGATATACGGTGAGGTTCAACCCAGACCCATTTCCTGCAGGACAAACCATAAATTGTTGACCACCATGAGATATCGATAGTTTTTTAGAAATGGCGCCAGCCCCGTCAGCTATGAAGACCCAGTCTCGGAATAACCTTACCAAGAGTAAAGGACAAAAAAAATTGATGAAAAGGTTATGCCACTGCCGGAAGAGCCCAGAGAAGGAATTGTCCTTACGATCTGAGAAGACCGACACTGTCAGTAATAAGGATGGAGTATATGAGTTTTGATGGAACCGTAACAATGCTTCTAAGGGTGGTAGCACCCGAGACCCCGGAGACGATCGATGGATTTTTGAGAAGACCCCCAAACCCTAACCTATTTCTTGCTAGCCTCTCCGAATCTCGAGGACGAGATTCATTTTAAGGGTGGTAGTTTGTAACATCCCAAAATTCTAAATTTTGGAATGTTATAAACAAATAGATAGATTTGATTGATGGTTTGATTGATTGACTGAAAGTGAGTGAGTTCGAAACTTTTTGAAAGTTAAATGAGAGGGAATAAAAGGACTTTCCCAAAACTTTCATTTTGCTTATATGATCTTCGGGAATTCAAATACTTTTCATCGAAAAACCCTGGAGAGAAGATGACATGACTTCTTCCATTTATTTAAATGACAAGGGGTGTTGAAAATATTTGAATTTCATTTGAGAATATTTCCAATTCTGAAACTTTATGCAACTCAATGATTTTCACGAAGATAAAAGGACTTCTTCAAAACATATGAAATATGAGTTGGGAGTTTCAAAGAATTAAAATTCAAAGTTCTCTTGAATTTATTTCCAATTTGGAGTTATTTGAGTTTTATTCAAATTATTTTTCTCCAAAAATAAAATATATGGAAAACAGGGTAACATGATTCCCTACATCAGAAAATTGGAGAGAAATTAATTTGAAGTCATTTTGGTATTTTTAAAATGATTTTTGTTGGATTTTATTAGACCAGCAGCACTCTTTGCTTTATTTGAATTTGTGTGTATTTTATTTAATGCTAGAATAATGTTCATCTCAGAGAAATTTTTTCTGAAAATTTTGATATATTATACGCCTATATAATATTTATATTTATTTTGTTTTTATTATTATTTTATTTTTATTTATGCATTTTATAAAAAATCCTCCGACCGGGCTGCCCAGCCTCCTGCCAGTCATGCCCAGCCCAGCCGCCGTCTCCCGTCCCGATCTCCGCAGGAGACCGACTCCCTTGAGGCGCCACACACCGCCCGTCGTCGGCGGACACCGCGCCACCTTGCCCCTCCTCCAAGCCAGCGCCTCCCCTCCCATCCTATAAAAGGGCGCCGCCCGGGCCCCGTCTCTCCTCTCCTCCTCGCACTTCGCGCCGCCGCCGCACCTCTTGCCGCGCTCGCGGAAGCCGCTGCTCCAGCGAGATCCAGCCACCGCCGCCGCTCCACTCCGCCCCACTGCCGCCACCACCGTCACACGCCGACCACGCGCATCCACCCGTCCACTCCCCCGAGGGCCACCGAGCCGCCGCCCCGTCGACGTCCGACCCGCCGCCGCCCTCTCCCTCGCCGCCGGCAACCACCGTCGGCGCGGTTGGTTTTTCTCGACCGACGACCGAACCGGTATAATACCTCCCCGGTCCGGTTTATTTTTTTTTCCTCCGGTTTTTCTTTTAAAATCGGTTTTATTTTTTTAGTTAGATTAATTAGTGGACGTTAAATCCGTTAGTATTCGATGGCGAACAATTTTCACTGTTGAGTGTTCAAGATGTGAACGTTCGCTATTTAGATTTTTCTTTTATTTTAGTTTTCTGCCAGGGACCTATCCGTAGTGTTATTTCTACAGATTAGTCCCTAATCTTCAAACAGCTATAACTTTTTACTCGTTAGTCCAAATTCAACGAAACCAACGCCCACTTCTTCGTTATGATCTCCTCTATCCAGTAATCGAACTCAAACATGTTTTTGAAAGTTTTAAAATTTGAATTCAAACAGATTTGTAATTGAACTTCGTTTGGTCATAACTTGAGTTTTGTAACTCCGATTTAGTTGATTCTTTTTGCAAATCGAAGCTCTTGACCTAAACTTTCTGATAAGGCCAAATTCACATAATTTTGGTACTGTTAGAAATTGTTTTATGTTGCAAGAGTTATTTGCTTGGTTTTGATGTTTTACTGAATCGCTTTCTTCGCTCTTTCCGATCTTTTGAGTGATTGCTTATGTGTGGTTACTATTGCTTGCTTACGATAGATTGACCGGAGTGTGACGAGTAGATCTATCAAGAGTTTTGAGTGCGGATCATCTTCATCAACTTTGCAGGCAAGTAACACTTGATCATACCTTTTCATACCCCGTTTTTGTGCATTAGCTCAATCCTCAAACATTGCATGATTAGGATGTCATTAATTTGTGGGTTGGGAAGTAGATGATGAGGTAGGAACCTATTGCCTGTTACTATCAAACCCTTGGGAGTTACTTCTACGTGTTGCTTATATTGCTATGCTATGCTCGTGGACGTGGTTTGGGTTTGAGTGATATTCACGACAGATGTGAGATTGTCAATTAATGGTTTACTTTAAGGTGGCAACTTAAATACACATCCTGGTGGATTGAGGCACTGGGGAACCCGGTGTTGTCTGCTTTATTTTTGGAAATCCCGGGTACCCGTGTGATCTTCCTATGGACCGCCACCTGTGCTCAAAGGGAACTGAGATTATTCATGCTAGAAACTTCCGTGTGCAGCCACAAGCTATTATGGGCTCTAGCATAGTTGAGTAAGTTACGTGAAGCTCTCAAGAGGTAGATCAGCAGGTAGTGGGTTTTATAGGTTTGGTATGATCTATCCGAGTAGAGTTAATGTTTCGAAAGATCGTGTCTCGGTCATCCGCTTCTCAAACACCATGTAGTGCGAGAAACCAACGGAGGCGATCGAGTCTTGTGGGGAAAAGTGCGCAAACCTCTGCAGAGTGTACAATCTAATCATGGTTAGCCGTGTCCCGGTTATGGACAATTCGAGTATCTTGTACTTGAGTATTCACATGTATCTCATCACGTAAATTAATCTTTGTTGGGTTGTTAATTACTTTAATTGGGATTGAGTTGGGGTTATACCTTCTCAATGATGTTTCAACCACCATGATAGTTAAAATAAAATTTATTCCTTTGATATAGGGAAAAATTGGCTTTTTGCAAAAGCGTAACCATAGAACTTTTTCCACCAGCCAAACATGCATGTAGTGTTAGCATATTTCCTTACTCTCTATGTGTTACTTTGCCGGCATATTCCATGTGTCTGGCCCGTTTTCAGCTGCAACGTTTCATGTTGCGAGACTTTTCAGCAACGACAGTAAGTGATACGTTAGGGTTACGATTGCCTATACTCAACTTTGCCGTTGGTGTTGATGGGAATCCACAACCTTGTTAAGCTTCCGCTATCTTTGGATTGAGGTAATAGTATTTACGTTATTCATACATGTGATTTACCTCTGTTATAAATCCTTCGAGTACTGTGTGTGTCAGCATACCGATCCAGGGATGACACTAAGCACAGAGACTTGATCCATTCGGGTCGGGTCGCTACAAGTAGTGGTTTGTTTTCTTATACTAACGGATCTCACGAAGGTTTTGTTTGAGTTTTGTGTGATTGAAATTTTCAAGTTTTGGGTGATCTTACGATGGATGCATGAAGGAATAAGGATTAGCAAAAGGCTAAGCTTGGGATGCCCGAGGCACCCCAAGATAATACTCAAAGAAGTAGCAAGCAACTAAGCTTGGGGATGCCCCCGAGTGGCATCCCCGCTTTCTTCTAACAACCATCGGTATTTTACTTGAAGCTATATTTTTATTCGTCACATAATTAATATGAGTATTGCTTGGAGCGTCTTGTATGTTATGAGTCTTTGCTTGTTTTGCTTTGTGTTTTGAGTGTTGAATCCTTGCTGGAACCACTTTTTTGAGAGAGCCAAATTTATTTGTTTCGCGATCTATTTATCCTATCCACCACTTTTACCTCACGTTATTTGCCTATCTTGAGGCGCCGTACCCGAAAGGGATTGACAACCCCTTTAACACATCAGGTTGCGAGTATTTGTTATTTGTGTGTAGGTGCTATTTAGGTGGTGTGAGGAGGTTCTCCTACTGGTTCGATAACCATGGTCTCATCACTGAGGGAAATACCTACCATCGCTATACTGCATCATCCCTTCCTCTTTGGGGAAATACCGACGTAGTTCTAGCAGCATTAGCGTGCCGACGGTGATCACATCAACCTTGGAACCATTTCCGACGCGCATCGTCACCTCGTCCTTAGCCAATCTTCGTTTAATCCGTAGTCCCTGCTTCGAGTTACAAATATGAGCAACCGAACCGGTATCAAATACCCATGCACTACTACGAGAATTAGTAAGGTACACATCAATAACATGTATATCAAATATACCTTTGTTCACCTTGCCATCCTTCTTATCCGCTAATACTTGGGGTAGTTCGCTCCAGTGACCAGTCCCTTTGCAGTAGAAGCACTCAGTTTCAGGCTTGGGTCCAAACTTGGGTTTCTTCCCGGGAGTGACAACTTGCTTGTTAGTCTTTTTGAAGTCCCCCTTCTTTTTACCCTTGCCCTTTTTTCTTGAAATTGTGGTCTTGTTAACCATCAACACTTGATGCTCCTTCTTTATTTCTACCTCTGCGGCCTTTAGCATCGCGAAAAACTCAGGAATAGTCTTTTCCATCCCTTGCATATTGTAGTTCATCACGAAGCCTTTGTAGCTTGGTGGCAGTGTTGAAGAACTCTGTCAATGACACGATCATCTGGAAGATTAAATCCCAGCTGAGTCAAGTGATTATGGTACCCAGACATTCTGAGTATGTGCTCACTAACAGAATTGTTCTCCTCCATCTCGTAGCTATAGAACTTGTTGGAAACTTCATATCTCTCAACTCGGGCATTTGCTTGAAATATCAACTTCAACTCCTGGAACATCTCATATGCTAGGCTCGTCAAGTTTAACCCGAGTATTCTACGTGTGCAAATCTGGCTTGCACCCGTTGTATTTGAACATAGAGCCTATCACACTCGATCATCATGTGGTGTCTCAGCACGAAGAACTTTCACAACGGTGCATACTCGGGGAGAACACTTATACCTTGAAATTTAGTAACGGATCATCTTATAATTCTACCGCCGTACTAAGCAAAATAAGATACATAAAAGATAAACATCACATGCAATCAAAATATGTGACATGGTCAGGCCATCATCATCTTGTGCTCATGATCTCCATCACTGAAGCAACGTCATGATCTCCATCGTCACCAGCTTGACACCTTGATCTCCGTCATAGCGTCGTGGTCGTCTCGCCAACCATTGCTTCTACGACTATCGCTACCGCTTAGTGATAAAGTAAAGCAATTACATAGCACTTGTATTTGATACAATAAAGCGACAACCATATGGCTCCTGCCAGTTGCCGATAACTTTTACAAAACATGATCATCTCATACAACAATATTTATATCACATCATGTATTGACCATATCACATCACAACATGCCCTGCAAAAACAAGTTAAACGTCCTCTACTTTGTTTGTTGCAAGTTTTACGTGGCTACTACGGGCTGCTAGCATGAACCGTACATACCTACGGCAAAAACCACAACGATGATTTATATATCAAGTTTGATGTTTTAACCTTCACAAGGACCGGCCGCAGTCAAATTCGATTCAACTAAAGTTGGAGAAACAGACACCCGCCAGCCACCTTTATGCCAAACTAGTTGCATGTCTATCGGTGGAACCGGTCTCATGAACGCGGTCATGTAAGGTTGGTCCGGGCCGCTTCATCCAACAATACCGCCGAATCAAAATAAGACATTGGTGGTAAGTAGTATGACGATCACCGCCCACAACTCTTTGTGTTCTACTCGTGCATATCATCTATGCATAGACCTGGCTCGGATGCCACTGTTGGGAAACGTAGGATGCAATTTAAAAAATTTCCTATGCTCACGCAAGATCTATCTAGCAGATGCATAGCAATGAGAGGGGAGAGTGTGTCCACGTGCCCTCGTAGACCGAAAGCAGAAGCGTTAACTTAACACGGTTGATGTAGTCGAACGTCTTCTCAAATCAACCGATCAAGTACAGGTTCAGCTCGATGACGTCCCTCGAACTCTTGATCCAGCAGAGTGTCCATGGAGTCGATGAGTTCCGTCAGCACGATGGGGTGATGACAGTGTTGGTGAAGTGATCCGCGCAGAGCTTCGCCTAAGCACTACAATGATATGACCAGAGGAGTAAATGGTGGAGGGGGGCACACCACACGGCTAAACAATTGTTGTGCCTTTGGGGTGCCCCCTACCCCCGTATATAAAGGAGGAGAGGAGGAGGCCAGCCACCAAGGGGCGCGCCAAGGGGGGGTCCTACTAGGACTCCACTCCTAGTAGGATTCGCCCCCCTTTTTTCCTTCTGATGGAGGTGGAAAGAG
This sequence comes from Aegilops bicornis, assembly GCA_021605145.1. Taxonomy (NCBI): domain Eukaryota; kingdom Viridiplantae; phylum Streptophyta; class Magnoliopsida; order Poales; family Poaceae; genus Aegilops; species Aegilops bicornis. The sequence goes on along the minus strand of CM038675.1, from coordinate 767,889,148 downwards.
GGAAGGAGAGGGAGAGGGGGAAAGGAAAGGGGGGCCGCGCCCCCTTCCTCTTGTCCAATTTGGACAGCCCATGGGGGGCGTGCCACCCCTTGTGGGCTCCCCTATCTCTCCTCGATGGCCCATGTTGGCCCATTACTTCTCCAGGGGTTCCGGTAACCTCCCGGTACTCCAGAAAACATCTGAAACTTCCCGAAACCATTCCGGTGTCCAAATGTAACCTTCCAATATATCAATCTTTACCTCTCGACCATTTCGAGACTCCTCGTCATGTCCGTGATCTCATCTGGAACTCCAAACAACCTTCGGTCACCAAAACACATAACCTCATATAATACCAATCGTCATCGAACGTTAAGCGTGCGGACCCTACGGGTTCGAGAACTATGTAGACATGACCGAGACACCTCTCTGGTCAATAACCAATAGCGGAACCTGGATGCTCATATTGGTTTCCACATATTCTACGAAGATCTTTATTGGTCGAACCGCAATGTCAACATACATTATTCCCTTTTTCATCGGTATGTTACTTGCCCGAGATTCGATTGTCGGTATCTCCATACCTAGTTCAATCTCGTTACCGGCAAGTCTCTTTACTCGTTCCATAGTGCATCATCACACAACTAACTCATTAGTCACATTGCTTGCAAAGCTTCATATGATGTGTGATGACCCACAAGTGTAGGGGATCTATCGCAGTCCTTTCGATAAGTAAGAGTGTCGAACCCAACGAGGAGGAGAAGGAAATGACAAGCGGTTTTCAGTAAGGTATTCTCTGCAAGCACTGAAATTGTAGGTAACAGATAGTTTTGTGATAAGATAATTTGTAACGAGTAACAAGAAATGAAAGTAAATAAGGTGCATCTAGGTGGCCCAATACTTTTTGTAGCAAAGGACAAGCTTGGACAAGTTCTCAGAATGAGAAAAGCGCTCCCGAGGACACATGGGAATTATCGTCAAGCTAGTTTTCATCACACTCATATGGTTCACGTTCGTTACTTTGATAATTTGATATGTGGGTGGACCGGTGCTTGGGTACTGCCCTTTCTTGGACAAGCATCCCACTTATTATTAACCCCTATTGCAAGCATCCGCAACTACAAAAGAAGTATTAAGGTAAACCTAACCATAGCATGAAACATATGGATCCAAATCAGCCCCTTACGAAGCAACTTATAAAGCAACTTATAAACTAGGTTTAAGCTTCTGTCACTCTAGCAACCCATCATCTACTTATTACTTCCCAATGCCTTCCTCTAGGCCAAATAATGGTGAAGTGTCATGTAGTCGACGTTCACATAACACCACTAGAGGAGAGACAACATACATCTCATCAAAATATCGAATCTAATACCAAATTCACATGACTACTAATAGCAAGACTTCACCCATGTCCTCAGGAACAAACATAACTACTCACAAAGCATATTCATGTTCATGATCAGAGGGGTATTAATATGCATTAAGGATCTGAACAAATGATATTCCACCAAATAAACCAATTAGCATCAACTACAAGGAGTAATCAACACTACTAGCAACCCACAGGTACCAATCTGAGGTTTTGGTACAAAGATTGGATACAAGAGATAAACTAGGGTTTGAGAGGAGATGGTGCTGGTGAATATGTTGATGGAGATTGACCCCCTCCCGATGAGAGGATCATTGGTGATGACGATGATGATGATTTCCCCCTCCCGGAGGGAAGTTTCCTCGGCAGAACAGCTCCGCCGAAGCCCTAGATTGGTTCCGCCAAGGTTCCACCTCGTGGCGGCGGAGTTTTGTCCCGTGAGCTTGCTTATGAGTTTTTCAGGGTAAAAGACTTCATATAGCAGAAGATGGGCACCGGAGGGCTGCCAGGTGGCCCACGAGGCAGGGGGGCGCCCCCACCCTCGTGGATGGTGGGTGGCCCCCCTCGGGTATTTCTTCCGCTCAATAACTTTTATTAATTCCCAAAATGACTTTCGTGGAGTTTCAGGACTTTTGGAGCTGTGCAGAATATGTCTCTAATATTTGCTCCTTTTCCAGCCCAGAATCCCAGCTGCCGAAATTCGCCCTCTTCATGTAAACCTTGTAAAATAAGAGAGGATAGCCATAAGTATTGTGACATAACGTGTAATAACAGTCCATAATGCAATAAATATCGATATAAAAGCATGATGCAAAATGGACGTATCAACTCCCCCAAGCTTAGACCTCGCTTGTCCTCAAGCGGAAGCCGATATCGAAAAATATGTCCACATGTTTAGAGATAGAGGTGTCGATAAAATAAAATACGGACATGAGGGCATCATGATCATTCCTATAACAACAACATATATATATATATATTGTCATATGATTCCTTATTCTCAAGTAACACTCTATTCACAATGTCAAGTATGATTCAGAAACTTCATTGAGAACCAACAAACTATGATCTCGGTCATTGAAGCAATTGCAATTTATCATAACATCGGAAAGAGTCAATATAATAGCTTTTCAGTAAGTCCACATACTCAACTATCATTTAGTCTTTCACAATTGCTAACACATGCGCAATACTTATGGTTATGGAGTTTTAATCGGACACAGAGAAAGATAGGGGCTTATAGTGTTGCCTCCCAACCTTTTACCTCAAGGGTAATGTCAATAATAATAGTTCATGCTAACTTACATCCAATTGGATATATATATTAGGATCTTTCCAACACGAGGTGTTTGTCAAAGGATAAAATGTAAAAAGGAAAGGTGAAGATCACCATGACTCTTGCATAATGTAAAAGATAGGCCCTTCGCAGAGGGAAGCAGAGGTTGTCATGTGCTTTTAGGTTGGATGCACGAAATCTTAATGCAAAAGAATGTCACTTTATATTGCCACTTGTGATATGAACCTTTATTATGCAGTCCGTCACTTTTATTACTTCCATGTCACAAGATCGTATAAATCTTATTTTCTCCACACTAATAAGTCATACATATTTAGAGAGCAATTTTTATTGCATGCAACATGACAACTTACTTGAAGGATCCATAGGTAGGTATGGTGGACTCTCATGGCAAAACTGGGTTTAAGGATATTTGGAAGCACAATTAGTATCTCTACTTGGTTCAAGGAATTTGGCTAGCATGAGGGGAAAAAGCAAGCTCAACATGTTTGGACGATCCATGACAATATACCTTAACTGAGATGTGAGAAAACATAACCCATTACATTGTCTTTCTTATCCAACATCAACTCTTTGGCATGTCATACTTTAATGAGTGCTCACAATTATAAAAGATGTCCAAGATAGTATATTTATATGTGAGAACCTCTCTTTCTTTATTACTTCCTATTAATTGCAACAATGACCAAAACTATGTTTGCCAACTCTCAACAACTTTTAATCATCATACTCTTTATATGTCAATTCATTACTATCCATAAGATCAATATGATCTCTTTTATTTCTTTTTACTCCTTTATTTCCTCAAGATCATAGCAAGATAGCAAAGCCCTTGACTCAACACTAATCTTTATTATATATAGCTCACGGACTCGATTACATAGAGGGATCATAAAGCAAAACTTAAAACTAATTCATACCAAAACTTTATTCTACTAGATCAAGATATTACCAAAAGGATCGAACTAAGTAAAACGCTAAAGATAGGAGTGTGATGGTGATACGATACTGGGGCAACTCCCCCAAGCTTGGCAGTTGCCAAGGGGAGTGCCCATACCCATGTGTTTATGTCCTCGGAGGTGGTGATGATGGAGTTGTTGATGATGTAGGCTTGTCGTCTGTCTTCCAAGGCATAGGCTCACCATCATAGAAGGATGATCGAGTCTCCGGGATCCTCAAATCTGTAGCCAAACTCATCCTCTTGAATCTATATTCATACTCACAATTTTGGTTTTGCAGGTCATAGATCTGGGCTTGGAGGTGCTCGATTTTCTCATGAAGCTTGAAGATGGTCTCCCAAATGTTCTTGGCGTCCAGCTTGTGGTTGTTGGTGAACTCCGCGATCATCATCTGGTTGGCGTTGAGTCCGCTGCCCACCATCCCTTGGCACTTGAAAACTTGTTGTTCCATTGTTTCGAGCTTTGTCTCCACGCTTCCGGTACTCCTTGGTCCCTCCACATCGCGGATGTGCAGCACCCCCTCACGCATCTCAATGGTTTGAGGGTGATGCAGCACCTCCGCGAGGTAGGGGTTGATGACCCTCTCAAAAAACTTGTCCTTGGGAGCGCTTGAAGATGTCATGGTGCACTAGATCTGTCAGAAAAACAGCTCGAAACAAAGACAGAGGATATTTGTGTGATACGGTGGTCAAAACCTTCGGGAGATTATATAATGAATTTTTATCGACCAAAAGAAGTATCGTGCAAGAAAACGGAGTCCGGAGAGCACACGAGGTGCCCACGAGGCAGGGGGCGCTCCTAGGGGGGTAGGGCACGCCCTCCACCCTCGTGGATGCCTCGTGTACTTCCCGGACTACTTCTTATATTCCTATTTTCTTAAATATTCCAAAACGGAGAAAAATTGCTATTAGAACTGTTTTGGAGTCGGTTTACTTACCGTACCACATACCTATTCCTTTTCGGAGTCTAAACGTTCTGGAAAGTGTCCCTTGTGTATTTCTCCGAGGTTACGGTTTAAATAATAATAGTTTCAACATTTATAGGATTACCTGAGATATAATGTTTGATTCTTTGACCGTTCACCACCTTCGGATTTTTGCCTTCGAAGTTGTTAATTTTTATGGCACCAGAATGATAGACCTCCTCGATAACGTAAGGGCCTTCCCATTTAGAGAGAAGTTTTCCTGCAAAACATCTTAAACGAGAGTTGAATAGCAACACATAATCACCTACATTAAACTCACGCTTTTGTATCCTTTTGTCATGCCATCTTTTAACTTTTTCCTTAAACAGTTTGGCATTCTCATAGGCTTGGGTTCTCCATTCATCAAGTGAGCTAATGTCAAATAGCCTCTTCTCACCGGCAAGTTTGAAATCATAATTGAGCTCTTTAATGGCCCAATATGCCTTATGTTCTAGTTCAAGAGGTAAGTGACATGCTTTCCCATAAACCATTTTATACGGAGACATACCCATAGGATTCTTATATGCAGTTCTATAAGCCCATAATGCATCATGAAGTTTCTTGGACCAATTCTTTCTAGATCTATTAACAGTCTTTTGCAAAATTAATTTAAGCTCTCTCACATTACTCAATTCTACTTGACCACTAGGTTGTGGGTGATATCGAGATGCAATTCTATGATTAACGCCATACTTAGCAAGCATTTTACGAAAGGCACCATGAATAAAATGTGAACCACCACCATCATTAAGTATCTAGGGACTCCAAACCTCGGAAAATAACTTCTTTAAGCATCTTAATAGAAGTGTTATGATCAACACTACTAGTTGGAATAGCTTCTACCCGCTTAGTAACATATTCAACAACTAAAATATGTATACCCATTAGAGGCAGGAACAATTCCATATAATCAAAGCCCCAAACATCAAATGGTTCAATAACAAGAGAATAATTCATAGGCATTTCTTGACGTCTACTAATATTACCAATTCTTTGACATTCATCACAAGACAAGACAAACTTACGAGCATCTTTGAAGAGAATAGGCCAATAAAAACCGGATTGCAATACCTTATGTGCAGTTCTATCTCTAGCGCGGTGTCCTCCATATGCCCCGGAGTGACACTTGCGTAGGATCTGTTCTCGCTCATGCTCAGTACACAACGCCTAATAACACCGTCTACTCCTTCTTTATAAAGGTGTGGATCATCCCAGAAGTAATGTCTTAAATCATAGAAGAACTTTTTCTTTTGCTGGTATGTGTAACTACATGGTATGAATTTAGCAACAATGTAATTAGCATAATCAGCATACCATGGAGCAGTAGGAGAAGCATTTATGACAGCTAATTGTTCATCAGGAAAGCTATCATTAATAGGTAGTGGGTCATCAAGAACATTCTCTAACCTAGACAAGCGGGTTGCTCAGCTCCCTTTCTATCAATAATAATATGCAAATCAAATTCTTGTAGTAGGAGAACCCATCTAATAAGTCTAGGTTTAGCATATTTCTTTTCCATAAGATATTTAATATCAGCATAATCAGTGTGAACAGTTACTTTAGAATCAACAATATAAGGTTTGAACTTATCACAAGCAAATACAACTGCTAAGAATTCTTTTTTAGTAGTAGCATAATTTCTCTAAGCACTGTCTAGAGTTTTACTAGCATATTGAATAACATTTAGTTTCTTATCAACTCTTTGTCCTAGAACAGCACCTACAGCATAATCACTAGCATCACACATAATTTCGAAGGGTAAATTCCAATCAGATGGCTGAACAATAGGTGCAGAAATCAAAGGTTTCTTAAGTATTTCAAATGCTTCTACACAATCATCATCGAAAACGAAAGGAATATCTTTCTGTAATAGATTAGTCCGAGGCCTAGAAATTTTAGAGAAGTCCTTAATGAACCTCCTATAAAAACCAGCATGACCAAGGAAACTTCTTATACCTTTAATGTCCTTGGGACACGACATCTTTTCAATAGCATCAACTTTAGCTTTATCAACTTCAATACCTCTCTCAAAAATTTTATGCCCCAAGACAATGCCTTCATTAACCATAAAGTGGCATTTTTTCCAATTCAAGACGAGACTAGTATCTTCACATCTCGCAAAACTCGATCAAGGTTGCTCAAGAAATCATCAAAAGAGGATCCATAAACAGAGAAATCATCCATGAATACCTCACAAATCTTTTCACAAAAGTCAGATAATATAGCCAGCATGCATCTTTGAAAGGTAGCAGGTGCATTACATAAACCAAAAGGTATATGTTAAGCAAAAAGTACCGAAAGGGCAAGTAAATGTGGTATTTTCTTGATCCTCAACCGACATGTATTTGAGAGAAACCAGAGTAACCATCTAGAAAGCAAAAATGTGTATGTTTGGATAATCTTTCTAGCATTTGATCAATAAAAGGTAAAGGGTAATGATCTTTTTTAGTAGCTTTATTTAATTTGCGGAAATCAATTACCATCCTATAACCTGTAATAATTCTTTGCGGGATCAATTCATCTTTATCATTAGGAACGACAGTAATACTCCCCTTCTTAGGGACACATTGGACAGGACTTACCCACTGACTATCAGCAACGGGATAAATTATACCTGCCTCGAGGAGCTTTAGTATTTCCTTTCTTACCACTTATTTCATCTTAGGATTTAACCGTCGTTGGTGATCAATAACTGGTTTGGCGTCTTCTTCCAATTTTATTTTGTGTTGGCATAGAGTGGGACTAATGCACTTAAGATCATCAAGAGTATATCCAATAGCAGCACGATGCTTCTTCAGAGTTTTGAATAATCTTTCCTCTTCCCGCTCTGAAAGGTTAGCACTAATAATAACAGGATATATCTTCTTTTCATCAAGATAAGCATATTTAAGAGTATCAGGTAATGGTTTAAGCTCAAACACGGGATAACCCTTGGGTGGTGGAGGATCCCCTAAGATTTCAACAGGCAAGTTGTATTTCAAAATAGGACCCTGTTTAAAGAATACCTCATCTATTTCCCTTCTTTAATTCATAAACATATCATTTTCATGGTCTAGCAAATATTGTTCTAAAGGATCAGTAGGAGGCACGACAATAGAAGCAAGACCAATAATTCCATCCTTACTAGGCAATTCTTTATCATGGGGTTGTCTACGAAATTTAGCAAAATTAAACTCATGAGACATATCCCCTAACCCAATAGTAACAATATCCTTTTCGCAATCAATTTAGCATTGACAGTATTTAAGAAGGGTCTACCAAATATGATGGGGACAAAAGTCATCTTGTGGGGAACCAATAACAAGAAAATCAGCAGGATATTTAACTTTCCCACACAAGACTTCAACATCTCTAACAATCCCAATTGGTGAAATAGTATCTCTATTGGCAAGCTTAATTGTAACATCAATATCTTCTATCTCAGCAGGTGCAATGTCATGCATAATTTCTTCATATAAAGAATGAGGTATTGCAATAGCACTAGCACCCATATCACATAAGCCATGCCTACAACGGGTCTATGTTTCTTAGCATCGGGTCTAGTAATTCTAGCAAATGCATCACGTAAATAAATAACATGCCCATCAATATTATCAGCCAAGAGATTTTTAACCATAGCAATACTAGATTCAACTTTGATTTGCTCAGGAGGTGTATATGTTCTAGTATTACTCTTACAAACCACAGTTGAAGCTTTAGCATGATCCTTTATCCTAACAGGGAAAGGTGGTTTCTCAATATAAGTAGTAGGAACAATAGGATCATTATAAGTGATAGTCTTTTCTTCAACTATAATAGGTGCAACTACTTTTACTTCAAAGGAGGATTATATTTAAACCACTTCTCCTTAGGGAGATCAACATGAGTAGCAAATGATTCACAGAAAGAAGCTACTATCCCAGAGTCAAGTCCATATTTAGTGCTAAATCCACGAAAAGCATCGGTATCCATAAAAGATTTAACACAATCAAACTTAGCTGTCATACCTGACTCCTTACCATTGTCGGAATCCCAATCTTCAGAGTTGCGTTTAATTCTTTCCAATAAATCCCATTTGAATTCAATAGTCTTCATCATAAAAGACCCAAAGACAAGAAGTATCAAGCATGGTGCGATTGTTGAGAGAAAGCCGAGTATAAAAGTTTTGAATAATCATTTCTCTCGAGAGCTCATGATTGGGGCATGAATATAACATTGACTTAAGCCTCCCTCGAGCTTGAGCGATGCTTTCTCCTTCGCGAGGACAAAAATTATATATATAATTACGATCACGATGAACAAGATGCATAGGATAAAACTTCCGTGAAATTCCAATTTCAATCGCTTATAGTCCCGTGATCCCATATCATCACATAGCCTATACCATATCAATGCATCTCCTTCAAAGATAAAGGGAAGACCTTCTTCTTGATAACATCATCGGGCATACCGCAAGCTTAAATAATCCACAAACTTCATCCACATAGATAAAAAATAAATTGGGATGCAATGTTCCATCTCCGCAAAGGGATTAGCTAGCAGCTTTCTACCATACCCAAAGGAATTTCAAAGTAAACATTTTCAAGAGGTTCGGTAGGTTGAGGAGCAACTCTTTGCTCTTCCGTCGGGGTGAAGATACCCTAACAAGCCCCTCAAAGGATTAGTTTCCATAGTAACAAGTGACAGAATTTCAGCACACTATATAAATGTTTCCTTACAAAGTTCCACTTACCAAAGGCGCTTCACTCACCGCAACGGGCGCCGTAAAATAGTCTTGATGAGCCACAAGTGTAGGGGATCTATCGCAGTCCTTTCAATAAGTAAGAGTGTCGAACCCAACGAGGAGCGTATGAAATGACAAGCGGTTTTCAGTAAGGTATTCTCTGCAAGCACTGAAATTGTAGGTAACAGATAGTTTTGTGATAAGATAATTCGTAACGGGTAACAAGCAATGAAAGTAAATAAGGTGCAGAAAGGTGTCCTAATCCTTTTTGTATCAAAGGACAAGCCTGGACAAGTTCTTAGAATGAGAAAAGCGCTCCCGAGGACACATGGGAATTAACGTTAAGCTAGTTTTCATCACGCTCATATGATTCACGTTCGTTACATTTTGATAATTTGATATGTGGGTGGATCGGTGCTTGGGTACTGCCCTTTCTTGGACAAGCATCCCACTTATGATTAACCCCTATTGCAAGCATCCGCAACAACAAAAGAAGTATTAAGGTAAACCTAACATAGCATGAAACATATGGATCCAAATCAGCCCTCACGAAGCATAAACTAGGGTTTAAGCTTCACACTCTAGCAACCCACCATCTACTTATTACTTCCCAATGCCTTCCTCTAGGCCCAAATAATGGTGAAGTGTCATGTAGTCTACGCTCGCATAACACCACTAGAGGAGAGACAACATACATCTCATCAAAATATCGAATCTAATACCAAATTCACATGACTACTAATAGCAAGACTTCACCCATGTCCTCAGGAACAAACATAACTACTCACAAAACATATTCATTTTCATGATCAGAGGGGTATTAATACGCATTAAGGATATGAACAAATGATCTTCCACCAAATAAACCAACTAGCATCAACTACAAGGAGTAATCAACACTACTAGTAACCCACAGTACCAATCTAAGGTTTTGGTACAAAGATTGGATACAAGAGATGAACTAGGGTTCGAGATGAGATGGTGTTGGTGAAGATGTTGATGGAGATTGACGCCCTCGTGATGAGAGGATCGTTGGTGATGACGATGATGATGATTTCCCCCTCCCGGAGGGAAGTTTCCCCGGCAGAACAGCTCCACCGGAGCCCTAGATTGGTTCCGCCAAGGTTTCGCCTCATGGCGGCGGAGTTTCATTCCGTGAGCTTGCTTATGATTTTTTTTTCAGGGTAAAAGACTTCATATAGCAGAAGATGGGCATCGAAGGGCTGCCAGGTGGCCCACGAGGTAGGGGGCGCCTGTGGTAGGGCGCCCACCCTCGTGGATGGTGGGTGGACCCCTCGTATTTCTTCCGCTTAATATTTTTTATTAATTCCCAAAATGACTTTCGTGGAGTTTCAGACTTTTGAGCCGTGCGTAATAGGTCTCTAATATTTGCTCCTTTTCCAAATTTCAGAATCCCAAATGCCGCATTCTCCCTCTTCATGTAAACCTTGTAAAATAAGAGAGGATAGCCATAAGTATTGTGACATAATGTGTAATGACAGTTCATAATGCAATAAATATCGATATAAAAGCATGATACAAAATGGACGTATCAATGTGCATTACCGAGAGGGCCCAGAGATACCTCTCCGATACTCGGAGTGACAAATCCTAATCTTGAGCTATGCCAACCCAACAATCACCTTCAGAGATACCTGTAGATCATCTTTATAATCACCCAGTTACGTCGTGACACGTTTGATAGCACATAAGGCATTCCTACGGTGTCCCGGAGTTGCATCATCTCATATTTGGAGGAATATATATTTGACACGAAGAAAGCAGTAGAAATAAAACTGAACGATCATAATGCTAAGCTAACAGATGGGTCTTGTCCATCACATCATTCCACTAATGATGTGATCCTGTTATCAAATGATAGCTCATGTCCATGGCTAGGAAACTTAACCATCTTTGATCAACGAGCTAGTCTAGTAGAGGCATACCAGGACACGTTGTTTTGTCTATGTATTCACACATGTATCAAGTTTCCAGCTAATACAACTCTAGCATGAATAATAAACATTTATCATGAATAAGGAAATATAAAATAAAACTTTATTATTGCTTCTAGGAATATTTCCTTCACCCCTTCCCTCTCATATATATAGGTGGGGAGGGAGGCGCCAGTGAGCCCTAAGGTGGCCGGCCAAATTTCTTGGGCACTCGCCTCTATGGCGCCTTCCTTATTTGCACATGGGGAAGGAAAGGGAAGGAGAGGAAGGCAGGGGAGGCCGAATCCTCCCTTCCTTTTCTCCCCAAGGCTGCCATGAGAGTGAGGGTGCGCCACCCCTTGTGGGATGGTGCTCCCCTGCTTGGCCCATATGGCCCATCGACCCTGGCTTCCCTAACCCCTTCCGCGATCCGATGATTACCCTAGCACTCAAATCTTTTGGTGACCAAATAGCATTGTCATATATATCAATCTTTACCTCCCGACCATTCCGTAGCTCCTCGTCATGTCCGTTATCTCATCCGGACTCAACAACATTCGGTCACCAACTCACATAACTCATATAATACTATATCACAATCTAACGTTATATGCGGACCCTACGGGTTCGAGAATGATATAGACATGACCGAGACGCCTCTCCGTCAATAACCAATAGCGGGACCTCGATGCCCATATTGGTTCCTACATATTCCACGAAGATCTTTATTGGTCAAACCTTTATGACAACATAATGCTATTCCCTCGTCTGGTTTGCAGATAGTTACTTACACGAGATTCGATCGCCAGATCTCCATACCTAGTTCAATCTCGTTACCGGCAAGTCTCTTTACTCGTTCTGTAATACATCATCTCATAACTAACTCCTTAGTCACTTTGCTTGCAAGCTTTTTATGATGTGTATTACCGAGAGGGCCCAGAGATACCTCTCCGATACTCAGAGGGACAAATCCCAATATCGATCCATGCCAACTCAACAGATACCTTCGGAGATATCGGTAGAGCATCTTTATAATCACCCAGTTATGTTGTGACGTTTGATAGCACATAAGGCATTCCTTCGGTATCTGGGAGTTGCACGATCTCATGGTCGAAGGAACATGTATTTGACATTTAAGAAAGCAGTAGTAATAAACTGAATGATTATATGATAAGCTAACGGATGGGTCTTGTCCATCACATCATTCTTTCAACGATGTGATCCCATTATCAAATGACAACTCATGTCTATGGTTAGGAAACCTTAACCATCTTTTGATCAACGAGCTAGTCTAGTAGAGGCTCATTAGGGACACAGTATTTGTTTATGTATCCATACATGTATTTGAGTTTCCGGTCAATATAATTCTAGCATGAATAATAAAGTTTATCATAAATAAGGAAATATAATAACAACAACTTTATTACTGCCTCTAGGGCATATTTCCATCAGAATGCACACTGGCTCGCCAAGGAGCAGGCCGACGGTGAGCGGCAGATGCTCTGGGCGCGCGGGGAGGAGCAGGAGGAGGCGCCTACCGCATTGTAATGTCAACCGCCACAGACGCCGGAGAGGTCGTCAGTGGGCAGTAGCGTTGCTCGGGTGGGCATCGTCGCCTTCATCGACCTCACTAGCGACGGCCATGATGGCAAGGGCAAGGGCAATGGCGAGGCCTAGGGAAGCGCAGAAAGCTATAGAGTTTTTTTAATGTTTAATTAATGTTTATGTGGACTTTGGCGCCTGGTTGACCGACCATTTATGTTTAATTATGTTTATTTCAACCGCGTGTTTCTAAAGTCTTTTTTAATACACGTAAAGATGGGTCTGCTATTCATTGAACGCACCTGCCGATCCAAATAAAAAAACGGACGCGTCTGTTCGCTTGACCTATTCAAAGGGACACATAACGGACAAAACAAACACGAGTCCATTTGGATCGTTGGAGTTGCTCGGTGTCTCACTCAATGTTTACTTGCCCTCGCCGGCCGGGTACTGCGACCTCCATTGAAGATGACAGCCGTATGCGTTGGTGGGAGGGGTAGGGCTACATTAATTCTGGTCGGTCTTAGTTAATCAATCCACAGGATGAAAAAATACTTTATCTTTTTACACCCAGGTCAGGTCAGCACGCTTCACTCTCACCGAATGGCCTGACTCGCTCGGTCGCTCCATTTTGTTCGTTTGCTCTCCCTGCTCCCCGTCGATGGTGAGCGCCGGCGGAGGTTGCGCTCGAGCGCCGCCGCCACCGCCCTGCGGCGCGGGGACCGGGGAGTTTTCGCCGCTGATGTAGCTCCCATCCCAGCCTGTATTCCCTCTTGGGTGGATAGATTCCCTCTCACTAAATACTCTGCATCTGTTTCCATGAAGTAATGCTCGCTCCTTGTTTTGGTTTTGGCGACAGCGCGCGACATGGAGCTGGGCCCGGTCAGTTCGTCGCTGGGCGCCATGGGCTCGCTACCGCGGAAGCTCGACGAGCTCCTGGCGACCGGCCACTGGGCTCTGCGAGGGGCCGTGATCATGGATGGGATCAAGCACCTGGCCGCCGACCTCCACGAGCTGCAGAGCCTCCTGCTGAACCTCTCGAACGCGCAGGACCCTCCCGTGGCGGCGGGGTGCTGGACGAAGGAGGTGCGCGAGCTGTCCTACGACGTGGAGGACTGCGCCGACCGATTCGTCCACGCCGCCGACACCCGCACGCGACCTGCTCGGCGTAAAGCCTGTGTCGCCCGGCTGAAGATTAGCCGCCTTCCGAGGAGGCGGAGGTGGCTCCCGTGGATCAACGGCAGGGTCCTGGAGTTCAGGGCCCGAGCGCAGGAGGCGAGCGAGAGGTACTGGAGGTACCAGTTCGATGATTGCGCCTCCGGTCCTGAATACTCTCCTCCTGCTGCTGGCCGTGCTGTGTGCGCGGAGCCTGGTGATCATGTCGGCATGGAAGGCCCTGTGGGTGAGCTCTGATCGGTGGCTGACTGATGGAGAGGAGCAGCTCAAGGTGGTAGCAATCGTCGGTGTTGCAGGGATCGGTAAAACCACGCTTGCCCTGAAATTGTTGGGTAAGCTCCAGGGACAGTTCGAGTGCGTCGCCTTTGTGCGGACAGCACAAAAGCCCAACATGAGGGGGATCATCAGTAGCATACTCTCGCAAGTTCGTCCGCACCAACCGCCGGACCCTGCCGACATGCACCACCTGATCCGTGATCTCAAAGAACATCTACAAGATAAGAGGTCAGAGTCCATATATCTGCTTCATTTGATTCACTCCACCTATCCAGGAATTTACACTACATGACTACAAGATAATGTGAGAGAGGCTTTAAGCTTACAGCTGCTGCAAGGGCTTAGAGATAAGCTAAGTTGACTTTACTTTGCTTTCTTTACAAGTTGAGCCCTGTTTGTCTGGACTTCAGCTTAACTTCTGCTCCTAGAGCTAATCATGGGCAATCATACCTTTGGTTAATATACTTCTTAATGGATGACCTAAAAATTGTGGTTCATGAAAAGTTGTTCTATCAAGCAAGTGTGCTATCATCATACTGGATCGCGGTGGTTGTGCATTCTCTACTGTAACTTCCTGAATTCCTTGTGTCCCAAAGAAACTAATGATTTAATAAACTTAAATTCCATTTTATGTTGTCTTTTTGTTTTGTCTGACAAATCATTTTATTACGCTTAAATTATTTGCCAGGTACTTCATTGTAATTGATGACCTGTGGGCTACATCAGTGTGGGATGTTCTTAGTCGTGCTTTTCCAGAGGGTAGTTCATGCAGTAGAATAGTAACTACGACAGAAATTATGGAAGTAGCTCAGGCATGCTGTGGTTATCGCCCTGACCATATTTTTCAGATGGAATTTCTTAGTGACGACGACTCACAAAAAATTATTGCTCCAAAGAATTCTCTCAGAAAATCAAAGTCCTCGACATTTCGATCACATTTTACCTCATATTTTGAGAAAATGTGGTGGTTTGCCACTAGCAATCATCATGGTAGCCAGCCTTTTAGCAAGCCGACCTGAGAAACTAGATCAACTGGGCTTTGTGCAGAGTTCTCTTGGTTCAAATATGCGGCTGCAGGCACATCCTACCATGGAAAGGTTTATGGAACAATTATTGAATGTTAGGTTCGATTGTCTTCCACATTATTTGAAGACTTGCCTGCTTTATCTTAGTACATGTCCAGAGGGCTACATATTCTTGAAGGATGATTTGGTGAAGCAATGGCTAGCTGAGGATTTTATATGTGCACAATTAGGGAAAGACATGGAGGAAGTTGCTAGAAGCTATTTTGATGAGCTTGTCAATATGGGCCTGATCCAAGTTATGGATAACAACTACAGTTATGAACTATTGTCTTATTCAGTCCACCACATGGTTCTTCATCTTATTGCATACAAGTCTATTGAAGAGAACTTTGTCACTGTAGTGGATTACTCTCAAACAGCAATACTACTTCCTGATAAAGTTCGTCGATTGTCACTGCACTTTGGCAGTGCAACATATGCAACTACACCAGCAAGTACCAGATTATCACAAGTTCGATCACTCTTCTTTTTGGACTTTTTAACTGCATGCCTTCATTGACTCTTCTTTTTTGGACTGTTTAACTGCATGCCTTCATTGACGGTGTTTAAGTTCCTTCGAGTTCTAAAACTTCATCTTTGGGGTGATCTTGGAAATACGAGTTTTGACCTTACAAGAATTTGTGAACTGTTTCGTTGAGATATTTGCAGGTCACATGTAATGCCATTGTGAAGTTACCAGATCAGATTGAAGCTATGAAACACTTGGAAACACTGGAAATAAATTCAAGAGTATGCGCTATTCCACCGGACATTGTTTGCCTTCCGAGCTTGTTGCATCTCTGTCTTCGAGGTGGAACAAATCTACCTGACGGGATTGGCCATATAAGATCTCTACGTACACTAAAGTATTTTGACCTTGGTGATAATTCTGAAGACAATTTATGGAGCCTTGGCGAGCTGACAAACCTGCGGGATCTACATTTCACATATTCTAGATTACCATCTAGTGAACATTTGAAGAGAAATCTGATAGCTCTGGCCTCTTCACTTGGGAAACTCTGTAACCTCAAATCTGTCACTCTGGCTCCTGGTACTGCAGGCATGGTTGTTCTCGTTGATGGCTCGAGCAGCATGTCCTCTGCTCCAGTCTTCCTTGAGAGACTTGAGCTGTTGCCACCCATATGCATCTTTTCCAGACTTCCCAAGTGGATTGGACAACTCCGCAAAATCTGCATTGTGAAAGTTGCTGTTAAAGAACTGCTAGCGAATGATATTGATATCCTCACAGGATTACCTTCCCTCACAGTCCTCTCATTGTGTGTCCAGACAGCCCCTGAGGGAGGAATCATCTTCAACGAAGGGGCACTCCCAGTTCTCAAGTATTTCGAGTTTAGGTGTGGCGTACTTTGTCTCGCTTTCATGGCAGGTGCAATACCCAATCTTCAGAGGCTCAGGCTAGCTTTCAATACTCATACCAGGGAGAAGTACAGCAATATGCTTGCCGGAATCGAGCACCTTATAAACCTCCAGGACGTCATTGGACGAATTGGGGTAGTCACCAAATTTGACAGAAGGGCTGCTGAATCAGCATTCAAGGAAGCCATTAGCAAGCATCCAATGTGCCCTACATCTAGTGTACAATGGCTGGATCCAGTTGAGAAATTATTTCGCCCTTCAGAAAAACAGCATTTGAGGCGAGAAAGAGGCCCGTCAGATGAAAAGCATCGTGGTTCAGAGAAAGTCAAGATGCGATCAAACATGCTAAGAGAGGGTATGAATCTTCCTTACTCTAGAAGCAATTCTACGCAACTTGGCCCTTTTCATTCATTTCTTCTCCTTCGGTATTACCATTATCTTTCAGACAAAAAGATTACTACCTCACTTTCCTGCACTGTAAGACATTGCAAATAAAGTTGCGCCAAACCATAGCTTAACACAATATATTATCAAGTTTCTCTTCTCTCGTACTGCTCTAACAATAAATAAATTTGCTGTCATCAGTAAAACTTCTTCCCTGGGCTGGATCAGGACCGCTACCACGAGGCCTACAGAAACTCTTGTTCAGGTCCTTTTTTCTTCAAAAGCGTGTTAGAACGCCGCTTCTTTGCATTACAAGAAAGGCCACCAAATGGGACAAAGCTACAGAACCACCAAGAGTAGCACTGACCGAACTGAGAGCAAGAAAGAGCAGCAAAACCTAGAGACACCGCTGAATTATGCACAAAGGAAAAACAAACAGCAAAGCTCTCATTCAAGTGCTTTGGATGGGAATAGGACAGAGGATGCAAAGTTGTTCAGTACCACTTCTTCATCACCAAATTTGCAAAGCATTCTAGCTAGTAATCAGAATGTAGCTGCTGAACCTGAAGAGCAGATGTTGCCAGACACCATGAAACAAGAGTTTCTGGATAGCAGCCAGTCTGGGGAGCAGATTGCTGCTGAAACTGGTGTGCATTCACAGGTCTCTACTCTCTCATCGCGTTCTCTCTTGCCAACAAGGTACCTCTATGGCTTGACTCCACTTAAAAATTTCCATCACTGTATGGATCTTTTGCCTGAAGAATTGTGATAAAAAAAACGATCCTTTCCTTTCAGGCACCACAAAGAAGGAGAGCCTGCTTCTAGGCTCAACTTAGCTGGAGAAGGTACGGAGATGAGCTCAAACATCATTCGGAAGCAGGTAATAAATTTGGTTTGGCCTATTCTGGCACATAGGTGATCTGATGTTCTGATGAAGATCCTTCCACAGGATATTCTTGCTAAGGTTAAAGAACAGGAAGAACAAATTGCTCGCTTAAGAGTGCAACTTGTTGACTACTCAGTGAAGGTGATTATGCATCCGAAGAATCATTACCTTTTTTCACTTACACTTCCTCTGTTTCTGGTATATGATCTGATGTTCTACATTTCTTGATAGGAATCCCAAATACTTAATGACAAGCTTGTTTTGGAAAAACGATTATGCATATGCGAATGGCAAGTATCTTTATCCTATCAGGTTAAGTTACTATCTTCGTGTACACCAGACTATTCTATAACACACTGTTTTCAGGAATTTGATCAACAGCAACAAGATCTCGTTGATGCCGCATCAAAAGCTTTATCTTACAGACAAGACATTATGGAAGAAAACCTCCGCCTGACACACTCATTACAGGTAACTTTATTCATTGTTATACTTTCTGTTAAAACTCAGAGAGCCAATTAACATTTTTGATGGTGAACCGATGTGTTTGATTTAATCTTGCTGTGCACTTGGAGCTATTTGACTGAATTTTTGTTTTGAATATAACTCTAGTTCTTATGTGAACTGAAACATTTACGAGACTGAACTTCCTTTCTGCTCCGCAAAGCATCCAAACAAGTGTAGGTGACTACCTATGGCCTCTGTATAAACAAAGTGATATTGGAACCTGTGTGGGGAACCACCCAGGAGATGGGAGTAGTTTCCAAAGGGCAGCCCGGTGAACGTGGCTCTGGCCATGCAGGGTCCCACCATGTGTCTATTGTATGCAGTCTTTCCCTACCTGTGACCTCATGGTCACAAAAAAGATAGGAAAATTGCCAATTCCAAAAAATAGGAGATGGTGCTTTAATCCCTCACTCTCTTATTAGTTATTTCTTTTAGAAGCTTACTGTATATGGTTCAATGTGTTTCCTTATCTTCTTGCGCTTGTTTTTGTCTACTTTTCATGAGTAACACTGAATTTAACCTTTGGTACTACATAGGCAGCACGTCAAGGAGATCAACTTTCAGATCTTCTTTGTTGCCTCTTCTATCAGCACATAACCTGCAGCCTTCTGTTCCCGATGCTCAATCAATTGTTGGCAATCTGAAGGTATGTACAGCCTATTTTTACAGTAACTAGCATGTGTTCTGCTTTTTCACTAAGTGAAAACCAATACAACACAAAGCCAAACTAATAAAACAGAGAAGAACAGGAAAAGTCCAAATCTGCAAAAGAGCAGTTTGGTTGTACATAAAGCATGTTGAAATACATTGCCCGCCTCTCCTTTAGTTTGGATTCTTGAATGAACTCGTTAGAGCATGAATTCAATATGGACGTGTTTGGTTGGTCGCATTAGGCCCAGCCAGGCCCGGTCGGGATGTTTTTGGGCCAGTGGCGGCGCCAGGAAATGAAGGCTGGGTATTCATTTAAAAAAAGTTTTACTCTAAATGAGGCATATGAACCAAACAACACAGAAAAAGCAGTAGTGCTAGTTGTAGGTTGCTCTCAACCTCAACGGAAAAAGCAGTTGGTGTGGATGCAGAACTTATTTTTTTTCCTTGCCTTTGAAGATTTGTCCCACAATTCAAACAAGCTAACATCTTTCTTCTTCGTCTACATCACAATCACATAAACAAAGTAGAAATCAGTGGCAGTGGCACTGTGGCATCAAATCCATCACATAAACAACCTTCTTCTTCAAACTCCAATGTTTATTTAGTTCAATTTCAGTTTACAAACAAATCTTCAGATTTCTTAAAAAAACAGAGGACAAAAAGCCAAAAATACCTTGGTGGAGAATTGAGCTGTGCTGCAGTGCTGGTCTGCTGGAGGAGACGCCGAGACGGTCAGCAGTGGAGCCGTCGAGAGAGCACTGGAGGCCGGCCGGATCTCGGACTGGGAGGCGGAGGAGAAGGAGAGTAGGAGACAGTTTGGGGAGGGGAGAGGCGGAGTGGCAGTATTGGATTTGGATCCGCGGAGGGGAGGGAAGGAGAGGGCCGGCCGGACCTGGATCCGCCGCTGGCCGCTGCCGCCGCGGCGCCGGCCGCGAGGCGCTCGGTTGGGGAGGACTCGGGGAGGGAAGGGAGACTGAAACTGGTCGTTGTCGATAGGTTCCTCGCTTCGCCCGCGCGTACAGCCAGACGCACGTCTTGACGTCTTGTTCGCTGCGTGACTGTCCTCTGTTTGGGCTGGGCCAGTATTAGATGTGTATATTGATAATTTTTTGGGCTCAAATCTTGGGTATTCCTGGAATACCCAGGAAGACCCCAGCGCCGCCACTGTTTTGGGCTGTTTGGTTACCTGAGTCGCATGAAAAGTTGGCCCACACGGAACTCAAAGCACCTCTCAGGCTGCATAGGAACGCTTAAATCGGCTGCTTTACCGGGCCAGCTGAGGCGAGCCAGCCTCGAGGGCACATGGTGGGCCCTCTTGCACTAGAGGATGTGAGCCGATACACCTTGTACGTTGTTTCTTCTTCCACCTCCAAAGAAGTTCCTTCTCTAATCTTCTTTCTTAGGTCTCTTCTAATCCACACAACGGTGCATCAATTTGAGATAAGATCTACATGAAAAGATGCGATCGATGTTATGGTTCCATTTTTGTGATCAGTTCGTAGTTTCGTGTTCTCAGAAATGTTTAATTTCGTGTTCATGTTTGGAGCTATTTTGAATGAATTTTGTTAAATTTATCATATGCGCATTTGGCCAACTGCTTCAATTCACCTTTGATCAAGAGCTTCATCTTACAGCTTGACACGACTTTCATGTTGCATATTTTCTGCTTCAACGATCGAGACGCATTAAACCTGACTTCTTCCTCGTGAAGTATACACGCATATGTGTGATTTGTGTTAATGACACTCCTTAAGCTCGGTCTCCTCTCCTCTATCCTGCTACACCGTGTCACCGCCAAGCGCCACTCCTCTCACCTCCTCTCCCGCTGGTCGTTACACTAGCGACACCGCCGGGCGTAGTTCCTCTCAACCTCCTCTCCCATGTCCTACTACACCCACGCTGTTGTCGCTCCTCTCTCTGCATTCTCCGCCATGTCCTCGCTACACTAAAGCCATCACCGCGCTGCTCCTCTCGGCCTCCT
Source organism: Aegilops bicornis (assembly GCA_021605145.1). Taxonomy (NCBI): domain Eukaryota; kingdom Viridiplantae; phylum Streptophyta; class Magnoliopsida; order Poales; family Poaceae; genus Aegilops; species Aegilops bicornis. The sequence continues at coordinate 767,868,097 of CM038675.1, read as the reverse complement.
CGCCGCTGGCCCTACTACAATGGTGTTTTCGCCATCGCTGCTCCTCCCTCCTGCAAGGCGCCATCACCGGTGTCGTTCCTCTCAACCTCCTCTCCCATGTCCTACTACACTCGCGAGGTCGTCGTTCATCTCTGTTTGAGTATTTAACCAAAAACTACCATAATTCATGGAAACATGTCGAAAAACTACCACTTTACGATTTTGTGCCAAAAACTACCACTTTTGTCCTAATCTGCTAAAAACTACAAAGTGTGAAAACTACTCGCTTTGGCTCGCTTATGATAGTGTGGCCCACATGTCAGACCGAAAAAGTCAAGATCGTTAACTTTGCCGCCACCGTAGAAAGAGATCGAGACGGCGACGGCCTTCACCGGAGGCGGAGAAGATGAAGTACTATAGGCGGTCAAGATCTCGAGGAGACGGCGTGACTGCAGCGTGACTCCGGCTGCGTGAGCAGTGGCGGGAGGTCCGGGAGGCGGATTCGGGCGGCGTCACGGATCTCGGCGACGATTTACTAGGCCGACGGTGATGTGAGGTTCGCCGCAGCGAAGCCCCGGACGGCGGCCGCTGGGCGCAGGCCATGGCGACGGGCGGCGCGGTATGGTTCATTGGCGGCGGCTGCAGGATCCGGTCATGCGGGGTTTGCCGCCGACGGTGAGGGAGACGAAGCGCTGGCACGGCGGGAGCTTGGGTCCGTGGGTGGCTACGAGGACAAAGCGGTCACGGGCGTTAACGGCCGGGCTATGAGCGCTTCGCCACACCGGCACCTAAACAAAGGGGTCTGGGCAATGATTCGTGTTTAACCTGTGCAAAGCGAGCAGTTTTCACACTTGGTAGTTTTAGCAACAGATTAGGACAAAAGTGATAGTTTTTGACACAAAATCGTAGTGGTAGTTTCTCGACATGTTTCCATGAATTGTGGTAGTTTTGATTAAATACTCTCTCCGCCTCCTCTCTCATGTCCTCGCTACATCGAAACCACCGCCGACCTCGCTCCTTCCCGGCCTCCTCGCCGCATCCTACTACAATGGCGCCGCCATCATCGCCGTTCTTTTCGACCTCCTCCTCTCGCTGGCCCTACTACACTGACGCCGTCGTCATCATCGTTCTTTTTGGCCTCCTCCTCCATGTCCTACTACACTGACGACGCCATGGGAGGCAGACTGCATTTTTTCACCATCACCCTCTGCCTCAACGCCTTCCTAATCGTTACTCCACTGGACTTTCTTTGCGGCGACGGCGCTAGCAAATAGCTCACCGTGTCACCGATGAGTTTGTTTCGCCGCGACTCCGTGCTCGCTATGTGGACGCCGGGCGCTGCGACCACCGCCCATCATTGCCGCGCAGAGGCACTCTAGTGTAACACCGTGTGTTATGGGTAGCTGTTAAGTCTTAAACATATTCCGCAAGCAACCAAACAACATGCACTCATCTCGACCACGATAATGCGAAAGCAACCAAACACGGTGCATAGAGGCATTGTTACGATGCAGGAGAGGACATGCAGCAACCAATCAACATGCAGATGTTGGGTTTTGCTCGCATATACTCAACCAGCCCAACCGGGACAAGTATGTAAAAGGGCAAAAACGATGCAGTAACCAAACGCGCCTCTATGGTATTGAAGCCAAGAGGTCTCAAATTCAAGACCCGTCAACACACTATTGAAGAATAAAATAGTTGCAGCCTACATTGATCCCACGCCTAAGACCCGGAGCAGCCTAGGCATGTGGGGAGTGCTGAAATATTGAATTCATGCTCTAGCCAGCTTATCCAAAAGTATCAAGAGAGGTGTCCAATATATCTCAAGAACTACCCACCCCCCAACACACACACACACACTTCTATGCTGATCCAAGCTTTAGACGTGGATCGATATGGGCTACAAATATTTTATTTAATATTGCATTGGCTGGGTCTTGAACTTGAGACCTCTCGGCTCGATTCCATGTTAGAGCAACTTATCTATATTGCATAGCCCAAGGAGCCAATATATACTCCCTCCGTCCGGAAATACTTGTCATCAAAATAAATAAAGGAGAATGTATCTAGATGTATTTTAGTTCTAGATACATCATTTTTTATCCATTTTGATGACAAGTATTTTCGGAGGGAGGGAGTATTACAAGAGACTTAGACTTGGAGTACAAGTTAGGAAATCTAGGCTAATAATACGTATGGAGACCTAGACGAACACTAATACTACTAATACTCCTTAACAAACAACTCCTACCCCTCGCTTGCTTCCAAAATGAGGCTGTTATGGCGCTGCTAGAAGGAGGGATGCTGACAGTACGGGCCAGGGCCTTTTTGCCCACGGCCGCAAGAGGAAGGGATTTCCTTCTTAATTCTTGCTTGATTAGATTGATACATCTTCCTCTTTATATAAAGAGGTTTACTTAACTCCCAAGCAATGCTTACTTGACCCCTAAGCAAGCGTATTCTTTATCTCTAATTTACCCTAAGACTAACGGGCTATACCGCCAACCTGTGCCCATTAAGTACTCTAACACTACATCCCACCTGAACATGCAACTTGTCCTCGAGCTGCAGCCTAACACCTAACACTAACCATGACTCGACGCAACACAAACCTAACACCTAAAAACAAGCCTTTTACATCTCGGTTTGTGTTATTACTCTCAAACCGAAATAGATCGACGCTTTATTTTGGACGCAGACGTGTACAGCCACCGGATCCCATGGACACCACCGGACAAAAGGAGTGCATGTGTATGGCTGTTGGTCTGCACCGCATGTGGAAGAGTGGAGGGCTTGCGATGGAGAATGTCGAGGAGGTGCCCCCCAACCGCCGATGTCGCAGACTTTGAGGTCGCCGCCCACGGGAAAACAGCATGCCCGCCGCCTGGGGAAACCCATGCCCAAGATCCCCGACGCAATAACGAGATCGAGGTCCTTGCAGCGGCAAGGGCAACTTGGAGGAGCGGCAATGCAGACCACGCATCTCCCGCACACGCCGACGCCGCTTAGGAGGTCACAAGGCAGCAACAGAAATTTCACCGCCACCGACACGTGGCGGTAGCGATCCAAGACTAAGCGGTGATCGCGCGGCGGGACTTGATCTGGCTGGATGTGGATGCCTCGGGATGGCGGCGGCCGATGGGGAACAAGGTCGCCGCAGCCTCGTCGTAGGGCATCCCATACCGGGCGGCGGAGCCGACCGGGCGGTGGTCGCCGCGTCGCTGGCCAATGCGGCAATGGCCGCCGCGGGTAAAGCGCCGTAGCGGCGGAGGCCGCTAGGAGCGGCGGTTGCCATCGCAGCCTGTGGTCAAGCGGTGGTGGCGATGGATGGCAGCCGCAGCTGCCCGACGAAGGCCGCTTGCGCGGCAAGAACGGGCGGGGCGGCGATGGGCGGCACAAAGAACGGCCCGTAGGGACCCGCCAAGAACATGTGGATCTCCGGACCGCTGGTTAGGTCCCAAGACTTTAACACCTCCTTCGGGGTGAGGACGGCGTGGGCGCGACGGAGGATCCCGGCGCTGGCACGAGCGGGCGATTTGGTGGTCACGGAGGCGACGAGGTGATCGGGCAATGAAGAGACGGGCTTGGCGGCGGCGAAGACATGATCGAACCGGGTTAGCCGATACTAAATTGTTATGGCGCTGCTAGAAGGAGGGCGAGAGGCCGGCCGGGAGCCTTTTTGCCCACGGCCGCAAGAGGAAAGGGATTTCCTTCTTAATTTTACTTGATTAGATTGATACATCTCCTCTCTTTATATAGAGAGGTTTACTTGACTCCCAAGCAAGGCTTACTTGACCCCTAAGCAAGCTTAATTCTTATCTCTAATTAACCCTAAGACTAACGGGCTATACCGCCAGCCAGCACCCATTAAGTACTCTAACAGAGGCTGAAATCATCACAAGCAAGATCAGACTCGTTGTGCCCATTGTCCCCCCTCCAAAACATCTTTCTTTGAATTTGGCATTCTTCTTCCTAAGGCACACTTTGCTCCACCAACCATTTCGGGCTGCCAGACATTTCTCTTGAACAACACCACTTTAGAGAAGCAACAGGGAAGGGTAAGGTTGGCAGACGATCCCATATGTACAACTTTTCATGCTTGTTTGATCTAAGCTGCAAGTTTTTTACCAAATAAACTTGTACAACGTCGACTAGGAAGTCTCTTGTGATATTTGAGGTTTACTAAGGACATAAACTACCTTCTTGATAGGGATTCTACGTGATGTGATGGGCCTTTTTAGATATCACATACAAGTGATTTAGCAGACAACAAACACCTATGATCCAGCCAGACCCATTTCCTTTATGTTTTCATTTGTTTATTGTCGTACAATAATATTCATGTATTTTTGGTCATTGTGTCATTTTCCTATAGAATATCAATGGAAAGAAACATCAGTAGCTTAACTTTTGAAAACAATTTCTATAGCTTCTTTTGTTCCTTGCTTGGTTGAAGCTGAGCCTATATTGCACAATTCTATATTGAGACTACATTTTTTTTAGGTTTTGTTTACTCATTCGCAAGAGAAACTCGCTATTACTGAGGTGAGTCACATTGAGCTTAGGTTGGAGTTCGTTCCTGATAAAGTAGCCCTTGTTATGCTTCACAGCTTGGTACTGGTACTTCCTCACAGAACTTCGAAATTGCCTTTTGTGCAAACTTGGATGATGCAGGAGAAACAGAAGAAATCACAGTACCAGATTGCGGCGTGCTGAATCTTCAAATAATACGGCACAATCACCTTCTCATCCTGCTCGAAATACGCTGGCTGCTTCTGTATGATGCTACCCTAGTTTGTCCTTTACTCTTTGAATGCATGCATGTTCTAACTTCCCACATTTCCAGAGCCAAGCCAGCCTTGGCATTGTGCCCCAGCAAGCATATTCTCATGCAGAGTCTCCAATTTCTTATCCCGTTCGAGCTAGACGGGATTGGGATTTATTGGCAAATGAGAGCTGTCAGATCCTCCCAACCAAGGCTGCTCTGACAGACACAGAGCATGACAATGCTGGAAGGACCTCTCCTCCAAGAAGGTTACTATTGTACTACCAGCTAATTGACCTTGTGTTGCAATGGGGGCATACATATTTTAGTGGTTCACATCAATTCTGTCACGCATATACCTTCCACCCACTATCCTCGCCTCCCCAGTCCAATCTTACCACCTATGTCAATGGCTCATCTGGTCATAATCCCCTTCCACTGCCTGCCAAACACACTTTGGATTTTAAACACATAATTGTGCAGTTGTGTATATGAAGATTCCAAGAAGGAAAAAAACTTAAGAGGTCGTTCATATCCATCCAGCCTTTGCACGGTAGTAGGATGAAAGGAAAAATTGAAGACGTAGGAACCTAACCTTGGTCTAGCAAAAGCATAAGTGGAGAAAATATGAGCTCACAAGTGGACCTGATGATACGGTAGAAATCATATCGAAAAGAAAGTGTGCCTCTTGAACAACTCCCGATGAATAACAGTATTAAGCAAATCGGTTGGACAACTAATTTCCTTGAGTATTACTTTTATCAACGCTACATTTTAGAACATCCTTCTTAAACGCTAGCCTTTGCATAGAACATTCGCCTTCTCACAACATTGATGGATCGCTATGGCTTGGCAGCACTCGTAAGAAGATTTAGTACTATCAAATAGTATACAATAATGGATTAGGCAGGACACCTGGTCGGATATTTTATTTCCATGTACTACGATTTCCATATTACTGAAGGAACGAGATGTGATGTTGGACAAAGAAATTGGAAATAAATTAGTGCGAGTACTACTTTTCTAGTTTGCCAAACGAAAAAAAGATTAGTTTCCATATTACTGAAGGAAGGAGATGTGATGTCGGGCAAATAAAAATGGAAATAAATCAGTGGGAGGCGGTGTGAATTGATGGGAGATGTGATGTCTGGCAAATAAAATTGTAAATAAATATCGATTCTCGATAAGTGCCACACGCGGTGGCACGAAGCAATTCCGACGCTTTCTTAATGGCAAGTTTAGTTACAGGAGAATGGCAACTTTAGTTGTGAAGCATGACAACTTTCTGCTTGGTTGTTTGGATGGCAAGTTTCAATTTTTGGGTTTTTTATGGCAACTTTAGTGTAAAAAACGTTAGGGTAGTGTTACTCGTACACACGTGTGACACTTCTCATTTGGGTAAATCAATGAGGTACTACATTTCCAATTTGCAAACGAAAAATGATTAGTTTCCATATATTACTGAAGGAGATGTGATGTCAGGCAAATAAAATTGGAAATAAATCAGTGGTAGGCTGTGTGAATTGATTGGAGGGGTGGAAGTGATGGAAGCTAACAGGCATCTAAACTCCCCTTCATTAGTATTTTCCGTTTTAACTATTTGTCTTTCTAGAGATTTCAAATGATCACCACATACGGATGTATATAGACATATTTTAGAGTGTAGATTCACTCATTTTGTTCCGTATGTAGTCACCATTTGAAACCTTTAGAAAGACAAATATTTAGGAACGGAGGGAATAGTAGAGATTAAGAGCCTCTGCATGACAATTACCCAAGTTATTTATAGCCTTTTCTATCTGTACGGCCCATAATTCATGCTCCATCTTTGCTGATCATTGTTGGGTTTTTTTTCAACTTCCTCATTATTTTTGTTTCAATATTAATGTACGTTTATAAGCATGATCCCAACGTGAAACATTAATTCTAAGCTCCAAACTGCAAACATTCATCGTAATATCTAAGAATCATGTATACATATTGGTAAATTTGGGCTGCCTGTGCCTACCCCCTGGCTGAACCCATTCTGTGATCTGTTTGTTTCATTGATGCAATGGAACAGGGAGCGATGCTCCTATTTTTCTTTAAAAAATATCATGTTTACCCGAAATTACATATGTTCCTTTCAAGCATTGACAACTGAAGAAGTGAAAGCAGAGTATCTGCATTATAGCTTAAGCTCATCTATTTGCCAATAATGGAGAACTTTATATGCTTGAAACACCAGTTTGGCCATGGCTGCAATGAAACAACGTATAGGCGTGCCATTCTTTTCAATTTATGGTGTTTTCTTATACAGTTTAACTTGTGCAGGGTACTTTTAGCAAAATGATTTTGTTAGTTGAGCAATTTCGATACGGATAGACAAAGTTGGTTTTCTTATTGGGTCTGTCTTCTCTTGTTTATGCAGCAACCAATTTACCAAGTATGGTGTAGCAAAAGAAACTGAGCGTGAATCTCGTGCTGGACGATCCTGCTGGACGATCCTGCGTTGTACGATTTAACTTTGAATCCAAGGATCAAAACCCATCATTCAAGGACCCTGTTGGGGTGATGTAACAAAAATTTAGAAGGAGCTGAAACCCAAACTTCACGAGAATCTCCTGCAGAGTGGAGTCCTCAAGGCCCACCTCATTTGGCATCTGGTCTTGACGGTGGGAACCTGTCTTACCCTTATCTTCCTACTGTCCTTGAGGAGCCTAGTTCTTCTTTCCCTGAAGGTGTTAGATATTTTGATTTATGCAATTTCCTTCTCCTTATTTCTTAAGTTCCGATGGTAAACACCATTTTCATGAATATGCAGCTGTGGAGGATGACCCACTGCCAGCCATAGATGGGCTAAGAATCACAGGTGAAGCTTTTCCTGGAAGTGAACTTCAAGCAAGTGGGTATTCCAGCAATGAGACCACAAGTTGTTATTTTGAGGTGCGGTTTGTAGTTATGGTTCAACACATTTTGACGCTCTATCAAATTCCTGTCATTTTTAATTTGTTTAAGTGTTTGCAAAAAAATGTGCACACAGTGGGTACGCCATTTGGAAGATGGATCGTAAATTACATAGAAGGTATTTTTACGTGCTGCTAGGAGACTTTTATTTTATTTTTATGCCATTTTATTTGGCGTACTATGAGGGAATTAAAATTAACATTGCTATTGCCTGATGTAGGTGCAAAGCAACCCACATATTTAGTTACTGCTGATGATGTGGACTCTTTACTAGCCATAGAGGTCCAGCCTCTAGATGACAGAAAAAGGAAGGTAATCTTCTGTCTGAACATTCTTAACTGGACCTTGGTTTTTTTGCACATTGGAATAGATATCTTTGTTTGGTTTTGTTTACAGAGCAGATTCTGTAGGTTGGGAATAATATACTGTATGCATTTGGTTAGGATTTATCTCTGTATTTGTTTGAAAACTATAAATGTGATCACCATAGTAACTTTTAGTAGAGCACTCATAATGTTTGTTGTGGGAATAGTAAATCTTACCTGGTGGTCCCACCTAGTTCTACATGGCATCTACGTGCCAAACTATCAAATACAAGTCAACTTAACAAAAGTCCTAGCACCTAGCCATGGTCAACAAGTGAAAAGAGGAGAATAGATATAAAGATGTCAGCATGAAGGCCCAAGTGAAAGCTCAAGATGGTGGTGGAGAGTGTTGGGAATTATGCAACTTGTATTTCCATGGGGCCATAGGCCAATATATATACATGTACAGGCGCAATATGGGCCTTCAGAAGAAATCTGCCAATCAGAACTCGGAAGGCACATATCAAGAGCAATAACTCGATCATGTACACCACAACAAGACAAAAGAAGCATCAACGCCTATATGCTTGGTGAGCTCATGCTTCACAGGATCGTGGCACCGCTAATAACACATGTACCGCTTGACAAGAGCAAAGTAGGTGTAGTGACAGTAAACACCAGACTTCAAGTAACCACCAAACCAAGTCACCTCTGCCACGAAGAGCCATAGATCGCAATTCAACCTCTCGTGATTCGAACGGAAACTACATTGCTTTCTTCGCCTTCTAGGCAATGAGAGAACAACCAAGAAAAATACAATAAGCAAAATTGAACGGCGGTCCGAGGGATCACTAGCCCACATAGCATCCGAATAGGCATGAAGGTATAATGAACCGGAGTAGGGAAGAACATACGGTGAGAGATCGTGCCACAAAGATATCGTGAGAACACGGAGGTGATCAGAGTGAACCAAGTGGGAGCAGTAAACAAACCGACTCAAAATATGAACATGATAGGAGATATCCGAACAAGTGACAGCTAGAAAAACAAGACTCCCAACAAGATGACGATAACGCTACGATCGTATAAGGGATCACCATCAAGACAAGGGATCACCATCGCTGTAATACCTGAGGTAAACATTGAGCTCAATGGGAGTCTTATAGTGCGCCATCAAGAAGAGTGGCACGAGCAAGAACATGGATATACTTTTCTTGGGATATAAAAAGATATCGAGGTAGAAGAGACCTTAATCCCAAGAAAGTAGTGAAGAGGGCCAAGATCGACATATAAGAAACTGCCATCGAGTCGTGCCTTCACAAAGGCAATATACTCGTGGTCGCCACCAAAGGATGACCATGTTATCAACATATAGAAGAATAAGAGTCCGACCTTGAGCGTAAAGGTGGACAAACAACGCTGGATCATGAGCACTCGCTAACCAAATGATGCCTCCACAGAGGCAAAACGCCAAACCAAAGCGCGATGGGCTTGCTTAAGGCCATATAAAGAGCTTATCAAGACGACAAACCATGCCGTCTCGAACAAGATACCCACATGGTGGTTGCATGTAAACCTCCTCACGCAGCTCACCATTAAGAAAGACATTCTTAACATCAAGCTAAGACACGGACCAACAAGTAACAGAGGCCATGACAAGAAGTGTGCGATCAAGGGTCATATCCACCACAGAGCAAGTCTCATCAGAATCGTGAACATGCTCCCCGCTGGGCCACGAGCCACAAGACGAGCTTTATAACACTCAAGGGAACTATCACAATGGTCTTAACCTTGTAGACCCATTTATAAGTGATGAGACGAACACATGCAGGAAGAGAAACAAGATCCCATGTGTTGGTGCGCCAAGAATGTAAATCTCCTCCGCTATTGCAAGCTGCCATTTAGGATGAACAACATCATCATGATAAGAAGTCGGCTCAAGGACAACAAAGGCACCGCTGAAGAACCAAGGCGCCAAAGCAGTAGAAGCGACGAGGACGCAAAACCTTAAGCTGGCTAAGATGAGGAAGATGGCGATCAAGAGAGGCACCCACAACACGCTGGGTGACGAATATAATATTGAGGAAAAGATGGAAGAATACGAGGAGGAATCACTAGGATAGGCGAAGGTGACGGAGAAGGCACCGTGATGAAGTGCGTAACCCTATGACAAGCAAAGGGTGAGGAAACCATGGGAGATGGCGGCAGATTTGCAACAATGGAGAAGTAGGGGTGGTAGGACGAACGGGCAAGGGCTCAACGGGAGTGACAGGTCTGTCAGGAAAAGTGAGGAAAGATATATTCTCCACTGAAAAAAGGTCGAGGAAGATGGACGCGGTAGAAGTGACGAGGCTCATCAAAAGTCACTCCCGAGAAATACGCAGCTGACAACCGACGGGATCCCAACAACTAGAGCCATTATGCTCATCACTATAGCCTAAAAAGATACACTCAATAGATCAAGGCGGTCACTTGGTGCGCTCATGAGGGGCATGAAGAACATAGCAAACAAAACCTCGTAAATGATGCAATCAATAATCGTGGAGAATGATCAAAGAGACGCTGAAAGGAAGCCACCCCGCAGAGTAGCGGATGGTCGAACGTTGATGAGAAAGGTGGAAGTGAAGACAGCCTCGCCCAAAAGTGAGGCAAAAGAGAGGCATCGATCGTCAACGCATGAGCCGCCTCAATAAGGTGACTATGCTTGCACTCACCACACCATTGTGAGCATGAGCATCGACAAAAGAACTGAGCAAGAGTCCCCCGCCCGTACCATGTTAAGCTTCATGCACTAGACAACACAACCAAAAGTTTGAATTGATGAAAAGGGTTAGACAATCCACATATACACTTCAACACCCCTTTCATGTGTGATGGGGAAGTTAACACGTGAATAGACTCAAAGGTATGGCTCAAAGAGGCCTATACATGGACACAGAGGGGTCAAGAGCAATTTTTGGGTAAATTCAAAGCCTGCACTTGAATTCAAGACCTTAGGCTCTGATACCATGTTGGGAATTTTGCAACTTGTATTTCCATGGGGCCATAGGTCAGTATATATACATGTACAGTTGTACAGGTGCAGGAAATATGCAGAAAACCCCTTATACATATAATACTCTAATAGACAGTTGAGTAGGGTAGTCCACCATGACTAAACACCACCCCCTAGTCCATGTGGACTAGGGGACCAAGATTACCAAACTTGCTCCTTCCACCTACCACCAAAAGGGTAGGCTGGTCATCCGTCAAGGAACACTAGCCTAGCCCCCTATGATCAAGGTGCCCTCATTCACTCTCACTTGAATCAACTCAAGGGAGAGATCTAGAGCTTCAAGACCGATGGGGTATCTCTAGTCTCGCCCAAGGATTCTCGCCATTCTGCACTGTCGTTAAGGAAGTGAAGTTTGGAGGCGATATTGGGAAGTCCCATACAAAAGTCGCCGATCAAGTCTCCCTGTCTTCTCCTAATATATGACTAAGCCATTCATTCGGCCCAAAGTAGCAAAACTATTTCAAAAACATCAATGTGTTAACCTTATTTGCAGTATTACGACCTTTGCTACAAGGCCGCACTTCCTAAGCAACCTAGCATTGTGTCATAACCATTAAACTAAAATACCCCCTTATCTCGTGTTGACGATTTAGAACATTATTTTACTTTATCTCAAGCATTTGTTTTTTTTTTGTAGGGAGATCGTGAAGGTTTATGCTAATGAGCAGAGAAAATTACTTGGCAAAGTGAGTTTGTTGAGAAGATTTTTTTATCTTTGGTAGATAGCATAAACTTTTCATGCCTTTTGTGTTTTAACTGATTAAGTACCGAGGTCCATCCCTAGGGCAGTAGGGTGCAGCGCAGCATCCCACATAGGCCCACAAAAGTGACATGTCAATACAAATTAAACTAATCGCACTATTGCTCAATTAGAGGTAATTTCTCTAAATACAAAGCGGGCGGCTCAAGCAGCTTTGCATCACCATCCATCCCCCTCCCTAAGGATTTATAAAATAATGCTAATTTCAGGTCGGCTGTTAAGTACAACAATGTAAGATTGTTATCTGTGCAGATCCTCAAATGAAGGAGCTTATCGAGAAAATTCTTTCAATTGGGCATGTGTCTTATGAAGTTCTCGCCACCGTATGTGGTCTATACTTCTCTCTAGTGGCCTGCCAAAGGCTCAAAGCATTCTTGCTGCACCTTTTTCTATTTCATATAACCATTGAAAAGTTAATTTTGCGTTAAATTTGTAAATATGTGGGATCCTGCCTTATTGACAATAAACAGGGAAGGTTACAGCATTAAGTGTAATGGACAGCGTGGTGTTGTTATGACAGAGAAATTCCGGCAGGCTACGACTGTATGGTTCCAAAAATCATTTTCCTTAACATTACCCTGTCCTTGTCACTGATTAAACTCCTTGTAGTCTTAAAAAGTGTGATTCCTGTGATAAAATCTTTTGAAATTTCATTATTAGTATCCTTGTAAATAACAAAGTATTTAGTTGGCTGCATGGAGTTTATGTTAGCATATTTTCATAAAATTTACTTTGTCGACGGTATAATTTAATTCTGGGCATTTAATAGCTTTTGCAAATCTTATAAATGACGGGTTGAATTCTGCAGGACCGCAACAAGAAACGTAGTTCCCCGTTGTCATCGTATGTAGTCTGCTTGCTACTTTTGCTTCTATGGATTTTGTATTTTCTATTTTGTTCTCGCATAAAGGACCGATTTTTCCATTGCATCGCTTGTTCAGCATGTATCGCTTTACAGGAGAAAAATTCCAAAACGGAGAAAAATTGCTATTAGAACTGTTTTGTAGTCGGTTTACTTACCGCATTCACATACCTATTCCTTTTCGAGTCTAAACGCTCGAAAGTGTCCCTTGTGTATTTCTCCGAGGTTACGGTTTAAATAATAATAGTTTCAACATTTATAGGATTACCTGAGATATAATGTTTGATTCTTCGACTGCTCACCACCTTCGGATTTTTGCCTTCGTTGTTAATTTTTATGGCACCAGAATGATAGACCTCCTCGATAACGTAAGGGCCTTCCCATTTAGAGAGAAGTTTTCCTGCAAAACATCTTAAACGAGAGTTGAATAGCAACACATAATCACCTACATTAAACTCACGCTTTTTGTATCCTTTTGTCATGCCATCTTTTAACTTTTTCCTTAAACAGTTTGGCATTCTCATAGGCTTGGGTTCTCCATTCATCAAGTGAGCTAATGTCAAATAGCCTCTTCTCACCCAAGTTTGAAATCATAATTGAGCTCTTTAATGGCCCAATATGCCTTATGTTCTAGTTCAAGAGGTAAGTGACATGCTTTCCCATAAACCATTTTATACGGAGACATACCCATAGGATTCTTATATGCGCTCTATAAGCCCATAATGCATCATGAAGTTTCTTGGACCAATTCTTTCTAGATCTATTAATGCCTTTTGCAAAATTAATTTAAGCTCTCGTTACTCAATTCTACTTGACCACTAGGTTGTGGGTGATATCGAGATGCAATTCTATGATTAACGCCATACTTAGCAAGCATTTTACGAAAGGCACCATGAATAAAATGTGAACCACCACCAGTCATTAAGTATCTAGGGACTCCAAACCTCAGAAAAATAACTTCTTTAAGCATCTTAATAGAAGTGTTATGATCAACACTACTAGTTGGAATAGCTTCTACCCAGTTAGTAACATATTCAACAACTAAAATATGCGTATACCCATTAGAGGCAGGGAACAGTCCCATATAATCAAAGCCCCAAACATCAAATGGTTCAATAACAAGAGAATAATTCATAGGCATTTCTTGACGTCTACTAATATTACCAATTCTTTGACATTCATCACAAGACAAGACAAACTTACGAGCATCTTTGAAGAGAATAGGCCAATAAAAACCGGATTGCAATACCTTATGTGCAGTTCTATCTCTAGCGCGGTGTCCTCCATATGCCCCGGAGTGACACTTCATGTAGGATCTGCTCCTCGCTCATGCTCGTGTACACAACGCCTAATAACACCGCCTACTCCTTCTTTATAAAGGTGTGGATCATCCCGTAAGTAATGTCTTAAATCATAGAAGAACTTTTTCTTTTGTCGGTATGTGTAACTACATGGTATGAATTTAGCAACAATGTAATTAGCATAATCAAAGATACCATGGAGCAAGAGGGAGAAGCATTTATGACAGCTAATTGTTCATCGTGAAAGCTATCATTAATAGGTAGTGGGTCATCAAGAACATTCTCTAACCTAGACAAGCGGGTTGCTCACTCCCTTTCTATCAATAATAATATGCAAATCAAATTCTTGTAGTAGGAGAACCCATCTAATAAGTCTAGGTTTAGCATATTTCTTTTCCATAAGATATTTAATATCAGCATAATCAAGGTGAACAGCTTACTTTAGAATCAACAATATAAGGTTTGAACTTATCACAAGCAAATACAACTGCTAAGAATTCTTTTTAGTAGTAGCATAATTTCTCTAAGCAATCGCCTAGAGTTTTACTAGCATATTGAATAACATTTAGTTTCTTATCAACTCTTTGTCCTAGAACAGCACCTACAAAGATAATCACTAGCATCACACATAATTTCAAGGGTAAATTCCAATCGATGGTCGAACAATAGGTGCGTAAATCAAAGGTTTCTTAAGTATTTCAAATGCTTCTACACAATCATCATCGAAAACGAAAGGAATATCTTTCAGAATAGATTAGTCCGAGGCCTAGAAATTTTAGAGAAGTCCTTAATGAACCTCCTATAAAAACCAAAGCATGACCAAGGAAACTTCTTATACCTTTTAATGTCCTTGGGACACGACATCTTTTCAATAGCATCAACTTTAGCTTTATCAACTTCAATACCTCTCTCAAAAATTTTATGCCCCAAGACAATGCCTTCATTAACCATAAAGTGGCATTTTTTCCAATTCAAGACGAGACTAGTATCTTCACATCTCTGCAAAACTCGATCAAGGTTGCTCAAGAAATCATCAAAAGAGGATCCATAAACAGAGAAATCATCCATGAATACCTCACAAATCTTTTCACAAAAGTCAGATAATATAGCCAGCATGCATCTTTGAAAGGTAGCAGGTGCATTACATAAACCAAAAGGTATATGTTAAGCAAAAGTACCGAAAGGGCAAGTAAATGTGGTATTTTCTTGATCCTCAACCGACACAGGTATTTGAGAGAAACCAGAGTAACCATCTAGAAAGCAAAAATGTGTATGTTTGGATAATCTTTCTAGCATTTGATCAATAAAAGGTAAAGGGTAATGATCTTTTTTAGTAGCTTTATTTAATTTGCGGAAATCAATTACCATCCTATAACCTCGTAATAATTCTTTATGGATCAATTCATCTTTATCATTAGGAACGACAGTAATACTCCCCTTCTTAGGGACACATTGGACAGACTTACCCACCGACTATCAAAGAACGGGATAAATTATACCGCCGAGGAGCTTTAGTATTTCCTTTCTTACCACTTATTTCATCTTAGGATTTAACCGTCGTTGGTGGTCAATAACTGGTTTGGCGTCTTCTTCCAATTTTATTTTGTGTTGGCATAGAGTGGGACTAATGCACTTAAGATCATCAAGAGTATATCCAATAGCAGCACGATGCTTCTTCGTAGTTTTGAATAATCTTTCCTCTTCCCGCCTCAAAGGTTAGCACTAATAATAACAGGATATATCTTCTTTTCATCAAGATAAGCATATTTAAGAGTATCGTAATGGTTTAAGCTCAAACACGGATAACCCTTGGGTGGTGGAGGATCCCCTAAGATTTCAACAGCAAGTTGTATTTCAAAATAGGACCCTGCTTAAAGAATACCTCATCTATTTCCCTTCTTTAATTCATAAACATATCATTTTCATGGTCTAGCAAATATTGTTCTAAAGGATCAAGAGGGAGGCACGACAATAGAAGCAAGACCAATAATTCCATCCTTACTAGGCAATTCTTTATCATGGGGTTGTCTACGTAAATTTAGCAAAATTAAACTCATGAGACATATCCCCTAACCCAATAGTAACAATATCCTTTTCGCAATCAATTTAGCATCGACAGATTTAAGAAGGGTCTACCAAATATGATGGGGACAAAAGTCATCTTGTGGGGAACCAATAACAAGAAAATCAGCAGGATATTTAACTTTCCCACACAAGACTTCAACATCTCTAACAATCCCAATTGGTGAAATAGTATCTCTATTGGCAAGCTTAATTGTAACATCAATATCTTCTATCTCAAAGAAAGTGCAATGTCATGCATAATTTCTTCATATAAAGAATGAGGTATTGCAATAGCACTAGCACCCATATCACATAAGCCATGCCTACAACGGGTCTATGTTTCTTAGCATCGGGTCTAGTAATTCTAGCAAATGCATCACGTAAATAAATAACATGCCCATCAATATTATCACCAAGAGATTTTTAACCATAGCAATACTAGATTCAACTTTGATTTGCTCAGAGGTGTATATGTTCTAGTATTACTCTTACAAACCACAAATGAAGCTTTAGCATGATCCTTTATCCTAACAGGAAAGGTGGTTTCTCAATATAAGTAGTAGGAACAATAGGATCATTATAAGTGATAGTCTTTTCTTCAACTATAATAGGTGCAACTACTTTTACTTCAAAGGAGGATTATATTTAAACCACTTCTCCTTAGGGAGATCAACATGAGTAGCAAATGATTCACGTAAAGAAGCTACTATCCCGTAGTCAAGTCCATATTTAGTGCTAAATCCACTAAAAGCATCGGTATCCATAAAAGATTTAACACAATCAAACTTAGCTGTCATACCCGACTCCTTACCATTGTCGGAATCCCAATCTTCAGAGTTATGCTTAATTCTTTCCAATAAATCCCATTTGAATTCAATAGTCTTCATCATAAAAGACCCAAAGACAAGAAGTATCAAGCATGGTGCGATTGTTGAGAGAAAGCCGAGTATAAAGTTTTGAATAATCATTTCTCTCGAGAGCTCATGATTGGGGCATGAATATAACATCGACTTAAGCCTCCCTCGAGCTTGAGCGATGCTTTCTCCTTCATGAGGACAAAATTATATATATAATTACGATCACGATGAACAAGATGCATAGGATAAAACTTCCGTGAAATTCCAATTTCAATCGCTTATAGTCCCGTGATCCCATATCATCACATAGCCTATACCATATCAATGCATCTCCCTTCAAAGATAAAGGGAAGACCTTCTTCTTGATAACATCATCGGGCATACCTGCAAGCTTAAATAATCCACAAACTTCATCCACATAGATAAAAAATAAATTGGGATGCAATGTTCCATCTCCTGCAAAGGGATTAGCTAGCGCTCTCTACCATACCCAAAGGAATTTCAAAGTAAACATTTTCAGAGGTTCGGTAGGTTGAGGAGCAACTCTTTGCTCTTCCGGTCGGGGTGAAGATACCCTAACAAGCCCCTCAAAGGATTAGTTTCCATAGTAACAAGTGACAGTAAATTTCAGCACACTATATAAATGTTTCCTTACAAAGTTCCACTTACCAAAGGCGCTTCACTCCCCGGCAACGGCGCCAGAAAATAGTCTTGATGAGCCACAAGTGTAGGGGATCTATCGCAGTCCTTTCAATAAGTAAGAGTGTCGAACCCAACGAGGAGCAGAAGGAAATGACAAGCGGTTTTCAGTAAGGTATTCTCTGCAAGCACTGAAATTGTAGGTAACAGATAGTTTTGTGATAAGATAATTCAGAATTCGTAACAAGCAATGAAAGTAAATAAGGTGCAGAAAGGTGTCCTAATCCTTTTGTATCAAAGGACAAGCCCGACAAGTTCTTAGAATGAGAAAAGCGCTCCCGAGGACACATGGGAATTAACGTTAAGCTAGTTTTCATCACGCCATATGATTCACGCTCACATTTTGATAATTTGATATGTGGGTGGATCGGTGCTTGGGTACTGCCTTTCTTGGACAAGCATCCCACTTATGATTAACCCCTATTGCAAGCATCCGCAACAACAAAAGAAGTATTAAGGTAAACCTAACATAGCATGAAACATATGGATCCAAATCAGCCCCTTCACGAAGCATAAACTAGGGTTTAAGCTCATCACTCTAGCAACCCACCATCTACTTATTACTTCCCAATGCCTTCCTCTAGGCCCAAATAATGGTGAAGTGTCATGTAGTCTACGCTCGCACAACACCACTAGAGGAGAGACAACATACATCTCATCAAAATATCGAATCTAATACCAAATTCACATGACTACTAATAGCAAGACTTCACCCATGTCCTCAGGAACAAACATAACTACTCACAAAACATATTCATTTTCATGATCAGAGGGGTATTAATACGCATTAAGGATATGAACAAATGATCTTCCACCAAATAAACCAACTAGCATCAACTACAAGGAGTAATCAACACTACTAGCAACCCACAGGTACCAATCTAAGGTTTTGGTACAAAGATTGGATACAAGAGATGAACTAGGGTTCGAGAGGAGATGGTGTTGGTGAAGATGTTGATGGAGATTGACCCCCTCGTGATGAGAGGATCGTTGGTGATGACGATGATGATGATTTCCTCCCGAGGGAAGTTTCCCAAGTAATGTACTCCACCGGAGCCCCTAGATTGGTTCCGCCAAGGTTTCGCCTCATGGCGGCGGAGTTTCATTCCGTGAGCTTGCTTATGATTTTTTTTTCAGGGTAAAAGACTTCATATAGCAGAAGATGGGCATCGAAGGGCTGCCAGGTGGCCCACGAGGTAGGGGGCGCGCCCAGGGGGTAGGGCGCGCCCCCCACCCTCGTGGATGGTGGGTGGACCCCCTCAGGTATTTCTTCCGCTTAATATTTTTTTATTAATTCTCAAAATGACTTTCGTGGAGTTTCAGGACTTTTGGAGCCGTGCGTAATAGGTCTCTAATATTTGCTCCTTTTCCACCTGTAATCCCAAATTTCCGCAAGATTCTCCTCTTCATGTAAACCTTGTAAAATAAGAGAGGATAGCCATAAATATTGTGACATAATGTGTAATGACAGTTCATAATGCAATAAATATCGATATAAAAGCATGATACAAAATGGACGATCAATGTGCATTACCGAGAGGGCTCAGAGATACCTCTCCGATACTCGGAGTGACAAATCCTAATCTTGAGCTATGCCAACCCAACAATCACCTTCAGAGATACCAGAGATCATCTTTATAATCACCCGATTACGCCGTGACACGCTTGATAGCACATAAGGCATTCCTACGGTGTCCCGGAGTTGCATCATCTCATATTTGGAGGAATATATATTTGACACGTAAGAAAGCAAAGAGAAATAAAACTGAACGATCATAATGCTAAGCTAACAGATGGGTCTTGTCCATCACATCATTCCACTAATGATGTGATCCTGTTATCAAATGATAGCTCATGTCCATGGCTAGGAAACTTAACCATCTTTGATCAACGAGCTAGTCTAGTAGAGGCATACCAGGACACGTTGTTTTGTCTATGTATTCACACATGTATCAAGTTTCCAGTTAATACAACTCTAGCATGAATAATAAACATTTATCATGAATAAGGAAATATAAAATAAAAACTTTATTATTGCTTCTAGGGAATATTTCCTTCACCCCTTCCCTCTCATATATATAGGTGGGGGAGGGGAGGCAGCCAGGGTGAGCCCCAAGGTGGCCGGCCAGCCCCCTTGGGCACCTGCCCTATGGCGCCCCCTTCCTTATTTGCACATGGGGGAAGGAAAGGGAAGGAGAGGGAAGGCAGGGGGAGGCCGAATCCTCCCCTTCCTTTTCTCCCCAAGGCCTGCCATGAGAGTGAGGTGCGCCCACTGTGGGATGGTGTGCTCCCCTCGTTTGGCCCATATGGCCCATCGACCCTGGGCTTCCCTAACCCTTCCGCGATCCGATGATTACCCTAAGCACTGAAATCTTTTTGGTGACCAAATAGCATCGTCATATATATCAATCTTTACCTCCGGACCATTCCAGAGCTCCTCGTCATGTCCGTTATCTCATCCGGGACTCCGAACAACATTCGGTCACCAACTCACATAACTCATATAATACTATATCACAATCTAACGTTATATGCGACCCTACGTTCGAGAATGATATAGACATGACCGAGACGCCTCTCCCGTCAATAACCAATAGCGGACCTGATGCCCATATTGGTTCCTACATATTCCACGAAGATCTTTATTGGTCAAACCTTTATGACAACATACGCTATTCCCTCGTCTCGTTTGGTGATAGTTACTTACACGAGATTCGATCGCCCAGATCTCCATACCTAGTTCAATCTCGCTACCGCAAGTCTCTTTACTCGCTCAGAATACATCATCTCATAACTAACTCCTTAGTCACTTTGCTTGCAAGCTTTTTATGATGTGTATTACCGAGAGGGCCCAGAGATACCTCTCCGATACTCAGAGGGACAAATCCCAATATCGATCCATGCCAACTCAACAGATACCTTCGGAGATATCGGTAGAGCATCTTTATAATCACCCAGTTATGTTGTGACGTTTGATAGCACATAAGGCATTCCTTCTAGATTCTGGAGTTGCATCGATCTCATGGTCGATGGAACATGTATTTGACATTTAAGAAAGCAGTAGTAATAAACTGAATGATTATATGATAAGCTAACGGATGGGTCTTGTCCATCACATCATTCTTTCAACGATGTGATCCCATTATCAAATGACAACTCATGTCTATGGTTAGGAAACCTTAACCATCTTTTGATCAACGAGCTAGTCTAGTAGAGGCTCATTAGGGACACAGTATTTGTTTATGTATCCATACATGTATTTGAGTTTCCTAATAATATAATTCTAGCATGAATAATAAAGTTTATCATAAATAAGGAAATATAATAACAACAACTTTATTACTGCCTCTAGGGCATATTTCCATCAGAATGCACACTGGCTCGCCAAGGAGCAGGCCGACGGTGAGCGGCAGATGCTCGGGCGCCATGTAGGAGCAGGAGGAGGCGCCTACCGCATTGTAATGTCAATACGCCACAGACGCCGAGAGGGTCAGCAAGCTGCGGGCAGAGCTGCTCGGTGGGTCAACATCGTCCGCCTTCATCGACCTCACTAGCGACGGCTATGATGGCAAGGGCAAGGGCAATGGCGAGGCCTAGGGAAGCGTGCAGCTATAGAGTTTTTTTAATGTTTAATTAATGTTTATGTGGACTTTGGCGCCTGGTTGACCGACCATTTATGTTTAATTATGTTTATTTCAACCGCGTGTTTCTAAAGTCTTTTTTAATACACGTAAAGATGGGTCTGCTATTCATTGAACGCACCTGCCGATCCAAATAAAAAAACGGACGCGTCTGTTCGCTTGACCTATTCAAAGGGACACATAACGGACAAAACAAACACGAGTCCATTTGGATCGTTGGAGTTGCTCTCGGTGTCTCACTCAATGTTTACTTGCCCTCGCCGGCCGGGTACTGCGACCTCCATTGAAGATGACAGCCGTATGCGTTGGTGGGAGGGGTAGGGCTACATTAATTCTGGTCGGTCTTAGTTAATCAATCCACAGGATGAAAAATACTTTATCTTTTTACACCCAGGTCAGGTCAGCACGCTTCACTCTCACCGAATGGCCTGACTCGCTCGGTCGCTCCATTTTGTTCGTTTGCTCTCCCTGCTCCCCGTCGATGGTGAGCGCCGGCGGAGGTTGCGCTCGAGCGCCGCCGCCACCGCCCTGCGGCGCGGGGACCGGGGAGTTTTCGCCGCTGATGTAGCTCCCATCCCAGCCTGTATTCCCTCTTGGGTGGATAGATTCCCTCTCTCACTAAATACTCTGCATCTGTTTCCATGAAGTAATGCTCGCTCCTTGTTTTGGTTTTGGCGACAGCGCGCGACATGGAGCTGGGCCCGGTCAGTTCGTCGCTGGGCGCCATGGGCTCGCTACCGCGGAAGCTCGACGAGCTCCTGGCGACCGGCCACTGGGCTCTGCGAGGGGCCGTGATCATGGATGGGATCAAGCACCTGGCCGCCGACCTCCACGAGCTGCAGAGCCTCCTGCTGAACCTCTCGAACGCGCAGGACCCTCCCGTGGCGGCGGGGTGCTGGACGAAGGAGGTGCGCGAGCTGTCCTACGACGTGGAGGACTGCGCCGACCGATTCGTCCACGCCGCCGACACCCGCACGCGACCTGCTCGGCGTAAAGCCTGTGTCGCCCGGCTGAAGATTAGCCGCCTTCCGAGGAGGCGGAGGTGGCTCCCGTGGATCAACGGCAGGGTCCTGGAGTTCAGGGCCCGAGCGCAGGAGGCGAGCGAGAGGTACTGGAGGTACCAGTTCGATGATTGCGCCTCCGGTCCTGAATACTCTCCTCCTGCTGCTGGCCGTGCTGTGTGCGCGGAGCCTGGTGATCATGTCGGCATGGAAGGCCCTGTGGGTGAGCTCGATCGGTGGCTGACTGATGGAGAGGAGCAGCTCAAGGTGGTAGCAATCGTCGGTGTTGCAGGGATCGGTAAAACCACGCTTGCCCTGAAATTGTTGGGTAAGCTCCAGGGACAGTTCGAGTGCGTCGCCTTTGTGCGGACAGCACAAAAGCCCAACATGAGGGGGATCATCAGTAGCATACTCTCGCAAGTTCGTCCGCACCAACCGCCGGACCCTGCCGACATGCACCACCTGATCCGTGATCTCAAAGAACATCTACAAGATAAGAGGTCAGAGTCCATATATCTGCTTCATTTGATTCACTCCACCTATCCAGGAATTTACACTACATGACTACAAGATAATGTGAGAGAGGCTTTAAGCTTACAGCTGCTGCAAGGGCTTAGAGATAAGCTAAGTTGACTTTACTTTGCTTTCTTTACAAGTTGAGCCCTGTTTGTCTGGACTTCAGCTTAACTTCTGCTCCTAGAGCTAATCATGGGCAATCATACCTTTGGTTAATATACTTCTTAATGGATGACCTAAAAATTGTGGTTCATGAAAAGTTGTTCTATCAAGCAAGTGTGCTATCATCATACTGGATCGCGGTGGTTGTGCATTCTCTACTGTAACTTCCTGAATTCCTTGTGTCCCAAAGAAACTAATGATTTAATAAACTTAAATTCCATTTTATGTTGTCTTTTTGTTTTGTCTGACAAATCATTTTTATTACGCTTAAATTATTTGCCAGGTACTTCATTGTAATTGATGACCTGTGGGCTACATCAGTGTGGGATGTTCTTAGTCGTGCTTTTCCAGAGGGTAGTTCATGCAGTAGAATAGTAACTACGACAGAAATTATGGAAGTAGCTCAGGCATGCTGTGGTTATCGCCTGACCATATTTTTCAGATGGAATTTCTTAGTGACGACGACTCACAAAAATTATTGCTCCAAAGAATTCTCTCAGAAAATCAAAGTCCTCGACATTTCGATCACATTTTACCTCATATTTTGAGAAAATGTGGTGGTTTGCCACTAGCAATCATCATGGTAGCCAGCCTTTTAGCAAGCCGACCTGAGAAACTAGATCAACTGGGCTTTGTGCAGAGTTCTCTTGGTTCAAATATGCGGCTGCAGGCACATCCTACCATGGAAAGGTTTATGGAACAATTATTGAATGTTAGGTTCGATTGTCTTCCACATTATTTGAAGACTTGCCTGCTTTATCTTAGTACATGTCCAGAGGGCTACATATTCTTGAAGGATGATTTGGTGAAGCAATGGCTAGCTGAGGATTTTATATGTGCACAATTAGGGAAAGACATGGAGGAAGTTGCTAGAAGCTATTTTGATGAGCTTGTCAATATGGGCCTGATCCAAGTTATGGATAACAACTACAGTTATGAACTATTGTCTTATTCAGTCCACCACATGGTTCTTCATCTTATTGCATACAAGTCTATTGAAGAGAACTTTGTCACTGTAGTGGATTACTCTCAAACAGCAATACTACTTCCTGATAAAGTTCGTCGATTGTCACTGCACTTTGGCAGTGCAACATATGCAACTACACCAGCAAGTACCAGATTATCACAAGTTCGATCACTCTTCTTTTTTGGACTGTTTAACTGCATGCCTTCATTGACTCTTCTTTTTTGGACTGTTTAACTGCATGCCTTCATTGACGGTGTTTAAGTTCCTTCGAGTTCTAAAACTTCATCTTTGGGGTGATCTTGGAAATACGAGTTTTGACCTTACAAGAATTTGTGAACTGTTTCGTTGAGATATTTGCAGGTCACATGTAATGCCATTGTGAAGTTACCAGATCAGATTGAAGCTATGAAACACTTGGAAACACTGGAAATAAATTCAAGAGTATGCGCTATTCCACCGGACATTGTTTGCCTTCCGAGCTTGTTGCATCTCTGTCTTCGAGGTGGAACAAATCTACCTGACGGGATTGGCCATATAAGATCTCTACGTACACTAAAGTATTTTGACCTTGGTGATAATTCTGAAGACAATTTATGGAGCCTTGGCGAGCTGACAAACCTCAATGGATCTACATTTCACATATTCTAGATTACCATCTAGTGAACATTTGAAGAGAAATCTGATAGCTCTGGCCTCTTCACTTGGGAAACTCTGTAACCTCAAATCTGTCACTCTGGCTCCTGGTACTGCAGGCATGGTTGTTCTCGTTGATGGCTCGAGCAGCATGTCCTCTGCTCCAGTCTTCCTTGAGAGACTTGAGCTGTTGTTACCCATATGCATCTTTTCCAGACTTCCCAAGTGGATTGGACAACTCCATAAAATCTGCATTGTGAAAGTTGCTGTTAAAGAACTGCTAGCGAATGATATTGATATCCTCACAGGATTACCTTCCCTCACAGTCCTCTCATTGTGTGTCCAGACAGCCCCTGAGGGAGGAATCATCTTCAACGAAGGGGCACTCCCAGTTCTCAAGTATTTCGAAGTTTAGGTGTGGCGACTTTGTCTCGCTTTCATGGCAGGTGCAATACCCAATCTTCAGAGGCTCAGGCTAGCTTTCAATACTCATACCAGGGAGAAGTACAGCAATATGCTTGCCGGAATCGAGCACCTTATAAACCTCCAGGACGTCATTGGACGAATTGGGGTAGTCACCAAATTTGACAGAAGGGCTGCTGAATCAGCATTCAAGGAAGCCATTAGCAAGCATCCAATGTGCCCTACATCTAGTGTACAATGGCTGGATCCAGTTGAGAAATTATTTCGTCCTTCAGAAAAACAGCATTTGAGGCGAGAAAGAGGCCCGTCAGATGAAAAGCATCGTGGTCTAGAGAAAGCCGAAGATGCGATCAAACATGCTAAGAGAGGGTATGAATCTTCCTTACTCTAGAAGCAATTCTACGCAACTTGGCCCTTTTCATTCATTTCTTCTCCTTCGGTATTACCATTATCTTTCAGACAAAAAGATTACTACCTCACTTTCCTGCACTGTAAGACATTGCAAATAAAGTTGCGCCAAACCATAGCTTAACACAATATATTATCAAGTTTCTCTTCTCTCGTACTGCTCTAACAATAAATAAATTTGCTGTCATCAGTAAAACTTCTTCCCCTGGGCTGGATCAGGACCGCGCCGTCGAGGCCTACAGAAACTCTTGTTCAGGTCCTTTTTTTCTTCAAAAGCGTGTTAGAACGCGCTTCTTTTGCATTACAAGAAAGGCCACCAAAATGGGACAAAGCTACAGAACCACCAAGAGTAGCACTGACCGAACTGAGAGCAAGAAAGAGCAGCAAAACCTAGAGACACCGCTGAATTATGCACAAAGGAAAACAAACAGCAAAGCTCTCATTCAAGTGCTTTGGATGGGAATAGGACAGAGGATGCAAAGTTGTTCAGTACCACTTCTTCATCACCAAATTTGCAAAGCATTCTAGCTAGTAATCAGAATGTAGCTGCTGAACCTGAAGAGCAGATGTTGCCAGACACCATGAAACAAGAGTTTCTGGATAGCAGCCAGTCTGGGGAGCAGATTGCTGCTGAAACTGGTGTGCATTCACAGGTCTCTACTCTCTCATCGCGTTCTCTCTTGCCAACAAGGTACCTCTATGGCTTGACTCCACTTAAAAATTTCCATCACTGTATGAATCTTTTGCCTGAAGAATTGTGATAAAAAAAAAACGATCCTTTCCTTTCAGGCACCACAAAGAAGGAGAGCCTGCTTCTAGGCTCAACTTAGCTGGAGAAGGTACGGAGATGAGCTCAAACATCATTCGGAAGCAGGTAATAAATTTGGTTTGGCCTATTCTGGCACATAGGTGATCTGATGTTCTGATGAAGATCCTTCCACAGGATATTCTTGCTAAGGTTAAAGAACAGGAAGAACAAATTGCTCGCTTAAGAGTGCAACTTGTTGACTACTCAGTGAAGGTGATTATGCATCCGAAGAATCATTACCTTTTTTCACTTACACTTCCTCTGTTTCTGGTATATGATCTGATGTTCTACATTTCTTGATAGGAATCCCAAATACTTAATGACAAGCTTGTTTTGGAAAAACGCATTGCGCATATGCGAATGGCAAGTATCTTTATCCTATCAGGTTAAGTTACTATCTTCGTGTACACCAGACTATTCTATAACACACTGTTTTCAGGAATTTGATCAACAGCAACAAGATCTCGTTGATGCCGCATCAAAAGCTTTATCTTACAGACAAGACATTATGGAAGAAAACCTCCGACTGACACACTCATTACAGGTAACTTTATTCATTGTTATACTTTCTGTTAAAACTCAGAGAGCCAATTAACATTTTTGATGGTGAACCGATGTGTTTGATTTAATCTTGCTGTGCACTTGGAGCTATTTGACTGAATTTTTGTTTTGAATATAACTCTAGTTCTTATGTGAACTGAAACATTTACGAGACTGAACTTCCTTTCTGCTCCGCAAAGCATCCAAACAAGTGTAGGTGACTACCTATGGCCTCTGTATAAACAAAGTGATATTGGAACCTGTGTGGGGAACCACCCAGGAGATGGGAGTAGTTTCCAAAGGGCAGCCCGGTGAACGTGGCTCCCGCTTGCGCAGGGTCCGACCATGTGTCTATTGTATGCAGTCTTTCCCTACCTGTGACCTCATGGTCACAAAAAAAGATAGGAAAAATTGCCAATTCCAAAAAAATAGGAGATGGTGCTTTAATCCCTCACTCTCTTATTAGTTATTTCTTTTAGAAGCTTACTGTATATGGTTCAATGTGTTTCCTTATCTTCTTGCGCTTGTTTTTGTCTACTTTTCATGAGTAACACTGAATTTAACCTTTGGTACTACATAGGCAGCACGTCGAAGGAGATCAACTTTCGTATCTTCTTTGTTGCCTCTTCTATCAGCACATAACCTGCAGCCTTCTGTTCCCGATGCTCAATCAATTGTTGGCAATCTGAAGGTATGTACAGCCTATTTTTTACAGTAACTAGCATGTGTTCTGCTTTTTCACTAAGTGAAAAACCAATACAACACAAAGCCAAACTAATAAAACAGAGAAGAACAGGAAAAGTCCAAATCTGCAAAAGAGCAGTTTGGTTGTACATAAAGCATGTTGAAATACATTGCCCGCCTCTCTCCTTTAGTTTGGATTCTTGAATGAACTCGTTAGAGCATGAATTCAATATGGACGTGTTTGGTTGGTCGCATTAGGCCCAGCCAGGCCCGGTCGGGATGTTTTTGGGCCAGTGGCGGCGCCAGGAAATGAAGGCTGGGTATTCATTTAAAAAAAGTTTTACTCTAAATGAGGCATATGAACCAAACAACACAGAAAAAGCAGTAGTGCTAGTTGTAGGTTGCTCTCAACCTCAACGGAAAAAGCAGTTGGTGTGGATGCAGAACTTATTTTTTTTCCTTGCCTTTGAAGATTTGTCCCACAATTCAAACAAGCTAACATCTTTCTTCTTCGTCTACATCACAATCACATAAACAAAGTAGAAATCAGTGGCAGTGGCACTGTGGCATCAAATCCATCACATAAACAACCTTCTTCTTCAAACTCCAATGTTTATTTAGTTCAATTTCAGTTTACAAACAAATCTTCAGATTTCTTAAAAAAACAGAGGACAAAAAAGCCAAAAATACCTTGGTGGAGAACTGGAGCTGTGCTGCAGTGCTGGTCTGCTGGAGGAGACGCCGAGACGGTCAGCAGTGGAGCCGTCGAGAGAGCACTGGAGGCCGGCCGGATCTCGGACTGGGAGGCGGAGGAGAAGGAGAGTAGGAGACAGTTTGGGGAGGGGAGAGGCGGAGTGGCAGTATTGGATTTGGATCCGCGGAGGGGAGGGAAGGAGAGGGCCGGCCGGACCTGGATCCGCCGCTGGCCGCTGCCGCCGCGGCGCCGGCCGCTAGGCGCTAGGTTTGGGAGGAATCGGGGGAGGGGAAGGGAGACTGAAACTGGTCGTTGTCGATAGGTTCCTCGCTTCGCCCGCGCGTACAGCCAGACGCACGTCTTGACGTCTTGTTCGCTGCGTGACTGTCCTCTGTTTGGGCTGGGCCAGTATTAGACGTGTATATTGATAATTTTTTTGGGCCTAAATCTTGGGTATTCCCGGGAATACCCAGGAAGACCCCCAGCGCCGCCACTGTTTTGGGCTGTTTGGTTACCTGAGTCGCATGAAAAAGTTGGCCCACACGGAACTCAAAGCACCTCTCAGGCTGCATAGGGCGCTTAAATCGGCCGTTTCTACCGGGCCAGGCTGAGGCGAGCCAGCCTCGAGGGCACATGGTGGGCCCTCTTGCACTAGAGGATGTGAGCCGTATACACCTTGTACGTTGTTTCTTCTTCCACCTCCAGTAAGTTCCTTCTCTAATCTCCTTTCTTAGGTCTCTTCTAATCCACACAACGGTGCATCAATTTGAGATAAGATCTACATGAAAAAGATGCGCATCGATGTTATGGTTCCATTTTTGTGATCAGTTCGTAGTTTCGTGTTCTGTAAATGTTTAATTTCGTGTTCATGTTTGGAGCTATTTTGAATGAATTTTGTTAAATTTATCGCGGCGCACGGTCAACTGTTTCAATTCACCTTTGATCAGTAGCTTCATCTTACAGTTTGACACGACTTTCATGTTGCATATTTTCTGTTTCAACGATCGTAGACGATTAAACCTGACTTCTTCCTCGTGAAGTATACACGCATATGTGTGATTTGTGTTAATGACACTCCTTAAGCTCGGTCTCCTCTCCTCTATCCTGCTACACCGGTGTCACCGCCGGCGTCACTCCTCTCAGCCTCCTCTCCCGCGTGCTGTTACACTAGCGACACCGTCGGCGTAGTTCCTCTCAACCTCCTCTCCCAAGTCTTACTACACCCACGCGGTTGTCGCTCCTCTCTGCATTCTCTGCCATGTCCTGCAACACTAAAGCCAACACCGGCTGCTCCTCTCGGCCTCCTCGCCGCGTCCTACTACAATGGTGTTTTCGCCATCGTCGTTCCCTCCTCCTCCGCGTGCGCCATCATGTGTCGTTCCTCTCAACCTCCTCTCCCATGTCCTACTACACTTTCATGGGTCGTCGTTCCTCTCTGCTTGAGTATTTAACCAAAACTACCATAATTCATGGAAACATGTCGAAAAACTACCACTTTACGATTTTGTGCCAAAAACTACCACTTTTGTCCTAATCTGTTGCTAAAACTACAAAGTGTGAAAACTACTCGCTTTGGCTCGTTTATGATAGTGTGGCCCACATGTCGGGACCGAAAAAGTCAAGATTAACTTTGCCGCCACCGTAGAAAGAGATCGAGACGGCGACGGCCTTCACCGGAGGCGGAGAAGATGAAGTACTAAGGCGGCCAAGATCTCGAGGAGACGCAGCGTGACTGCAGCGCACTCCGCGTGAGCAGTGTGGCGTGAGGTCCGTGAGGCGGATTCGGGCGGCGTTGCCGGATCTGGCGCGACGAGGCCGACGGTGATGAGGTCCGCGAGCCCCGGACGGCGGCCGCCGGGCGAAAGGCCATGGCGACGGGCGGCATGGTTCATTGGCGGCGGGCTGCAGGATCCGGTTCGCGGTCGGCGGCCGCCGACGGTGAGACGAAGCGCGAAGGGCACGGCGGGAGCTTGGGTCCGTGGGTGGCTACGAGGACAAAGCGGTCACGGGCGTTAACGGTGGCCATGAGCGCCGCCACACTGGCACCTAAACAGTGGGGTCGGGCAGTCAGATTCAGGTTTAACCCAGGCAAAGCGAGCAGTTTTCACACTTGGTAGTTTTTAGCAACAGATTAGGACAAAAGTGATAGTTTTTGACACAAAATCGTAAAGTGGTAGTTTCTCGACATGTTTCCATGAATTGTGGTAGTTTTTGATTAAATACTCTCTCTGTCTCCTCTCTCATGTCCTGCTACACTGAAACCACCGCCGACCTCGTTCCTCTCGGCCTCCTCGCTCGCATCCTACTACAATGGCGCCGTCATCATCGTCGTTCTTTTCGACCTCCTCCTCTGCGTCCTACTACACTGACGCCGTCGTCATCATCGTTCTTTTTGGCCTCCTCCTCCATGTCCTACTACACTGACGACGCCATGGGAGGCAGACTGCATTTTTTCACCATCACCCTCTGCCTCAACGCCTTCCTAATCGTTACTCCACTGGACTTTCTTTGCGGCGACGGCGCTAGCAAATAGCTCACCGTGCCGCTGATGAGTTTGCTTGCCCGCGACTCCGTGCTCGTCATGTGGACGCGCGCCGTGACCACCGCATCACCGTCAGCAGAGGCACTCTAGTGTAACACTTGTGTGTTATGGGTAGCTATTAAGTCTTAAACATATTCCGTGCAAGCAACCAAACAACATGCACTCATCGACCACGTATAATGCGGCAACCAAACACGGTGCATAGAGGCATTGTTACGATGCAGGGAGAGGACATGCAGGCAACCAATCAACATGCAGATGTTGGGTTTTTGCCTGCATATACTCAACCAGGCCCAACTGGGACAAGTATGTAAAAGGGCAAAAAACGATGCAGGTAACCAAACGCGCCCTATGGTATTGAAGCCAAGAGGTCTCAAATTCAAGACCCGGTCAACACACTATTGAAGAATAAAAATAGTTGCAGCCTACATTGATCCCACGTCTAAGACCTGGAGCAGCCTAGGCATGTGGGGAGTGCTGAAATATTGAATTCATGCTCTAGCCAGTTTATCCAAAAGTACTGAAGAGAGGTGTCCAATATATCTCAGTAACCACCCACCCCCCCCCCCCAACACACACACACACTTCTATGCTGATCCAAGCTTTAGACGTGGGATCGATATGGGCTACAAATATTTTATTTAATATTGCATTGGCTGGGTCTTGAACTTGAGACCTCTCGGCTCTGATTCCATGTTAGAGCAACTTATCTATATTGCATAGCCCAAGGAGCCAATATATACTCCCTCCGTCCGGAAATACTTGTCATCAAAATAAATAAAGGGGAACGTATCTAGATGTATTTTAGTTCTAGATACATCATTTTTTATCCATTTTGATGACAAGTATTTTCGGAGGGAGGGAGTATTACAAGAGACTTAGACTTGGAGTACAAGTTAGGAAATCTAGGCTAATAATACGTATGGAGACCTAGACGAACACTAATACTACTAATACTCCTTAACAAACAACTCCTACCCCTCGCTTGCTTCCAAAATGAGGCTGTTATGGCTGCTAGAAGGAGGCGCTGACAGGGGGGCCAGGGCCTTTGCCTTGCAGTAGGGCAAGAGGGAAGGGATTTCCTTCTTAATTCTTGCTTGATTAGATTGATACATCTTCCTCTCTTTATATAAAGAGGTTTACTTAACTCCCAAGCAATGCTTACTTGACCCCTAAGCAAGCGACCCTTATCTCTAATTTACCCTAAGACTAACGGGCTATACCGCCAACCCAGGCCCATTAAGTACTCTAACACTACATCCCACCTGAACATGCAACTTGTCCTCGAGCTGCAGCCTAACACCTAACACTAACCATGACTCGACGCAACACAAACCTAACACCTAAAAACAAGCCTTTTACATCTCGGTTTGTGTTATTACTCTCAAACTGAAATAGACTGGGACGCTTTATTTTGGACGTGCACGTGTACAGCCACACAGATCCCATGGACACCACACGGACAAAAGGAGTGCATGTGTATGGCTGTTGGTCTGCACCGCATGGGAAGAGTGGAGGGCTTGCGATGGAGAATGTCGAGGAGGGTGCCCCCCAACCGCCGATGTCGCAGACTTTGAGGTCGCCGCAGGGAAAACAGCATGCCCGCCGCCGCTGGGAAACCGCATGCCCAAGATCCTCGGCGCAGCGAGCGAGATCGAGGTCCTTTGCGCAGCGAAGGGCAATTTGGAGGAGCGGCAGCTGCAGACCACGCATCTCCCGCACACGCCGACGCGCTAGGAGGAGGCCGCGCAGCAGCCTGCGACCACCGCCACCGACACGCGTGGCGGGTAGCGATCCAAGACAGGCGGTGATCGCGGCGGCGGGGACTTGATCTGCTGGATGTGGATGCCACAGGATGGCGGCGGCTGATGGGAACAAGGTCGTCGCAGCCCGTCGTAGGGCATCCCATACCGGGCGGCGGAGCCGACCGTGATGGCTAACTGCGGTGTCGCGTCGGCGGCAGCGGCAGCCGCTGACAGCGCCCGTCTTGTGAGGCCGCTAGAGCGGCGGCTGCCATCGCAGCCGTGGCTGGGCGGTGGTGGCGATGGATGGCAGCCGCAGCTGACGGCGAAAAGGCCGCTGGCGGCGCGAAGCGGGCGGCGATGGGCGGCACAGAACGGCCGTGGGACCCGACCAAGAACATGTGGATCTCTGGACCGCTGGGTTAGGTCCGCAGCACCGAACACCTCCTTCGGGTGAGGACGGCGAGGGTGGGCGCGACGGAGGATCGCGCGAACGAGTGGGGCGATGCGTGGTGGTCGCCGGAGGCGACGAGGTGACTGGCAGCGGAAGAGACGGGCTTGGCGGCGGCGAAGACATGATCGAACCGAAGCTAGCTGATACCAAATTGTTATGGCGCTGCTAGAAGGAGGGCGCGAGAGGGCCGGCCGGGAGCCTTTTTGCCCACGGCCGGGCAAGAGGAAAGGGATTTCCTTCTTAATTCTTACTTGATTAGATTGATACATCTCCTCTCTTTATATAGAGAGGTTTACTTGACTCCCAAGCAAGGCTTACTTGACCCCTAAGCAAGCGACCCTTATCTCTAATTAACCCTAAGACTAACGGGCTATACCGCCAGCCCAGACCCATTAAGTACTCTAACAGAGGCTGAAATCATCACAAGCAAGATCAGACTCGTTGTGCCCATTGTCCCCCCCCCCCCCCCCCTCCAAAACATCTTTCTTTTGAATTTGGCATTCTTCTTCCTAAGGCACACTTTGCTCCACCAACCATTTCGGGCTGCCAGACATTTCTCTTGAACAACACCACTTTAGAGAAGCAACAGGGAAGGGTAAGGTTGGCAGACGATCCCATATGTACAACTTTTCATGCTTGTTTGGACTAAGCTGCAAGTTTTTTTACCAAATAAACTTGTACAACGTCGACTAGGAAGTCTCTTGTGATATTTGAGGTTTACTAAGGACATAAACTACCTTCTTGATAGGGATTCTACGTGATGTGATGGGCCTTTTTAGATATCACATACAAGTGATTTAGCAGACAACAAACACCTATGATCCAGCCAGACCCATTTCCTTTATGTTTTCATTTGTTTATTGTCGTACAATAATATTCATGTATTTTTGGTCATTGTGTCATTTTCCTATAGAATATCAATGGAAAGAAACATCAGTAGCTTAACTTTTGAAAACAATTTCTATAGCTTCTTTTGTTCCTTGCTTGGTTGAAGCTGAGCCTATATTGCACAATTCTATATTGAGACTACATTTTTTTTAGGTTTTGTTTACTCATTCGCAAGAGAAACTCGCTATTACTGAGGTGAGTCACATTGAGCTTAGGTTGGAGTTCGTTCCTGATAAAGTAGCCCTTGTTATGCTTCACAGCTTGGTACTGGTACTTTCTCACAGAACTTCGAAATTGCCTTTTGTGCAAACTTGGATGATGCAGGAGAAACAGAAGAAATCACAGTACCAGATTGCGGCGTGCTGAATCTTCAAATAATACGGCACAATCACCTTCTCATCCTGCTCGAAATACGCTGGCTGCTTCTGTATGATGCTACCCTAGTTTGTCCTTTACTCTTTGAATGCATGCATGTTCTAACTTCCCACATTTCCAGAGCCAAGCCAGCCTTGGCATTGTGCCCCAGCAAGCATATTCTCATGCAGAGTCTCCAATTTCTTATCCCGTTCGAGCTAGACGGGATTGGGATTTATTGGCAAATGAGAGCCGTCAGATCCTCCCAACCAAGGCTGCTCTGACAGACACAGAGCATGACAATGCTGGAAGGACCTCTCCTCCAAGAAGGTTACTATTGTACTACCAGCTAATTGACCTTGTGTTGCAATGGGGGCATACATATTTTAGTGGTTCACATCAATTCTGTCACGCATATACCTTCCACCCACTATCCTCGCCTCCCCAGTCCAATCTTACCACCTATGTCAATGGCTCATCTGGTCATAATCCCCTTCCACTGCCTGCCAAACACACTTTGGATTTTAAACACATAATTGTGCAGTTGTGTATATGAAGATTCCAAGAAGGAAAAAAACTTAAGAGGTCGTTCATATCCATCCAGCCTTTGCACGGTAGTAGGATGAAAGGAAAAATTGAAGACGTAGGAACCTAACCTTGGTCTAGCAAAAGCATAAGTGGAGAAAATATGAGCTCACAAGTGGACCTGATGATACGGTAGAAATCATATCGAAAAGAAAGTGTGCCTCTTGAACAACTCCCGATGAATAACAGTATTAAGCAAATCGGTTGGACAACTAATTTCCTTGAGTATTACTTTTATCAACGTTTACATTTTAGAACATCCTTCTTAAACGCTAGCCTTTGCATAGAACATTCGCCTTCTCACAACATTGATGGATCGCTATGGCTTGGCAGCACTCGTAAGAAGATTTAGTACTATCAAATAGTATACAATAATGGATTAGGCAGGACACCTGGTGGGATATTTTATTTCCATGTACTACGATTTCCATATTACTGAAGGAGCGAGATGTGATGTTGGACAAAGAAATTGGAAATAAATTAGTGCGAGTACTACTTTTCTAGTTTGCCAAGCGAAAAAAGATTAGTTTCCATATTACTGAAGGAAGGAGATGTGATGTCGGGCAAATAAAAATGGAAATAAATCAGTGGGAGGCGGTGTGAATTGATGGGAGATGTGATGTCTGGCAAATAAAATTGTAAATAAATATCGGACCCTGATAAGTGCCACACGTGTGGCACGAAGCAATTCCGCCCTGACGTTTCTTAATGGCAAGTTTAGTTACAGGAGAATGGCAACTTTAGTTGTGAAGCATGACAACTTTCTGCTTGGTTGTTTGGATGGCAAGTTTCAATTTTTTGGGTTTTTTTTATGGCAACTTTAGTGTAAAAAACGTTAGGGCAGTGTTACTTCGTGCCACACGTGTGACACTTCTCATTTGGGTAAATCAATGAGGTACTACATTTCCAATTTGCAAACGAAAAATGATTAGTTTCCATATATTACTGAAGGAGATGTGATGTCAGGCAAATAAAATTGGAAATAAATCAGTGGTAGGCTGTGTGAATTGATTGGAGGGGTGGAAGTGATGGAAGCGAACAGGCGTACCAAACTCCCCTTCAATAGTACTCCCTCCGTTCCTAAATATTTGTCTTTCTAGAGATTTCAAATGATCACCACATACGGATGTATATAGACATATTTTAGAGTGTAGATTCACTCATTTTGTTCCGTATGTAGTCACCATTTGAAACCTTTAGAAAGACAAATATTTAAAACGGAGGGAATAATGAAGATTAAGAGCCTCTGCATGACAATTACCCAAGTTATTTATAGCCTTTTCTATCTGTACGGCCCATAATTCATGCTCCATCTTTGCTGATCATTGTTGGGTTTTTTCAACTTCCTCATTATTTTTGTTTCAATATTAATGTACGTTTATAAGCATGATCCCAACGTGAAACATTAATTCTAAGCTCCAAACTGCAAACATTCATCGTAATATCTAAGAATCATGTATACATATTGGTAAATTTGGGCTGCCTGTGCCTACCCTGGCTGAACCCATTCTGTGATCTGTTTGTTTCATTGATGCAATGGAACAGGGAGCGATGCTCCTATTTTTCTTTAAAAATATCATGTTTACCCGAAATTACATATGTTCCTTTCAAGCATTGACAACTGAAGAAGTGAAAGCAGAGTATCTGCATTATAGCTTAAGCTCATCTATTTGCCAATAATGGAGAACTTTATATGCTTGAAACACCAGTTTGGCCATGGCTGCAATGAAACAACGTAAGGCGTGCCATTCTTTTCAATTTATGGTGTTTTCTTATACAGTTTAACTTGTGCAGGGTACTTTTAGCAAAATGATTTTGTTAGTTGAGCAATTTCGATACGGATAGACAAAGTTGGTTTTCTTATTGGGTCTGTCTTCTCTTGTTTATGCAGCAACCAATTTACCAAGTATGGTGTAGCAAAAGAAACTGAGCGTGAATCTCGTGCTGGACGATCCCGTGCTGGACGATCCCGTGCTGTACGATTTAACTTTGAATCCAAGGATCAAAACCCATCATTCAAGGACCCTGTTGGGGGTGATGTAACAAAAAATTTAGAAGGAGCTGAAACCCAAACTTCACGAGAATCTCCTGCAGAGTGGAGTCCTCAAGGCCCACCTCATTTGGCATCTGGTCTTGACGGTGGGAACCTGTCTTACCCTTATCTTCCTACTGTCCTTGAGGAGCCTAGTTCTTCTTTCCCTGAAGGTGTTAGATATTTTGATTTATGCAATTTCCTTCTCCTTATTTCTTAAGTTCCGATGGTAAACACCATTTTTCATGAATATGCAGCTGTGGAGGATGACCCACTGCCAGCCATAGATGGGCTAAGAATCACAGGTGAAGCTTTTCCTGGAAGTGAACTTCAAGCAAGTGGGTATTCCAGCAATGAGACCACAAGTTGTTATTTTGAGGTGCGGTTTGTAGTTATGGTTCAACACATTTTGACGTTCTATCAAATTCCTGTCATTTTTAATTTGTTTAAGTGTTTGCAAAAAAAAATGTGCACACAGTGGAGTGCGCCATTTGGAAGATGGATCGGTAAATTACATAGAAGGTATTTTTTACGTGCTGCTAGGAGACTTTTATTTTATTTTTATGCCATTTTATTTGGCGTACTATGAGGGAATTAAAATTAACATTGCCATTGCCTGATGTAGGTGCAAAGCAACCCACATATTTAGTTACTGCTGATGATGTGGACTCTTTACTAGCCATAGAGGTCCAGCCTCTAGATGACAGAAAAAGGAAGGTAATCTTCTGTCTGAACATTCTTAACTGGACCTTGGTTTTTTGCACATTGGAATAGATATCTTTGTTTGGTTTTGTTTACAGAGCAGATTCTGTAGGTTGGGAATAATATACTGTATGCATTTGGTTAGGATTTATCTCTGTATTTGTTTGAAAACTATAAATGTGATCACCATAGTAACTTTTAGTAGAGCACTCATAATGTTTGTTGTGGGAATAGTAAATCTTACCTGGTGGTCCCACCTAGTTCTACATGGCATCTACGTGCCAAACTATCAAATACAAGTCAACTTAACAAAAGTCCTAGCACCTAGCCATGGTCGACAAGTGAAAAGAGGAGAATAGATATAAAGATGTCAGCATGAAGGCCCAAGTGAAAGCTCAAGATGGTGGTGGAGAGTGTTGGGTATTATGCAACTTGTATTTCCATGGGGCCATAGGCCAATATATATACATGTACAGAGCATAATATGGGCCTTCGTAAAGAAATCTGCCAACTGTAACTCGGAAGGCACATACTGAAGAGCAATAACCTGATCATGTACACCACAGCGCACAAAAGAAGCATCAACGCCCATATGCTTGGTGAGCTCATGCTTCACAGGATCGTGGGCACTGCTAATAACACATGTACTGTCGGACAAGAGCAAAGTAGGTGTAGTGACAGAAACACCAGACTCCTGAAGTAACCACCGAAACCAAGTCACCTCTGCCGTCGAAAGAGCCATAGATCGCAATTCAACCTCTGCATTCGAACGGGAAACTACAGTCTGTTTCTTCGTCTTCTAGGCAATGAGAGAACAACCAAGAAAAATACAATAAGCAAAAATTGAACGGCGGTCCGAGGGATCACTAGCCCACATAGCATCTGAATAGGCATGAAGGTATAATGAACCGGAGTAGGGAAGAACATACGGTGAGAGATCGTGCCACAAAGATATCGAGAGAACACGGAGGTGGCTGTAGTGAACCGAAGTGGGAGCGAAAACAAACCGACTCAAAATATGAACATGATAGGAGATATCCGAACAAGTGACAGCTAGAAAAACAAGACTCCCAACAAGATGGCGATATAGCGTCGGATCGGACAAGGGATCACCATCAAGACAAGGGATCACCATCAGTTGCACACGGAGGTAAACATTGAGCTCAATGGGAGTCTTATAGTGCGCTCATCAGTAAGAGTGGCACGAGCAAGAACATGGATATACTTTTCTTGGGATATAAAAAAGATATCAGAGGTAGAAGAGACCTTAATCCCAAGAAAGTAGTGAAGAGGGCCAAGATCAGACATAAGAAACTGCTCACTGAGTCGTGCCTTCACAAAGGCAATATACTCAGGGTCGTCACCAGTGATGACCATGTTATCAACATATAGAAGAATAAGAGTCGACCTTGAGCGGAAAGGTGGACAAACAACGCGGGATCATGAGCACTTTCGCTAACCAAATGGCTGATCTCCAGAGGCAAAACGCTCAAACCAAAGCGCGATGGGCTTGCTTAAGGCCATATAAAGAAGCGGCGAAGGCGACAAACCATGCCGTGCGGAACAAGATACCCACATGGTGGTTGCATGTAAACCTCCTCACGCAGCTCACCATTAAGAAAGACATTCTTAACATCAAGCTAAGACACGGACCGGTAGCGAGCAGAGGCCATGACAAGAAGTGTGCGATCGGTGGTCATATCCACCACAGAGCAAGTCTCATCGTGTCGAGGAACATGCTCCTGCTGGGCCACGAGCCACAAGACGAGCTTTATAACACTCAAGGGAACTATCACAGCGGGTCTTAACCTTGTAGACCCATTTATAAGTGATGAGACGAACACATGCAGGAAGAGAAACAAGATCCCATGTGTTGGTGCGCTCAAGAACAGAAATCTCCTCTGTCATTGCAAGCTGCCATTTAGGATGAACAACATCATCATGATAAGAAGTCGGCTCAAGGACAACAGTGCCACCGCTTGAAGAACCAAAGGCGCTCGGCGGGTAGAAGCGGACGAGGCGCCAAACCTTAAGTGGGCTAAGATGAGGAAGATGGCGCATCGGTGAGGCACCCACAACACGCGGGTGTGAATATAATATTGAGGAAAAGATGGAAGAATCTGAGGAGGAATCACTAGGATAGGCGAAGGTGACGGAGAAGGCACCGGTGATGAAGTGCAGAACCCTATGACAAGCGGTGAGAAACCATGGGAGATGGCGGCGGCAGATTTGCAACAGTCGGAGAAGTAGGGGTGGTAGGACGAACGGGCAAGGGCTCAACGGGAGTGACAGGTCTGTCAGGAAAAGTGAGGAAAGATATATTCTCCACTAAAAAAAGGTCGAGGAAGATGGACGCGGTAGAAGTGACGAGGCTCATCAAAAGTCACTCCCGAGAAATACGCAGCTGACAACCGACGGGATCCCAACAACTAGAGCCATTATGCTCATCACTATAGCCTAAAAAGATACACTCAATAGACTGGGCGGTCAGTTTGGTGCGTTCATGAGGGCATGAAGAACATAGCAAACAAAACCTCGAAATGATGCCTTTGAATAATCGGAGAATGATCAAAGAGGCGCTCGAAAGGAAGCCACCTGCAGAGTAGCGGATGGTGAACGTTGATGAGAAAGGTGGAAGTGAAGACAGCCTCGGCCCAAAAGTGAGGCAAAAGAGAGGCATCGATCGTCAACGCATGAGCCGTCTCAATAAGGTGACTATGCTTGCACTCAGCCACACCATTGTGAGCATGAGCATCGGGACAAAAGAACTGAGCAAGAGTCCCCTGCTCTGGTACCATGTTAAGCTTCATGCACTAGACAACACAACCAAAAGTTTGAATTGATGAAAAGGGTTAGACAATCCACATATACACTTCAACACCCCCTTTCATGTGTGATGGGGGAAGTTAACACGTGAATAGACTCAAAGGTATGGCTCAGCAGGCCTATACATGGACACAGAGGGGTCAGTAGCAATTTTGGAGTAAATTAAAAGCCAGACTTGAATTCAAGACCTTAGGCTCTCGATACCATGTTGGGAATTTTGCAACTTGTATTTCCATGGGGCCATAGGTCAAGTATATATACATGTACAGGTTATGCAGTGCGAAATATCTGAAAACCCCTTATACATATAATACTCTAATAGGCAGGTTGAGTAGGGTAGTCCACCATGACTAAACACCACCCCTAGTCCATGTGGACTAGGGGACCAAGATTACCAAACTTGCTCCTTCCACCTACCACCAAAAGGGTAGGCTGGTCATCTGTCGAGGAACACTAGCCTAGCCCCCTATGATCGATGTGCCCTCATTCACTCTCACTTGAATCAACTCAAGGGAGAGATCTAGAGCTTCAAGACCTGATGGGGTATCTCTAGTCTCGGCCCAAGGATTCTCGGGCGATTCAGACCGTCGTTAAGGAAGTGAAGTTTGGAGGCGATATTGGGAAGTCCCATACAAAAGTCGTCGATCAAGTCTCCCTCGGGTCTTCTCCTAATATATGACTAAGCCGCGCTCCGTCCAGGCGAGCAAAACTATTTCAAAAACATCAATGTGTTAACCTTATCGGTGTATTACGACCTTTGCTACAAGGCCGTACCCCCCCCCCCCCCGGCAACCTAGCATTGTGTCATAACCATTAAACTAAAAATACCCCCTTATCTCGTGTTGACGACGAGAACATTATTTTACTTTATCTGAAGCATTTGTTTTTTTTTTTGTAGGGGGAGATCGTGAAGGTTTATGCTAATGAGCAGAGAAAAATTACTTGCAGTGAGTTTGTTGAGAAGATTTTTTTTATATTTGGTAGATAGCATAAACTTTTCATGCCTTTTGTGTTTTAACTGATTAAGTACACGAGGTCCATCCCTAGAGGCAGTAGGGGTGCAGCGACATCCCACATAGGCCCACAAAAGTGACATGTCAATACAAATTAAACTAAGCACTATTGCTCAATTAGAGGTAATTTCTCTAAATACAAAGCGGGCGGTCAGGCGCAGCTTTGCATCACCATCCATCCCTCCCCTAAGGATTTATAAAATAATGCTAATTACATGCTGGCTGTTAAGTACAACAACGAGAAGATTGTTATCTGTGCAGATCACGAAATGAAGGAGCTTATCGAGAAAATTCTTTCAATTGGGCATGTGTCTTATGAAGTTACGCTACCTGTATGTGGTCTATACTTCTCTCTAGTGGCCTGCCAAAGGCTCAAAGCATTCTTGCTGCACCTTTTTCTATTTCATATAACCATTGAAAAGTTAATTTTGCAGGTTAAATTTGTAAATATGTGGGATCCTGCCTTATTGACAATAAGCGAGGGAAGGTTACAGCATTAAGTGTAATGGACAGCG
Organism: Aegilops bicornis; assembly: GCA_021605145.1. Taxonomy (NCBI): domain Eukaryota; kingdom Viridiplantae; phylum Streptophyta; class Magnoliopsida; order Poales; family Poaceae; genus Aegilops; species Aegilops bicornis. The sequence continues at coordinate 767,826,371 of CM038675.1, read as the reverse complement.
TGGTGTTGTTATGACAGAGAAATTCCGGCGAGCTACGACTGTATGGTTCCAAAATCATTTTCCTTAACATTACCCTGTCCTTGCTGCTGATTAAACTCCTTGTAGTCTTAAAAAGTGTGATTCACTGTGATAAAATCTTTTGAAATTTCATTATTAGTATCCTTGTAAATAACAAAGTATTTAGTTGGCTGCATGGAGTTTATGTTAGCATATTTTCATAAAATTTACTTTCTTGACGGTATAATTTAATTCTGGGCATTTAATAGCTTTTGCAAATCTTATAAATGACGGGTTGAATTCTGCAGGACCGCAACGATAAAACGTAGTTCTGTTGTCATCGAGCGATGGTCTGTTTGCTACTTTTGCTTCTATGGATTTTGTATTTTCTATTTTGTTCTCAGACAGTGGACCGATTTTTCCATTGCATCGCTTGTTCAGCATGTATCAGTTTACAGGAGAAAAATTCCAAAACGGAGAAAAATTGCTATTAGAACTGTTTTGGAGTCGGTTTACTTACCGTACCACATACCTATTCCTTTTCGGAGTCTAAACGTTCTGGAAAGTGTCCCTTGTGTATTTCTCAGGAGTTACGGTTTAAATAATAATAGTTTCAACATTTATAGGATTACACGAGATATAATGTTTGATTCTTTGACCGTTCACCACCTTGGATTTTTGCCTTGAAGTTGTTAATTTTTATGGCACGGAATGATAGACCTCCTCGATAGCGTAAGGGCCTTCCCATTTAGAGAGAAGTTTTCCTGCAAAACATCTTAAACGAGAGTTGAATAGCAACACATAATCACCTACATTAAACTCACGCTTTTTGTATCCTTTTGTCATGCCATCTTTTAACTTTTTCCTTAAACAGTTTGGCATTCTCATAGGCTTGGGTTCTCCATTCATCAAGTGAGCTAATGTCAAATAGCCTCTTCTCACCGGCAAGTTTGAAATCATAATTGAGCTCTTTAATGGCCCAATATGCCTTATGTTCTAGTTCAAGAGGTAAGTGACATGCTTTCCCATAAACCATTTTATACGGAGACATACCCATAGGATTCTTATATGCAGTTCTATAAGCCCATAATGCATCATGAAGTTTCTTGGACCAATTCTTTCTAGATCTATTAACAGTCTTTTGCAAAATTAATTTAAGCTCTCTGTTACTCAATTCTACTTGACCACTAGGTTGTGGGTGATATCGAGATGCAATTCTATGATTAACGTCATACTTAGCAAGCATTTTACGAAAGGCACCATGAATAAAATGTGAACCACCACCAGTCATTAAGTATCTAGGGACTCCAAACCTCAGAAAAATAACTTCTTTAAGCATCTTAATAGAAGTGTTATGATCAACACTACTAGTTGGAATAGCTTCTACCCAGTTAGTAACATATTCAACAACTAAAATATGCGTATACCCATTAGAGGCAGGGAACAGTCCCATATAATCAAAGCCCCAAACATCAAATGGTTCAATAACAAGAGAATAATTCATAGGCATTTCTTGACGTCTACTAATATTACCAATTCTTTGACATTCATCACAAGACAAGACAAACTTACGAGCATCTTTGAAGAGAATAGGCCAATAAAAACCGGATTGCAATACCTTATGTGCAGTTCTATCTCTAGCGCGGTGTCCTCCATATGCCCCGGAGTGACACTTGCGTAGGATCTGTTCCTGTTCATGCTCAGGTACACAACGTCTAATAACACCGTCTACTCCTTCTTTATAAAGGTGTGGATCATCCCAGAAGTAATGTCTTAAATCATAGAAGAACTTTTTCTTTTGCTGGTATGTGTAACTACATGGTCTGAAGTTAGCAACAATGTAATTAGCATAATCAGCATACCATGGAAGCGATGGGAGAAGCATTTATGACAGCTAATTGTTCATCGGAAAGCTATCATTAATAGGTAGTGGGTCATCAAGAACATTCTCTAACCTAGACAAGCGGGTTGCTCGGCTCCCTTTCTATCAATAATAATATGCAAATCAAATTCTTGTAGTAGGAGAACCCATCTAATAAGTCTAGGTTTAGCATATTTCTTTTCCATAAGATATTTAATATCAGCATAATCAGTGTGAACAGTTACTTTAGAATCAACAATATAAGGTTTGAACTTATCACAAGCAAATACAACTGCTAAGAATTCTTTTTTAGTAGTAGCATAATTTCTCTAAGCATGTCTAGAGTTTTACTAGCATATTGAATAACATTTAGTTTCTTATCAACTCTTTGTCCTAGAACAACAGCACCTCTGACATAATCACTAGCATCACACATAATTCGAAGGGTAAATTCCAATCAGATGGCTGAACAATAGGTGCAGAAATCAAAGGTTTCTTAAGTATTTCAAATGCTTCTACACAATCATCATCGAAAACGAAAGGAATATCTTTCTGTAATAGATTAGTCCGAGGCCTAGAAATTTTAGAGAAGTCCTTAATGAACCTCCTATAAAAACCAGCATGACCAAGGAAACTTCTTATACCTTTAATGTCCTTGGGACACGACATCTTTTCAATAGCATCAACTTTAGCTTTATCAACTTCAATACCTCTCTCAAAAATTTTATGCCCCAAGACAATGCCTTCATTAACCATATAGTGGCATTTTTCCAATTCAAGGCGAGACTAGTATCTTCACATCTACGCAAAACTTCGATCAAGGTTGCTCAAGAAATCATCAAGAGGATCCATAAGCAGAGAAATCATCCATGAATACCTCACAAATCTTTTCACAAAAGTCGGATAATATAGCCGGCATGCATCTTTGAAAGGTAGCGGTGCATTACATAAACCAAAAGGTATATGTTAAGCAAAAGAAAGTACCGAAAGGGCAAGTAAATGTGGTATTTTCTTGATCCTCAACCGACACGGTATTTGAGAGAAACCGGAGTAACCATCTAGAAAGCAAAAATGTGTATGTTTGGATAATCTTTCTAGCATTTGATCAATAAAAGGTAAAGGGTAATGATCTTTTTAGTAGCTTTATTTAATTTGCGGAAATCAATTACCATCCTATAACTGTAATAATTCTTTGCGGGATCAATTCATCTTTATCATTAGGAGCAGCGGTAATACTCCCCTTCTTAGGGACACATTGAATGAGGACTTACCCATGACTATCGACAGCGGGATAAATTATACACCTTACTCGAGGAGCTTTAGTATTTCCTTTCTTACCACTTATTTCATCTTAGGGTTTAACCGTCGTTGGTGATCAATAACTGGTTTGGCGTCTTCTTCCAATTTTATTTTGTGTTGGCATAGAGTGGGACTAATGCACTTAAGATCATCAAGAGTATATCCAATAGCAGCACGATGCTTCTTCAGAGTTTTGAATAATCTTTCCTCTTCCTGCTCTGAAAGGTTAGCACTAATAATAACAGGATATATCTTCTTTTCATCAAGATAAGCATATTTAAGAGTATCAGGTAATGGTTTAAGCTCAAACACGGGATAACCCTTGGGTGGTGGAGGATCCTAAGATTTCAACGAGGCAAGTTGTATTTCAAAATAGGACCCTGTTTAAAGAATACCTCATCTATTTCCCTTCTTTAATTCATAAACATATCATTTTCATGGTCTAGCAAATATTGTTCTAAAGGATCAGTAGGAGGCACGACAATAGAAGCAAGACCAATAATTCCATCCTTACTAGGCAATTCTTTATCATGGGGTTGTCTACGAAATTTAGCAAAATTAAACTCATGAGACATATCCCCTAACCCAATAGTAACAATATCCTTTTAGCAATCAATTTAGCATTGTGATTATTTAAGAAGGGTCTACCAAATATGATGGGGACAAAAGTCATCTTGTGGGGAACCAATAACAAGAAAATCAGCGAGGATATTTAACTTTCCCACACAAGACTTCAACATCTCTAACAATCCCAATTGGTGAAATAGTATCTCTATTGGCAAGCTTAATTGTAACATCAATATCTTCTATCTCAGCAGGTGCAATGTCATGCATAATTTCTTCATATAAAGAATGAGGTATTGCAATAGCACTAGCACCCATATCACATAAGCCATGCCTACAACGGGTCTATGTTTCTTAGCATCGGGTCTAGTAATTCTAGCAGCTGCATCACAGAAATAAATAACATGCCCATCAATATTATCAGCCAAGAGATTTTTAACCATAGCAATACTAGATTCAACTTTGATTTGCTCAGGAGGTGTATATGTTCTAGTATTACTCTTACAAACCACAGTTGAAGCTTTAGCATGATCCTTTATCCTAACAGGGAAAGGTGGTTTCTCAATATAAGTAGTAGGAACAATAGGATCATTATAAGTGATAGTCTTTTCTTCAACTATAATAGGTGCAACTACTTTTACTTGATTGGGAGGATTATATTTAAACCACTTCTCCTTAGGAGATCAACATGAGTAGCAAATGATTCACGAGAAAGAAGCTACTATCCCAGTCAAGTCCATATTTAGTGCTAAATCCACGAAAAGCATCGGTATCCATAAAAGATTTAACACAATCAAACTTAGCTGTCATACCTGACTCCTTACCATTGTCGGAATCCCAATCTTCAGAGTTGCGTTTAATTCTTTCCAATAAATCCCATTTGAATTCAATAGTCTTCATCATAAAAGACCCAGCACAAGAAGTATCAAGCATGGTGCGATTGTTGAGAGAAAGCCGAGTATAAAAGTTTTGAATAATCATTTCTCTCGAGAGCTCATGATTGGGGCATGAATATAACATTGACTTAAGCCTCCCTCGAGCTTGAGCGATGCTTTCTCCTTCGCGAGGACAAAAATTATATATATAATTACGATCACGATGAACAAGATGCATAGGATAAAACTTCTGGTGAAATTCCAATTTCAATCGTTTATAGTCCCAGGATCCCATATCATCACATAGCCTATACCATATCAATGCATCTCCCTTCAAAGATAAAGGGAAGACCTTCTTCTTGATAACATCATCGGGCATACCTGCAAGCTTAAATAATCCACAAACTTCATCCACATAGATAAAAAATAAATTGGGATGCAATGTTCCATCTCCTGCAAAGGGATTAGCTAGCAGTTTCTCTACCATACCCAAAGGAATTTCAAAGTAAACATTTTCAGTAGGTTCGGTAGGTTGAGGAGCAACTCTTTGCTCTTCTGGTCGGGGTGAAGATACCCCGAACAAGCCCCTCAAAGGATTAGTTTCCATAGTAACAAGTGACGATGAAATTTCAGCACACTATATAAATGTTTCCTTACAAAGTTCCACTTACCAAAGGCGCTTCACTCCCGACAGCGGCGCCGGAAAATAGTCTTGATGAGCCACAAGTGTAGGGGATCTATCGCGATCCTTTCAATAAGTAAGAGTGTCGAACCTTGAGGAAGCGAAGGAAATGACAAGCGGTTTTCGATGGGTATTCTCTGCAAGCACTTTGAAATTGTAGGTAACGAGATAGTTTTGTGATAAGATAATTAAATAACGGGTAACAAGCAATGAAAGTAAATAAGGTGCGAGAAAGGTGTCCTAATCCTTTTTGTATCAAAGGACAAGCCTGGACAAGTTCTTAGAATGAGAAAAGCGCTCCCGAGGACACATGGGAATTAACGTTAAGCTAGTTTTCATCACGCTCATATGATTCACGTTCGTTACTTTGATAATTTGATATGTGGGTGGATCGGTGCTTGGGTACTGCCCTTTCTTGGACAAGCATCCCACTTATGATTAACCCCTATTGCAAGCATCCGCAACAACAAAAGAAGTATTAAGGTAAACCTAACATAGCATGAAACATATGGATCCAAATCAGCCCCTTACGAAGCATAAACTAGGGTTTAAGCTTCTGTCACTCTAGCAACCCACCATCTACTTATTACTTCCCAATGCCTTCCTCTAGGCCCAAATAATGGTGAAGTGTCATGTAGTCTACGTTCAGACAACACCACTAGAGGAGAGACAACATACATCTCATCAAAATATCGAACGAATACCAAATTCACATGACTACTAATAGCAAGACTTCACCCATGTCCTCAGGAACAAACATAACTACTCACAAAACATATTCATTTTCATGATCAGAGGGGTATTAATACGCATTAAGGATATGAACAAATGATCTTCCACCAAATAAACCAACTAGCATCAACTACAAGGAGTAATCAACACTACTAGCAACCCACAGGTACCAATCTAAGGTTTTGGTACAAAGATTGGATACAAGAGATGAACTAGGGTTCGAGAGGAGATGGTGTTGGTGAAGATGTTGATGGAGATTGACCCCCTCGTGATGAGAGGATCGTTGGTGATGACGATGATGATGATTTCCCCCTCCCGGAGGGAAGTTTCCCCGGCAGAACAGCTCCACCGGAGCCCTAGATTGGTTCCGCCAAGGTTTCGCCTCATGGCGGCGGAGTTTCATTCCGTGAGCTTGCTTATGATTTTTTTTTCAGGGTAAAAGACTTCATATAGCAGAAGATGGGCATCGAAGGGCTGCCAGGTGGCCCACGAGGTAGGGGGCGCGCCCAGGGGGTAGGGCGCGCCCCCCACCCTCGTGGATGGTGGGTGGACCCCCTCAGGTATTTCTTCCGCTTAATATTTTTTTATTAATTCCCAAAATGACTTTCGTGGAGTTTCAGGACTTTTGGAGCTGTGCAGAATAGGTCTCTAATATTTGCTCCTTTTCCAGCCCAGAATCCCAGCTGCCGGCATTCTCCCTCTTCATGTAAACCTTGTAAAATAAGAGAGGATAGCCATAAATATTGTGACATAATGTGTAATGACAGTTCATAATGCAATAAATATCGATATAAAAGCATGATACAAAATGGACGTATCAATGTGCATTACCGAGAGGGCCCAGAGATACCTCTCCGATACTCGGAGTGACAAATCCTAATCTTGAGCTATGCCAACCCAACAATCACCTTCAGAGATACCTGTAGATCATCTTTATAATCACCCAGTTACGTCGTGACACGTTTGATAGCACATAAGGCATTCCTACGGTGTCCCGGAGTTGCATCATCTCATATTTGGAGGAATATATATTTGACACGAAGAAAGCAGTAGAAATAAAGCTGAGCGATCATAATGCTAAGCTAACAGATGGGTCTTGTCCATCACATCATTCCACTAATGATGTGATCCTGTTATCAAATGATAGCTCATGTCCATGGCTAGGAAACTTAACCATCTTTGATCAACGAGCTAGTCTAGTAGAGGCATACCAGGGACACGTTGTTTTGTCTATGTATTCACACATGTATCAAGTTTCCAGTTAATACAACTCTAGCATGAATAATAAACATTTATCATGAATAAGGAAATATAAAATAAAAACTTTATTATTGCTTCTAGGGAATATTTCCTTCACCCTTCCTCTCATATATATAGGTGGGGGAGGAGGCGACCAGTGAGCCCCAAGGTGGCGGCCGGCCCCCTTGGGCACTGCCCTATGGCGCCCTTCCTTATTTGCACATGGGGAAGGAAAGGGAAGGAGAGGGAAGGCGGGGAGGCAGATCCTCCTTCCTTTTCTCCCCAAGGCTGCTTGAGAGGAGGTCGCCCGACCCCTTGTGGGATGGTGTGCTCCCCTCGTTTGGCCCATATGGCCCATTGACCCTCGGGGCTTCCCGGAACCCCTTCTGGCGATCCGATGATTACCCGGTTAATTCTGAAATCTTTTTGGTGACCAAATAGCATCGTCATATATATCAATCTTTACCTCCGGACCATTCCAGAGCTCCTCGTCATGTCCGTTATCTCATCCGGGACTCCGAACAACATTCGGTCACCAACTCACATAACTCATATAATACTATATCGTCAACGAACGTTAAGCATGCGGACCCTACGGGTTCGAGAATGATATAGACATGACCGAGACGCCTCTCCTGTCAATAACCAATAGCGGGACACGGATGCCCATATTGGTTCCCACATATTCCACGAAGATCTTTATTGGTCGAACCTTTATGACAACATCGTTATTCCCTTATGCATCGGTATGTTACTTACACGAGATTCGATTGTCGGTATCTCCATACCTAGTTCAATCTCGTTACCGGCAAGTCTCTTTACTCGTTCTGTAATACATCATCTCATAACTAACTCCTTAGTCACTTTGCTTGCAAGCTTTTTATGATGTGTATTACCGAGAGGGCCCAGAGATACCTCTCCGATACTCGAGAGGACAAATCCCAATATCGATCCATGCCAACTCAGCGGATACCTTCGGAGATATCGGTGAAACATCTTTATAATCACCCAGTTATGTTGTGACGTTTGATAGCACATAAGGCATTCCTTGATTGTCACGGGAGTTACTGCGATCTCATGGTCGAAGGAACATGTATTTGACATTTAAAGCGATAGTAATAAAGCTGAATGATTATATGATAAGCTAACGGATGGGTCTTGTCCATCACATCATTCTTTCAACGATGTGATCCCATTATCAAATGACAACTCATGTCTATGGTTGAAACCTTAACCATCTTTTGATCAACGAGCTAGTCTAGTAGAGGCTCATTAGGGACCACGATGTTGTTTATGTATCCATACATGTATTTGAGTTTCCGGTCAATATAATTCTAGCATGAATAATAAAGTTTATCATAAATAAGGAAATATAATAACAACAACTTTATTACTGCCTCTAGGGCATATTTCCATCAGAATGCACACTGGCTCGCCAAGGAGCAGGCCGACGGTGAGCGGCAGATGCTCTGGGCGCGCGGGGAGGAGCAGGAGGAGTGCGCCCGCCGCATTGCAATGTCGGTATTTGCCCTTGAGCCAGGAGAAGGCTGCCTCGGCGTGGCGAGGCCAGCGTTCGGGTGGGCAGACCATCGTCGCCTTCATCGACCTCACTAGCGGCGGCTATGATGGCAAGAAGCGAAGCGATGGCGAGGCCTAGAGGCGATGCAGCTATAGAGTTTTTTTAATGTTTAATTAATGTTTATGTGGACTTTGGCGCCTGGTTGACCGACCATTTATGTTTAATTATGTTTATTTCAACCGCGTGTTTCTAAAGTCTTTTTTAATACACGTAAAGATGGGTCTGCTATTCATTGAACGCACCTGCCGATCCAAATAAAAAAACGGACGCGTCTGTTCGCTTGACCTATTCAAAGGGACACATAACGGACAAAACAAACACGAGTCCATTTGGATCGTTGGAGTTGCTCTCGGTGTCTCACTCAATGTTTACTTGCCCTCGCCGGCCGGGTACTGCGACCTCCATTGAAGATGACAGCCGTATGCGTTGGTGGGAGGGTAGGGCTACATTAATTCTGGTCGGTCTTAGTTAATCAATCCACAGGATGAAAAATACTTTATCTTTTTACACCCAGGTCAGGTCAGCACGCTTCACTCTCACCGAATGGCCTGACTCGCTCGGTCGCTCCATTTTGTTCGTTTGCTCTCCCTGCTCCCCGTCGATGGTGAGCGCCGGCGGAGGTTGCGCTCGAGCGCCGCCGCCACCGCCCTGCGGCGCGGGGACCGGGGAGTTTTCGCCGCTGATGTAGCTCCCATCCCAGCCTGTATTCCCTCTTGGGTGGATAGATTCCCTCTCTCACTAAATACTCTGCATCTGTTTCCATGAAGTAATGCTCGCTCCTTGTTTTGGTTTTGGCGACAGCGCGCGACATGGAGCTGGGCCCGGTCAGTTCGTCGCTGGGCGCCATGGGCTCGCTACCGCGGAAGCTCGACGAGCTCCTGGCGACCGGCCACTGGGCTCTGCGAGGGGCCGTGATCATGGATGGGATCAAGCACCTGGCCGCCGACCTCCACGAGCTGCAGAGCCTCCTGCTGAACCTCTCGAACGCGCAGGACCCTCCCGTGGCGGCGGGGTGCTGGACGAAGGAGGTGCGCGAGCTGTCCTACGACGTGGAGGACTGCGCCGACCGATTCGTCCACGCCGCCGACACCCGCACGCGACCTGCTCGGCGTAAAGCCTGTGTCGCCCGGCTGAAGATTAGCCGCCTTCCGAGGAGGCGGAGGTGGCTCCCGTGGATCAACGGCAGGGTCCTGGAGTTCAGGGCCCGAGCGCAGGAAGGCGAGCGAGAGGTACTGGAGGTACCAGTTCGATGATTGCGCCTCCGGTCCTGAATACTCTCCTCCTGCTGCTGGCCGTGCTGTGTGCGCGGAGCCTGGTGATCATGTCGGCATGGAAGGCCCTGTGGGTGAGCTCGATCGGTGGCTGACTGATGGAGAGGAGCAGCTCAAGGTGGTAGCAATCGTCGGTGTTGCAGGGATCGGTAAAACCACGCTTGCCCTGAAATTGTTGGGTAAGCTCCAGGGACAGTTCGAGTGCGTCGCCTTTGTGCGGACAGCACAAAAGCCCAACATGAGGGGGATCATCAGTAGCATACTCTCGCAAGTTCGTCCGCACCAACCGCCGGACCCTGCCGACATGCACCACCTGATCCGTGATCTCAAGAACATCTACAAGATAAGAGGTCAGAGTCCATATATCTGCTTCATTTGATTCACTCCACCTATCCAGGAATTTACACTACATGACTACAAGATAATGTGAGAGAGGCTTTAAGCTTACAGCTGCTGCAAGGGCTTAGAGATAAGCTAAGTTGACTTTACTTTGCTTTCTTTACAAGTTGAGCCCTGTTTGTCTGGACTTCAGCTTAACTTCTGCTCCTAGAGCTAATCATGGGCAATCATACCTTTGGTTAATATACTTCTTAATGGATGACCTAAAAATTGTGGTTCATGAAAAGTTGTTCTATCAAGCAAGTGTGCTATCATCATACTGGATCGCGGTGGTTGTGCATTCTCTACTGTAACTTCCTGAATTCCTTGTGTCCCAAAAGAAACTAATGATTTAATAAACTTAAATTCCATTTTATGTTGTCTTTTTGTTTTGTCTGACAAATCATTTTATTACGCTTAAATTATTTGCCAGGTACTTCATTGTAATTGATGACCTGTGGGCTACATCAGTGTGGGATGTTCTTAGTCGTGCTTTTCCAGAGGGTAGTTCATGCAGTAGAATAGTAACTACGACAGAAATTATGGAAGTAGCTCAGGCATGCTGTGGTTATCGCCCTGACCATATTTTTCAGATGGAATTTCTTAGTGACGACGACTCACAAAAATTATTGCTCCAAAGAATTCTCTCAGAAAATCAAAGTCCTCGACATTTCGATCACATTTTACCTCATATTTTGAGAAAATGTGGTGGTTTGCCACTAGCAATCATCATGGTAGCCAGCCTTTTAGCAAGCCGACCTGAGAAACTAGATCAACTGGGCTTTGTGCAGAGTTCTCTTGGTTCAAATATGCGGCTGCAGGCACATCCTACCATGGAAAGGTTTATGGAACAATTATTGAATGTTAGGTTCGATTGTCTTCCACATTATTTGAAGACTTGCCTGCTTTATCTTAGTACATGTCCAGAGGGCTACATATTCTTGAAGGATGATTTGGTGAAGCAATGGCTAGCTGAGGATTTTATATGTGCACAATTAGGGAAAGACATGGAGGAAGTTGCTAGAAGCTATTTTGATGAGCTTGTCAATATGGGCCTGATCCAAGTTATGGATAACAACTACAGTTATGAACTATTGTCTTATTCAGTCCACCACATGGTTCTTCATCTTATTGCATACAAGTCTATTGAAGAGAACTTTGTCACTGTAGTGGATTACTCTCAAACAGCAATACTACTTCCTGATAAAGTTCGTCGATTGTCACTGCACTTTGGCAGTGCAACATATGCAACTTCACCAGCAAGTACCAGATTATCACAAGTTCGATCACTCTTCTTTTTTGGACTGTTTAACTGCATGCCTTCATTGACTCTTCTTTTTGGACTGTTTAACTGCATGCCTTCATTGACGGTGTTTAAGTTCCTTGAGTTCTAAAACTTCATCTTTGGGGTGATCTTGGAAATCTGAGTTTTGACCTTACAAGAATTTGTGAACTGTTTGGTTGAGATATTTGCAGGTCACATGTAATGCCATTGTGAAGTTACCAGATCAGATTGAAGCTATGAAACACTTGGAAACACTGGAAATAAATTCAAGAGTATGCGCTATTCCACGGACATTGTTTGCCTTCCGAGCTTGTTGCATCTCTGTCTTGAGGTGGAACAAATCTACCTGACAGGATTGGCCATATAAGATCTCTACGTACACTAAAGTATTTTGACCTTGGTGATAATTCTGAAGACAATTTATGGAGCCTTGGCGAGCTGACAAACCTCTTGGGATCTACATTTCACATATTCTAGATTACCATCTAGTGAACATTTGAAGAGAAATCTGATAGCTCTGGCCTCTTCACTTGGGAAACTCTGTAACCTCAAATCTGTCACTCTGGCTCCTGGTACTGCAGGCATGGTTGTTCTCGTTGATGGCTCGAGCAGCATGTCCTCTGCTCCAGTCTTCCTTGAGAGACTTGAGCTGTTGCCACCCATATGCATCTTTTCCAGACTTCCCAAGTGGATTGGACAACTCCGCAAAATCTGCATTGTGAAAGTTGCTGTTAAAGAACTGCTAGCGAATGATATTGATATCCTCACAGGATTACCTTCCCTCACAGTCCTCTCATTGTGTGTCCAGACAGCCCCTGAGGAGGAATCATCTTCAACGAAGGGGCACTCCCAGTTCTCAAGTATTTCGAGTTTAGGTGTGGCGTACTTTGTCTCGCTTTCATGGCAGGTGCAATACCCAATCTTCAGAGGCTCAGGCTAGCTTTCAATACTCATACCAGGGAGAAGTACAGCAATATGCTTGCCGGAATCGAGCACCTTATAAACCTCCAGGACGTCATTGGGCCGAATTGGGGTAGTCACCAAATTTGACAGAAGGGCTGCTGAATCAGCATTCAAGGAAGCCATTAGCAAGCATCCAATGTGCCCTACATCTAGTGTACAATGGCTGGATCCAGTTGAGAAATTATTTAGATCCTTCAGAAAAACAGCATTTGAGGCGAGAAAGAGGCCCGTCAGATGAAAAGCATCGTGGTCTAGAAAGCCGAAGATGCGATCAAACATGCTAAGAGAGGGTATGAATCTTCCTTACTCTAGAAGCAATTCTCGCAACTTGGCCCTTTTCATTCATTTCTTCTCCTTCGGTATTACCATTATCTTTCAGACAAAAAGATTACTACCTCACTTTCCTGCACTGTAAGACATTGCAAATAAAGTTGCGCCAAACCATAGCTTAACACAATATATTATCAAGTTTCTCTTCTCTCGTACTGCTCTAACAATAAATAAATTTGCTGTCATCAGTAAAACTTCTTCCCCTGGGCTGGATCAGGACCGCGCCCGTCGAGGCCTACAGAAACTCTTGTTCAGGTCCTTTTTTCTTCAAAAGCGTGTTAGAACGCTTCTTTTGCATTACAAGAAAGGCCACCAAAATGGGACAAAGCTACAGAACCACCAAGAGTAGCACTGACCGAACTGAGAGCAAGAAAGAGCAGCAAAACCTAGAGACACCGCTGAATTATGCACAAAGGAAAAACAAACAGCAAAGCTCTCATTCAAGTGCTTTGGATGGGAATAGGACAGAGGATGCAAAGTTGTTCAGTACCACTTCTTCATCACCAAATTTGCAAAGCATTCTAGCTAGTAATCAGAATGTAGCTGCTGAACCTGAAGAGCAGATGTTGCCAGACACCATGAAACAAGAGTTTCTGGATAGCAGCCAGTCTGGGGAGCAGATTGCTGCTGAAACTGGTGTGCATTCACAGGTCTCTACTCTCTCATCGCGTTCTCTCTTGCCAACAAGGTACCTCTATGGCTTGAGTCCACTTAAAAATTTCCATCACTGTATGAATCTTTGCCTGAAGAATTGTGATAAAAAAAAAGCGATCCTTTCCTTTCAGGCACCACAAAGAAGGAGAGCCTGCTTCTAGGCTCAACTTAGCTGGAGAAAATGCGGAGATGAGCTCAAACATCATTCGGAAGCAGGTAATAAATTTGGTTTGGCCTATTCTGGCACATAGGTGATCTGATGTTCTGATGAAGATCCTTCCACAGGATATTCTTGCTAAGGTTAAAGAACAGGAAGAACAAATTGCTCGTTTAAGAGTGCAACTTGTTGACTACTCAGTGAAGGTGATTATGCATCCGAAGAATCATTACCTTTTTTCACTTACACTTCCTCTGTTTCTGGTATATGATCTGATGTTCTACATTTCTTGATAGGAATCCCAAATACTTAATGACAAGCTTGTTTTGGAAAAAGCGCATTGCGCATATCACGAATGGCAAGTATCTTTATCCTATCAGGTTAAGTTACTATCTTCGTGTACACCAGACTATTCTATAACACACTGTTTTCAGGAATTTGATCAACAGCAACAAGATCTCGTTGATGCCGCATCAAAAGCTTTATCTTACAGACAAGACATTATGGAAGAAAACCTCCGTCTGACACACTCATTACAGGTAACTTTATTCATTGTTATACTTTCTGTTAAAACTCAGAGAGCCAATTAACATTTTTGATGGTGAACCGATGTGTTTGATTTAATCTTGCTGTGCACTTGGAGCTATTTGACTGAATTTTTGTTTTGAATATAACTCTAGTTCTTATGTGAACTGAAACATTCTGAGACTGAACTTCCTTTCTGCTCCATAAAGCATCCAAACAAGTGTAGGTGACTACCTATGGCCTCTGTATAAACAAAGTGATATTGGAACCTGTGTGGGGAACCACCCAGGAGATGGGAGTAGTTTCAAAGGGCAGCCCGGTGAGCGTGGCTCCGCTTGCGCAGGGTCCGACCATGTGTCTATTGTATGCAGTCTTTCCCTACCTGTGACCTCATGGTCACAAAAAAAGATAGGAAAAATTGCCAATTCCAAAAAAATAGGAGATGGTGCTTTAATCCCTCACTCTCTTATTAGTTATTTCTTTTAGAAGCTTACTGTATATGGTTCAATGTGTTTCCTTATCTTCTTGCGCTGTTTTTTGTCTACTTTTCATGAGTAACACTGAATTTAACCTTTGGTACTACATAGGCAGCACGTCGAAGGAGATCAACTTTCGTATCTTCTTTGTTGCCTCTTCTATCAGCACATAACCTGCAGCCTTCTGTTCCCGATGCTCAATCAATTGTTGGCAATCTGAAGGTATGTACAGCCTATTTTTTACAGTAACTAGCATGTGTTCTGCTTTTTCACTAAGTGAAAAACCAATACAACACAAAGCCAAACTAATAAAACAGAGAAGAACAGGAAAAGTCCAAATCTGCAAAAGAGCAGTTTGGTTGTACATAAAGCATGTTGAAATACATTGCCCGCCTCTCTCCTTTAGTTTGGATTCTTGAATGAACTCGTTAGAGCATGAATTCAATATGGACGTGTTTGGTTGGTCGCATTAGGCCCAGCCAGGCCAGTCGGGATGTTTTGGGCCAGTGGCGGCGCCAGGAAATGAAGGTTGGGTATTCATTTAAAAAAAGTTTTACTCTAAATGAGGCATATGAACCAAACAACACAGAAAAAGCAGTAGTGCTAGTTGTAGGTTGCTCTCAACCTCAACGGAAAAAGCAGTTGGTGTGGATGCAGAACTTATTTTTTTTCCTTGCCTTTGAAGATTTGTCCCACAATTCAAACAAGCTAACATCTTTCTTCTTCGTCTACATCACAATCACATAAACAAAGTAGAAATCAGTGGCAGTGGCACTGTGGCATCAAATCCATCACATAAACAACCTTCTTCTTCAAACTCCAATGTTTATTTAGTTCAATTTCAGTTTACAAACAAATCTTCAGATTTCTTAAAAAAACAGAGGACAAAAAGCCAAAAAATACCTTGGTGGAGAATTGGAGCTGTGCTGCAGTGCTGGTCTGCTGGAGGAGACGCCGAGACGGTCAGCAGTGGAGCCGTCGAGAGAGCACTGGAGGCCGGCCGGATCTCGGACTGGGAGGCGGAGGAGAAGGAGAGTAGGAGACAGTTTGGGGAGGGAGAGGCGGAGTGGCAGTATTGGATTTGGATCCGCGGAGGGTAGGGAAGGAGAGGGCCGGCCGGACCTCGATACTCCGCTGGCCGCTGCCGCCGCGGCGCCGGCCGCTAGGCGCTAGGTTTGGGAGGAATCGGGGGAGGGGAAGGGAGACTGAAACTGGTCGTTGTCGATAGGTTCCTCGCTTCGCCCGCGCGTACAGCCAGACGCACGTCTTGACGTCTTGTTCGCTGCGTGACTGTCCTCTGTTTGGGCTGGGCCAGTATTAGACGTGTATATTGATAATTTTTTTGGGCCTAAATCTTGGGTATTCCCGGGAATACCCAGGAAGACCCCCAGCGCCGCCACTGTTTTGGGCTGTTTGGTTACCTGAGTCGCATGAAAAAGTTGGCCCACACGGAACTCAAAGCACCTCTCAGGCTGCATAGGAACGCTTAAATCGGCCGTTTCTACCGGGCCAGGCTGAGGCGAGCCAGCCTCGAGGGCACATGGTGGGCCCTCTTGCACTAGAGGATGTGAGCCGTATACACCTTGTACGTTGTTTCTTCTTCCACCTCCAGTAAGTTCCTTCTCTAATCTTCTTTCTTAGGTCTCTTCTAATCCACACAACGGTGCATCAATTTGAGATAAGATCTACATGAAAAAGATGCGCATCGATGTTATGGTTCCATTTTGTGATCAGTTAAATGATTTAGGTGTTACGTAAATGTTTAATTTCGTGTTCATGTTTGGAGCTATTTTGAATGAATTTTGTTAAATTTATCGCGCGTATACGGTCATTGTTTCAATTCACCTTTGATCGGTAGCTTCATCTTACAGTTTGACCACGACTTTCATGTTGCATATTTTCTGTTTCAACGATCGTGAGCGATTAAACCTGACTTCTTCCTCGTGAAGTATACACGCATATGTGTGATTTGTGTTAATGACACTCCTTAAGCTCGGTCTCCTCTCCTCTATCCTGCTACACCGGTGTCACCGCCGGCGTCACTCCTCTCAGCCTCCTCTCCCGCGTGCTGTTACACTAGCGACACCGTCGGCGTAGTTCCTCTCAACCTCCTCTCCCATGTCCTACTACACCCACGCGGTTGTCGTTCCTCTCTGCATTCTCTGCCATGTCCTGCTACACTAAAGCCATCACCGGCGTCGTTCCTCTCGGCCTCCTCGCTCGCGTCCTACTACAATGGTGTTTTCGCCATCGTCGTTCCCTCCCTCCCGCGTGCGCCACCGCCGGTGTCGTTCCTCTCAACCTCCTCTCCCATGTCCTACTACACTCGCGCGGTCGTCGTTCCTCTCTGTTTGAGTATTTAACCAAAAACTACCATAATTCATGGAAACATGTCGAAAAACTACCACTTTACGATTTTGTGCCAAAAACTACCACTTTTGTCCTAATCTGTTGCTAAAAACTACAAAGTGTGAAAACTACTCGCTTTGGCTCGTTTATGATAGTGTGGCCCACATGTCAGGACCGAAAAAGTCAGCACCGTTAACTTTGCCGTCACCGTAGAAAGAGATCGAGACGGCGACGGCCTTCACCGGAGGCGGAGAAGATGAAGTACTAAGGCGGTGCGGCCGCATCTGGAGGAGACGGCGTGACCTGCAGGCGGCACTCCGGCGTGGCGGTGAGGCGAGAGGTCCGAGGCGGATTAGGCGGCGTTGCGGATCTGGCGGCAGCAATTTGAGCGGTGATGGGGAGGCCTGCGGCGAGCCCGACGGCGGCCGCTCGAAGCGAACCATGGCGACAGGCGGTGAAGCGGATTCATTGGTAGTGGCTGCGAGATCCGGTCATGCGGTGGGGTCGGCTGCCAGCGGTGAGGAGCAATGCGAGCACGCAGCGGGAGCTTAGGTCCGTGGGTAGCTCTGAGGACATGACGGTCCGCAGGCGTTAACGGTAGCCATGGCGCTCGCCACCGGCACCTAAGCAGTGGGGTCAGGCGGTCGGATTCAGGTTTAACCCGAGCCAGCGAGCAGTTTTCACACTTGGTAGTTTTTAGCAACAGATTAGGACAAAAGTGATAGTTTTTGACACAAAATCGTAAAGTGGTAGTTTCTCGACATGTTTCCATGAATTGTGGTAGTTTTTGATTAAATACTCTCTCTGTCTCCTCTCTCATGTCCTGCTACACTGAAACCACCGCCGACCTCGTTCCTCTCGGCCTCCTCGCTCGCATCCTACTACAATGGCGCCGTCATCATCGTCGTTCTTTTCGACCTCCTCCTCTGCGTCCTACTACACTGAAGCCGTCGTCATCATCGTTCTTTTTTGCCTCCTCCTCCAAGTCCTACTACTTGGCAGCGCCATGGGGAGGCGGTGCATTTTCACCATCACCCTCTGCCTCAACGCCTTCCTAATCGTTACTCCACTGGACTTTCTTTGCGGCGACGGCGCTAGCAAATAGCTCACCGTGCCGCTGATGAGTTTGCTTGCCCGCGACTCCGTGCTCGTCATGTGGACGCGGCGCCGTGACCACCGCCCACCGCTGTCGCAGAGGCACTCTAGTGTAACACTGTGTGTTATGGGTAGCTGTTAAGTCTTAAACATATTCCGTGCAAGCAACCAAACAACATGCACTCATCTGACCACGTATAATGCGAGCAACCAAACACGGTGCATAGAGGCATTGTTACGATGCAGGGAGAGGACATGCAGGCAACCAATCAACATGCAGATGTTGGGTTTTTGCCTGCATATACTCAACCAGGCCCAACTGGGACAAGTATGTAAAAGGGCAAAAAGCGATGCAGGTAACCAAAGCGCCCTATGGTATTGAAGCCAAGAGGTCTCAAATTCAAGACCGGTCAACACACTATTGAAGAATAAAAATAGTTGCAGCCTACATTGATCCCACGTCTAAGACACAGAGCAGCCTAGGCATGTGGGAGTGCTGAAATATTGAATTCATGCTCTAGCCAGTTTATCCAAAAATCTTGAAGAGGTGTCCAATATATCTCAAGTAACCACCCACCCCCCCCCCCCACACACACACACTTCTATGCTGATCCAAGCTTTAGACGTGGGATCGATATGGGCTACAAATATTTTATTTAATATTGCATTGGCTGGGTCTTGAACTTGAGACCTCTCGGCTCTGATTCCATGTTAGAGCAACTTATCTATATTGCATAGCCCAAGGAGCCAATATATACTCCCTCCGTCCGGAAATACTTGTCATCAAAATAAATAAAGGGGACCGTATCTAGATGTATTTTAGTTCTAGATACATCATTTTTATCCATTTTGATGACAAGTATTTTCGGAGGAAAATATTACAAGAGACTTAGACTTGGAGTACAAGTTAGGAAATCTAGGCTAATAATACGTATGGAGACCTAGACGAACACTAATACTACTAATACTCCTTAACAAACAACTCCTACCCCTCGCTTGCTTCCAAAATGAGGCTGTTATGGCGCTGCTAGAAGGAGGGCGCGACAGGGCCGGCCAGGGGCCTTTTTGCCCACGGCCGGGCAAGAGGGAAGGGATTTCCTTCTTAATTCTTGCTTGATTAGATTGATACATCTTCCTCTCTTTATATAAAGAGGTTTACTTAACTCCCAAGCAAGGCTTACTTGACCCCTAAGCAAGCGACCCTTATCTCTAATTTACCCTAAGACTAACGGGCTATACCGCCAACCCAGGCCCATTAAGTACTCTAACACTACATCCCACCTGAACATGCAACTTGTCCTCGAGCTGCAGCCTAACACCTAACACTAACCATGACTCGATGCAACACAAACCTAACACCTAAAAACAAGCCTTTTACATCTCGGTTTGTGTTATTACTCTCAAACTGAAATAGACTGGGACGCTTTATTTTGGACGTGCGTGTACAGCCACAGATCCCATGGACACCACACGGACAAAAGGAGTGCATGTGTATGGCTGTTGATGCCTTTACCGCAGGGGAAGAGTGGAGGGCTTGCGATGGAGAATGTCGAGGAGGGTGCCCACACAACCGCCGATGTCGCAGACTTTGAGGTCGCCTTACAGGGAAAACAGCATGCCCGCCGCCGTGGGGAAACCGCATGCCCAAGATCCCCGACGCAGCGAGCGAGATCGAGGTCCTTTGCGCGAAGGGCAACTTGGAGGAAGCGGCAATGCAGACCACGCATCTCCCGCTGCACGCCGGCGCTAGGAGGCAGCAGCGCGGCGACCTGCGACCTCGCGCCACCGACACGTGGCGGGTAGCGATCCAAGACGGAAGCGGTGACTGCGGCGGCGGGGACTTGATCTGCTGGATGTGGATGCCCTGGGATGGCGGCGGCGCTGATGGGAACAAGGTCGTCGCAGCCCCGTCGTAGGGCATCCCATCTTTGGGCGGCGGAGTGACCGGCGGCGGTGGCTCTTGCGGTGTCGCGTCGGCGTGGCGGTCTGCTGCAAGCGCCCGTCTTGTGGCGGAGTAGGGCGGCGGTGCCATCGCAGCCGAGGCTGGGCGGTGGTGGCGATGGATGGCAGCTGCGGCCGGCCAGCGAAAACCGCTGGTGCGGCGGGCAAGCGAAGCGGCGATGGGCGGCACAGCAACGGCCCGTAGGACCCGGCCAAGAACATGTGGATCTCCTGGACCGCCTGGGTTAGGTCCCGCAGCACCCCGAACACCTCCTTCGGGGTGAGGACGGCGGGGGTGGGCGCGACGGAGGATCCCGGCGCGGGCACGAGTGGGGCGACGGTCGTGGTGGTCGCCGGAGGCGACGAGGTGACTGGCAGCGGAAGAGACGGGCTTGGCGGCGGCGAAGACATGATCGAACCGAAGCTAGCTGATACCAAATTGTTATGGCGCTGCTAGAAGGAGGGCGCGAGAGGGCGACGGGAGCCTTTTGCCCACGGCCGGGCAAGAGGAAAGGGATTTCCTTCTTAATTCTTACTTGATTAGATTGATACATCTCCTCTCTTTATATAGAGAGGTTTACTTGACTCCCAAGCAAGGCTTACTTGACCCCTAAGCAAGCGACCCTTATCTCTAATTAACCCTAAGACTTACGGGATATACCGCCATCCCAGACCCATTAAGTACTCTTACAGTTGCGGAAATCATCAAAAGCAAGATACTACTCGTTGTGCCCATTGTCCCCCCCCCCCCCCTCCAAAACATCTTTCTTTTGAATTTGGCATTCTTCTTCCTAAGGCACACTTTGCTCCACCAACCATTTCGGGCTGCCAGACATTTCTCTTGAACAACACCACTTTAGAGAAGCAACAGGGAAGGGTAAGGTTGGCAGACGATCCCATATGTACAACTTTTCATGCTTGTTTGGACTAAGCTGCAAGTTTTTTACCAAATAAACTTGTACAACGTCGACTAGGAAGTCTCTTGTGATATTTGAGGTTTACTAAGGACATAAACTACCTTCTTGATAGGGATTCTACGTGATGTGATGGGCCTTTTTAGATATCACATACAAGTGATTTAGCAGACAACAAACACCTATGATCCAGCCAGACCCATTTCCTTTATGTTTTCATTTGTTTATTGTCGTACAATAATATTCATGTATTTTTGGTCATTGTGTCATTTTCCTATAGAATATCAATGGAAAGAAACATCAGTAGCTTAACTTTTGAAAACAATTTCTATAGCTTCTTTTGTTCCTTGCTTGGTTGAAGCTGAGCCTATATTGCACAATTCTATATTGAGACTACATTTTTTTTAGGTTTTGTTTACTCATTCGCAAGAGAAACTCGCTATTACTGAGGTGAGTCACATTGAGCTTAGGTTGGAGTTCGTTCCTGATAAAGTAGCCCTTGTTATGCTTCACAGCTTGGTACTGGTACTTTCTCACAGAACTTCGAAATTGCCTTTGTGCAAACTTGGATGATGCAGGAGAAACAGAAGAAATCACAGTACCAGATTGCGGCGTGCTGAATCTTCAAATAATACGGCACAATCACCTTCTCATCCTGCTCGAAATACGCTGGCTGCTTCTGTATGATGCTACCCTAGTTTGTCCTTTACTCTTTGAATGCATGCATGTTCTAACTTCCCACATTTCCAGAGCCAAGCCAGCCTTGGCATTGTGCCCCAGCAAGCATATTCTCATGCAGAGTCTCCAATTTCTTATCCCGTTCGAGCTAGACGGGATTGGGATTTATTGGCAAATGAGAGCCGTCAGATCCTCCCAACCAAGGCTGCTCTGACAGACACAGAGCATGACAATGCTGGAAGGACCTCTCCTCCAAGAAGGTTACTATTGTACTACCAGCTAATTGACCTTGTGTTGCAATGGGGGCATACATATTTTAGTGGTTCACATCAATTCTGTCACGCATATACCTTCCACCCACTATCCTCGCCTCCCCAGTCCAATCTTACCACCTATGTCAATGGCTCATCTGGTCATAATCCCCCTTCCACTGCCTGCCAAACACACTTTGGATTTTAAACACATAATTGTGCAGTTGTGTATATGAAGATTCCAAGAAGGAAAAAAAAAACTTAAGAGGTCGTTCATATCCATCCAGCCTTTGCACGGTAGTAGGATGAAAGGAAAAATTGAAGACGTAGGAACCTAACCTTGGTCTAGCAAAAGCATAAGTGGAGAAAATATGAGCTCACAAGTGGACCTGATGATACGGTAGAAATCATATCGAAAAGAAAGTGTGCCTCTTGAACAACTCCCGATGAATAACAGTATTAAGCAAATCGGTTGGACAACTAATTTCCTTGAGTATTACTTTTATCAACGTTTACATTTTAGAACATCCTTCTTAAACGCTAGCCTTTGCATAGAACATTCGCCTTCTCACAACATTGATGGATCGCTATGGCTTGGCAGCACTCGTAAGAAGATTTAGTACTATCAAATAGTATACAATAATGGATTAGGCAGGACACCTGGTCGGATATTTTATTTCCATGTACTACGATTTCCATATTACTGAAGGAACGAGATGTGATGTTGGACAAAGAAATTGGAAATAAATTAGTGCGAGTACTACTTTTCTAGTTTGCCAAAGCGAAAAAAGATTAGTTTCCATATTACTGAAGGAAGGAGATGTGATGTCGGGCAAATAAAAATGGAAATAAATCAGTGGGAGGCGGTGTGAATTGATGGGAGATGTGATGTCTGGCAAATAAAATTGTAAATAAATATCGGACCCTGATAAGTGCCACACGTGTGGCACGAAGCAATTCCGCCCTGACGTTTCTTAATGGCAAGTTTAGTTACAGGAGAATGGCAACTTTAGTTGTGAAGCATGACAACTTTCTGCTTGGTTGTTTGGATGGCAAGTTTCAATTTTTGGGTTTTTTATGGCAACTTTAGTGTAAAAAGCGTTAGGGCAGTGTTACTTACGTGCCACGTGTGACACTTCTCATTTGGGTAAATCAATGAGGTACTACATTTCCAATTTGCAAAGCGAAAAATGATTAGTTTCCATATATT
Source organism: Aegilops bicornis (assembly GCA_021605145.1). Classification (NCBI taxonomy): domain Eukaryota; kingdom Viridiplantae; phylum Streptophyta; class Magnoliopsida; order Poales; family Poaceae; genus Aegilops; species Aegilops bicornis. Next base: position 767,803,066 of record CM038675.1, on the reverse strand, counting down.
ACTGAAGGAGATGTGATGTCAGGCAAATAAAATTGGAAATAAATCAGTGGTAGGCTGTGTGAATTGATTGGAGGGGTGGAAGTGATGGAAGCGAACAGGCGTACCAAACTCCCCTTCAATAGTACTCCCTCCGTTCCTAAATATTTGTCTTTCTAGAGATTTCAAATGATCACCACATACGGATGTATATAGACATATTTTAGAGTGTAGATTCACTCATTTTGTTCCGTATGTAGTCACCATTTGAAACCTTTAGAAAGACAAATATTAAAACGGAAAATAATAGAGATTAAGAGCCTCTGCATGACAATTACCCAAGTTATTTATAGCCTTTTCTATCTGTACGGCCCATAATTCATGCTCCATCTTTGCTGATCATTGTTGGGTTTTTTCAAATTCCTCATTATTTTTGTTTATTTATTAATGTACGTTTATAAGCATGATCCCAACGTGAAACATTAATTCTAAGCTCCAAACTGCAAACATTCATCGTAATATCTAAGAATCATGTATACATATTGGTAAATTTGGGCTGCCTGTGCCTACCCCCTGGCTGAACCCATTCTGTGATCTGTTTGTTTCATTGATGCAATGGAACAGGGAGCGATGCTCCTATTTTTCTTTAAAAAATATCATGTTTACCCGAAATTACATATGTTCCTTTCAAGCATTGACAACTGAAGAAGTGAAAGCAGAGTATCTGCATTATAGCTTAAGCTCATCTATTTGCCAATAATGGAGAACTTTATATGCTTGAAACACCAGTTTGGCCATGGCTGCAATGAAACAACGTAAGGCGTGCCATTCTTTTCAATTTATGGTGTTTTCTTATACAGTTTAACTTGTGCAGGGTACTTTTAGCAAAATGATTTTGTTAGTTGAGCAATTTCGATACGGATAGACAAAGTTGGTTTTCTTATTGGGTCTGTCTTCTCTTGTTTATGCAGCAACCAATTTACCAAGTATGGTGTAGCAAAAGAAACTGAGCGTGAATCTCGTGCTGGACGATCCCGTGCTGGACGATCCCGTGCTGTACGATTTAACTTTGAATCCAAGGATCAAAACCCATCATTCAAGGACCCTGTTGGGGTGATGTAACAAAAAATTTAGAAGGAGCTGAAACCCAAACTTCACGAGAATCTCCTGCAGAGTGGAGTCCTCAAGGCCCACCTCATTTGGCATCTGGTCTTGACGGTGGGAACCTGTCTTACCCTTATCTTCCTACTGTCCTTGAGGAGCCTAGTTCTTCTTTCCCTGAAGGTGTTAGATATTTTGATTTATGCAATTTCCTTCTCCTTATTTCTTAAGTTCCGATGGTAAACACCATTTTTCATGAATATGCAGCTGTGGAGGATGACCCACTGCCAGCCATAGATGGGCTAAGAATCACAGGTGAAGCTTTTCCTGGAAGTGAACTTCAAGCAAGTGGGTATTCCAGCAATGAGACCACAAGTTGTTATTTTGAGGTGCGGTTTGTAGTTATGGTTCAACACATTTTGACGTTCTATCAAATTCCTGTCATTTTTAATTTGTTTAAGTGTTTGCAAAAAAAAATGTGCACACAGTGGGTACGCCATTTGGAAGATGGATCGGTAAATTACATAGAAGGTATTTTTTACGTGCTGCTAGGAGACTTTTATTTTATTTTTATGCCATTTTATTTGGCGTACTATGAGGGAATTAAAATTAACATTGCCATTGCCTGATGTAGGTGCAAAGCAACCCACATATTTAGTTACTGCTGATGATGTGGACTCTTTACTAGCCATAGAGGTCCAGCCTCTAGATGACAGAAAAAGGAAGGTAATCTTCTGTCTGAACATTCTTAACTGGACCTTGGTTTTTTGCACATTGGAATAGATATCTTTGTTTGGTTTTGTTTACAGAGCAGATTCTGTAGGTTGGGAATAATATACTGTATGCATTTGGTTAGGATTTATCTCTGTATTTGTTTGAAAACTATAAATGTGATCACCATAGTAACTTTTAGTAGAGCACTCATAATGTTTGTTGTGGGAATAGTAAATCTTACCTGGTGGTCCCACCTAGTTCTACATGGCATCTACGTGCCAAACTATCAAATACAAGTCAACTTAACAAAAGTCCTAGCACCTAGCCATGGTCAACAAGTGAAAAGAGGAGAATAGATATAAAGATGTCAGCATGAAGGCCCAAGTGAAAGCTCAAGATGGTGGTGGAGAGTGTTGGGAATTATGCAACTTGTATTTCCATGGGGCCATAGGCCAATATATATACATGTACAGGCGCAATATGGGCCTTCGTAAAGAAATCTGCCAACTGTAACTCGGAAGGCACATACTGAAGAGCAATAACCTGATCATGTACACCACAGCGCACAAAAGAAGCATCAACGCCCATATGCTTGGTGAGCTCATGCTTCACAGGATCGTGGGCACTGCTAATAACACATGTACTGTCGGACAAGAGCAAAGTAGGTGTAGTGACAGAAACACCAGACTCCTGAAGTAACCACCGAAACCAAGTCACCTCTGCCGTCGAAAGAGCCATAGATCGCAATTCAACCTCTCTGCATTCGAGCGAAACTACAATCTGTTTCTTCGTCTTCTAGGCAATGAGAGAACAACCAAGAAAAATACAATAAGCAAAAATTGAACGGCGGTCCGAGGGATCACTAGCCCACATAGCATCTGAATAGGCATGAAGGTATAATGAACCGGAGTAGGGGAAGAACATACGGTGAGAGATCGTGCCACAAAGATATCAGAGAACACGGAGGTGACTGTAGTGAACCGAAGTGGGAGCAGAAACAAACTGACTCAAAATATGAACATGATAGGAGATATCCGAACAAGTGACAGCTAGAAAAACAAGACTCCCAACAAGATGACGATAACGCGTCAGATCAGACAAGGGATCACCATCAAGACAAGGGATCACCATCAGTTGCACACGGAGGTAAACATTGAGCTCAATGGGAGTCTTATAGTGCGCTCATCAGTAAGAGTGGCACGAGCAAGAACATGGATATACTTTTCTTGGGATATAAAAAAGATATCAGAGGTAGAAGAGACCTTAATCCCAAGAAAGTAGTGAAGAGGGCCAAGATCAGACATAAGAAACTGCTCACTGAGTCGTGCCTTCACAAAGGCAATATACTCAGGGTCGTCACCAGTGATGACCATGTTATCAACATATAGAAGAATAAGAGTCTGACCTTGAGCAGAAAGGTGGACAAACAACGCGGGATCATGAGCACTCGCTAACCAGCGACAGTCTCCACAGAGGCAAAACGCTCAAACCAGGCGCGATGGGCTTGCTTAAGGCCATATAAAGAGCGACGAAGACGACAAACCATGCCGTCTGGAACAAGATACCCACATGGTGGTTGCATGTAAACCTCCTCACGCAGCTCACCATTAAGAAAGACATTCTTAACATCAAGCTAAGACACGGACCAGCGGCGAACAGAGGCCATGACAAGAAGTGTGCGATCAGTGGTCATATCCACCACAGAGCAAGTCTCATCGTAATCAGGAACATGCTCCTGCTGGGCCACGAGCCACAAGACGAGCTTTATAACACTCAAGGGAACTATCACAGCGGGTCTTAACCTTGTAGACCCATTTATAAGTGATGAGACGAACACATGCAGGAAGAGAAACAAGATCCCATGTGTTGGTGCGCTCAAGAACAGAAATCTCCTCTGTCATTGCAAGCTGCCATTTAGGATGAACAACATCATCATGATAAGAAGTCGGCTCAAGGACAACAGTGCCACCGCTTGAAGAACCAAGGCGCTCAGCAGGTAGAAGCGGACGAGGACGCAAACCTTAAGTGGGCTAAGATGAGGAAGATGGCGCATCAGTAGAGGCACCCACAACACGCGGGTGACGAATATAATATTGAGGAAAAGATGGAAGAATACGAGGAGGAATCACTAGGATAGGCGAAGGTGACGGAGAAGGCACCGGTGATGAAGTGCAGAACCCTATGACAAGCAGGGTGAGGAAACCATGGGAGATGGCGGCGGCAGATTTGCAACAGTCGGAGAAGTAGGGGTGGTAGGACGAACGGGCAAGGGCTCAACGGGAGTGACAGGTCTGTCAGGAAAAGTGAGGAAAGATATATTCTCCACTAAAAAAAGGTCGAGGAAGATGGGCCAGCGGTAGAAGTGGACGAGGCTCATCAAAAGTCACTCCCGAGAAATACGCAGCTGACAACCGACGGGATCCCAACAACTAGAGCCATTATGCTCATCACTATAGCCTAAAAAGATACACTCAATAGACTGGGCGGTCAGTTTGGTGCGTTCATGAGGGGCATGAAGAACATAGCAAACAAAACCTCAGAAATGATGCACTGAATAATCAGGAGAATGATCAAAGAGACGCTCGAAAGGAAGCCACCCTGCAGAGTAGCGGATGGCTGAACGTTGATGAGAAAGGTGGAAGTGAAGACAGCCTCGGCCCAAAAGTGAGGCAAAAGAGAGGCATCGATCGTCAACGCATGAGCCGTCTCAATAAGGTGACTATGCTTGCACTCAGCCACACCATTGTGAGCATGAGCATCGGGACAAAAGAACTGAGCAAGAGTCCCTGCTGCGGTACCATGTTAAGCTTCATGCACTAGACAACACAACCAAAAGTTTGAATTGATGAAAAGGGTTAGACAATCCACATATACACTTCAACACCCCCTTTCATGTGTGATGGGGGAAGTTAACACGTGAATAGACTCAAAGGTATGGCTCAGCAGGCCTATACATGGACACAGAGGGGTCAGTAGCAATTTTTGGGTAAATTCTGAAAGCCCAGACTTGAATTCAAGACCTTAGGCTCTGATACCATGTTGGGAATTTTGCAACTTGTATTTCCATGGGGCCATAGGTCAGTATATATACATGTACAGTTGTACAGGTGCAGGAAATATGCAGAAAACCCCTTATACATATAATACTCTAATAGACAGTTGAGTAGGGTAGTCCACCATGACTAAACACCACCCCCTAGTCCATGTGGACTAGGGGACCGAAGATTACCAAACTTGCTCCTTCCACCTACCACCAAAAGGGTAGGCTGGTCATCTGTCAAGGAACACTAGCCTAGCCCCCTGTGATCAGTGTGCCCTCATTCACTCTCACTTGAATCAACTCAAGGGGAGAGATCTAGAGCTTCAAGACCTGATGGGGTATCTCTAGTCTCGGCCCAAGGATTCTCGGGCGATTCAGACCGTCGTTAAGGAAGTGAAGTTTGGAGGCGATATTGGGAAGTCCCATACAAAAGTCGTCGATCAAGTCTCCCTCGGGTCTTCTCCTAATATATGACTAAGCCGCGCTCCGTCCAGGCGAGCAAAACTATTTCAAAAACATCAATGTGTTAACCTTATCGGTGTATTACGACCTTTGCTACAAGGCCGTACCCCCCCCCCCCCCCCCGGCAACCTAGCATTGTGTCATAACCATTAAACTGAAAATACCCCCTTATCTCGTGTTGACGACGAGAACATTATTTTACTTTATCTGAAGCATTTGTTTTTTTTTGTAGGGGGAGATCGTGAAGGTTTATGCTAATGAGCAGAGAAAAATTACTTGCAGTGAGTTTGTTGAGAAGATTTTTTTTATCTTTGGTAGATAGCATAAACTTTTCATGCCTTTTGTGTTTTAACTGATTAAGTACCTGAGGTCCATCCCTAGGGCAGTAGGGGTGCAGCGCAGCATCCCACATAGGCCCACAAAAGTGACATGTCAATACAAATTAAACTAACTGCACTATTGCTCAATTAGAGGTAATTTCTCTAAATACAAAGCGGGCGGTCGGGCGCAGCTTTGCATCACCATCCATCCCCCCTCCCCTAAGGATTTATAAAATAATGCTAATTCTGTGCTGGCTGTTAAGTACAACAACAGAAGATTGTTATCTGTGCAGATCCTGAAATGAAGGAGCTTATCGAGAAAATTCTTTCAATTGGGCATGTGTCTTATGAAGTTCTGCTACCTGTATGTGGTCTATACTTCTCTCTAGTGGCCTGCCAAAGGCTCAAAGCATTCTTGCTGCACCTTTTTCTATTTCATATAACCATTGAAAAGTTAATTTTGCAGGTTAAATTTGTAAATATGTGGGATCCTGCCTTATTGACAATAAACAGGGAAGGTTACAGCATTAAGTGTAATGGACAGCGTGGTGTTGTTATGACAGAGAAATTCCGGCAGGCTACGACTGTATGGTTCCAAAAATCATTTTCCTTAACATTACCCTGTCCTTGCTGCTGATTAAACTCCTTGTAGTCTTAAAAAGTGTGATTCCTGTGATAAAATCTTTTGAAATTTCATTATTAGTATCCTTGTAAATAACAAAGTATTTAGTTGGCTGCATGGAGTTTATGTTAGCATATTTTCATAAAATTTACTTTGCTGACGGTATAATTTAATTCTGGGCATTTAATAGCTTTTGCAAATCTTATAAATGACGGGTTGAATTCTGCAGGACCGCAACAGTAAAACGTAGTTCCTGTTGTCATCAGGGCAGTAGTCTGTTTGCTACTTTTGCTTCTATGGATTTTGTATTTTCTATTTTGTTCTCAGACAGTGGACCGATTTTTCCATTGCATCGCTTGTTCAGCATGTATCAGTTTACAGGTGACAGATATAATCTCGTACTATGTTTACAGATCAATATTCCATATGGGCGTCCGACTGAATTTTCAATCCAGTCTGCTAAGGGTGCCGAGTATAATCTCAAGCCTGCAAAAAGTTCCCCGTGAGTTCAAAACTGAGTCGCTGCTTTAAATTTCTAGCGTATTTGCATTGCAGTCCATTGAGTCACATGTAGTAGCTAGCTGTACATCGTGTGATGAACACGAAACCTTGGCATCGGAAGAATAACAGTGTCGGTCAGTTGTCGTTGTTATTATCTCTGTCTTTGCAGTGTTTTTTGAAGAATAACGAATCAAGAGCCCAAGACGTTGAAACCATGTCGAGCTTGTAGGTACTAAACGAAGGGTCTCTGAATTGTTTTGCAGATCACGAGATGCCATCGTTCTAATACTGAGGCTGTACAGAATGAAGGTTCGGGCATTCTCTCCTTTTTTAGTGTGGCATTTTGTGTCTCTTGCACGTGCTTTAATTCGTGTCTGCTATGCCGAGTCAGGGTGCACTAGAACATGTTTTCACAGGATTTGTCTATGTATATTCCCTCCGTCCCAAAGTAAGTGTCGTTGATTTAGTATAAAGTAAGTACTCCCTCTGTAAACTAATATAAGAGCGTTTAGATTACTAAAATAGTGATCTAAACGCTCTTATATTAGTTTACGGAGGGAGTACAATGTTGTACAATACAACTTTGTACTAAATAAGCGACACTTATTTTGGAATGGAGGGAGTAGTTTGGAGTACTAAGCTTGTGTTTGCTGTTTTGTGGTACATGATGGAAATGTGGGACTGAAAAGGAAGATGTGTGTGCGTGCGCGTGTGTTTTCTGCAGGCTCTTGAGAAGCGTAAAGGAAGGAAAAGGGGATCTTCTTCAAGTAGAGTAGAGTGCGGTGGGTTCAAGACGCTGTACTGTTTTTCCGGTAGAAAAGAAGTCGTGGCGTACTCCCCGCCATGTCAGACCCTAAGCTGTAGATCAAACAATCGGAGCATGAGAATTCAGGAAAATTGCTCAATTGGGGAGGAATTTTTATATCCTCTTTGTATAGACCAAGAGTGTATATATTGTATGTACATTGGAGTATATACTAAAATAGCACTGAGATGAATAAACATGGGATCGGCTACAGTCCAGCCTCTTTATAGGCGTCACAGGTGAAAGATGTAATAGGCGGTAAAGTAAGTAGACAATTACTCAATGGAAAATAGTATCTGGATGAGCGACAGGGTTTTGCCTGGAGCGATATGGGCCATTGGATAACTGAAGAATTGAACGCTTCTTCTGACCATGTTCAACACTTTGACGGTAAGCAGCGGCTAGGGCCTGAGAATGCCCCCTCCAAAGAAGTGATATCTCAAGGCACCAGATTAGGAGCACTGTGGAGCGGAAGAAGTTCGGAGTAGACCGAGAGTGTGATGTTTTCTCGAAACATCTGTTGAGCAAACTCAGGACCCCACTGCCGCTGGATACCATGCTGAGAGAATTTACAAGCATGGACAATGTGTTTTCCTGAAGGAATGCATCCCAGGATGCAGATCATGGTGGATAGGAGTCACTGGGCTATCTACGTCTAGATCCTTCTGAAGATGATGCAGTTCATGTGATCCGAGGCCGAGGGACGTTTCTCAAGTCATAGACATCGTCAAGAAGCCAATGCTTCGTTAAGTGTGTAATGACAGAGGCGATAGTGCTCCTCGGTGACAACAATTCAGACATGACGGCGGTGAAACCCTCTAACTAACAAGATTGATGGCAATGGATTTCATGTGAAGACAATACAAACCTCTACTCTGACGCTGGTGTCACTTGTATTTACGACAGTTGCACTACATTGTGTTTGGTGACGATGTATTACTTATTCGCAAATGCTGATGGTCACTTCAAGATGATTTTGTTTCCAAGAAAAGATTATCTTGCATAGAAACATGATAAGAGCTTATGAAAAAACATGTTACCCCTATGTTCTACTTTTTTTTCTGTCTTTTTTCCCTATTTGATTTTCCTTTATTATTTCCTTTTTCTTGACTTTTTAGTCCTGCAAAATACTAGAGGTGTCTTACATGAACGTGTACTCTGTTCCTTCACAAGTTAGCTGATTGTTTTTTTTTTTGTATTATTTGAGAAATGAAATAAGTCTATATCTATATCTATACTCTATAGCTATACCTATACCTATATATATATATATATATATATATATATATATATATATATATATTACTAATAAAGCAAGGTGCGTTTTGCCATTTTTTTCATCCGTTCACCACCGAAGAATATTTTTTTTCTATCTGAGGTGGTAATAAATTCTAATGTGTTCGTCTGCTAGAAAAAAAGCCTTTTCCAGAATTCGTGCATGGGCCGCACGCTGTGGCCCAGCGAAACCAGCCCACTTATTTTTCTGCACATGCAGCTGAGAAAATTCTATTTTCCGCATATGTCAGCAAATAGTCGAAACTTCGCACATGACAACCAATAATGGGTTGGCCCATTTTTCTTTATTTCTTTGTTTTACTTCTATTTTTTTTCTCCTTCCTTATCTATTTTTTCCTTCCAAGTTTATTTTTCTTACAGAATTTATTTCATAAATTCAAAATTCTCAAAAAACGTTCAAATTTCCAAAAAAATTTGGAAAATGTTCATAATTCCAAATTTTTGTTGCTATTTTGAAAAATACTCAGAACTTGAGAAAAGTTCCCATTTTTTCAAAAAAAAAATTCAAATTTTTTCGTGATTTCAAAAAGAAAATGGCATTTAAAAAATGCTCCAAATTGGAAAAATATTCTTGGTTTAGTGAAATTTCACAATTCAAAATAATGTTCGCGTATAAAAGATAACATTTTCGAAAATGTTATGAATTTTCAACACATGTTCCCGTTTCAAAAGAATGTTCACAAATTCAGATAATGTCCACATTTTTATAAAAAAAGTTTGGTATTTCATAAATTTTTGGTGAATTTTAAAAGATGTTCCTGTTTCAAATTTGGTTAGCGTTTTTCTGAAAGTGTACATAATTTTCAAAAACCAGTGCGGGATTTATAAAATGGTTCACGTTTCCTACAATATTCAAAAACTTCATACCTTAAAATCTCCTCGATTGAAAGAAAAGTAGATTGAATAATTCATGGGCCTTCTCTGGCGTACTATGACGTAACAAAACTCTTAAATGCCCTTGATCAACGAATAGAAAAATAGCGGATTGATTACTTCACGCCCGGCGAAACCGAGAAGCTAAATGTTCCTCTTTCACGTGCACACAGGGTTTTGCTTGCATATTTAATTCTCACTAACTTTAAATGCATATTTATTGTTTCTCCCGTTGCAACGCACGGGCATATGTGCTAGTAAAACCAAGTTGTGCTCAAGTCCGAAACAATCCTTGGTCAAATCGCATGATGCGGACCGGGGATTGTCAATCTGGTGCAAAGTATTATGAGTGCATCGAGGAACACTACCATCAAAATGTGAAGACATCATCCAGTCGGTCACTCAAGTCACTCGCAAACCATTGGAGTGTGATCCTTGAGTGTTGCAATTGGTTCGTGGGTTGTTTGGAGCAAGTGAAGAACACGCCTCCTAGTGGTGCCACAGTTGATTAACATGTGAGCGCTTTTGTCAACTTTGTCCACTGCACGTTTAGAATATTTTTCAGTTATCTTTGCTCATGAAACCACCTTTTGATTGTATATTGTAGGACAAGTTCACTCAAGAGAGATACAAGCAAAAACCAAAGTCAAAAGGCAAACCATTTGCCTTGTATCATTGTTGGGCATTCCTCCAAAACAATGGGAACTGGAGGAACAAGAATGATGAGGCTCCACAGAAGAGACCGAGGTCAAGTACCTCGTCCTCTCTAAAGCTTGAAAGTGACGATGAAGATAAAAGGAAACTAGGAGTGCTTCTTTGGGGTCTATCAAAGGGCGGCCCGATGAGAGGAAGAGGGCAAAGAAGAAGCTCGAAAGAGATGGAGAGATTGTGGCAATGAAAGACAAGACTGATGAATTCACCTAATGCAAAGGAGATGTCGGCTCAAGCTATGCAAATAAAGTTAGAGTTGGCGGAGAGATAAAAGAGAATGAGAAGCACAAGGACGACATGGGTAGGTTTAGGTTTCTTCTTGACGAGAACCAATTGAGGCAAGAGATGGGGCCGAGGAGAATCGGCTCATGGAAGATAATCAATGAGATAAGAAAAGGTGAGATCCTCTTGAGAGATGATGCGGGCAGAGATCTTGGCATCTAGTGTCCATTGGAGCAGCCCACAATTTGGAGGAAGGAGTGGTACCGACATGTAATGATTTTTGTGTTGAAGATATGAGCATGATGTTGCTTTTGGTTAAACTCCGCTTCTTGATGACGGTTATCTTGTTTTATCCGTGCATTTCCATCCCAATGGATCCAAAAGACATGAGCAAGATGCAGTGTACAGGCTCGCGACATCAATACAAGCGTGGCAACTATTGCAATCTACCTTTGGATAGCCAACTGGTAATTTACTTAGTTCCAATTTCTCATAATAGCTTTTGCCAGCGACCAGAAGAAACCACGCAGAATAAAATCGAAGACGAGCCTCGGCAGTCCTATTTATACAGAATGCAAACATGTGTGTATTAGCTTGGTTGGCTGTGACCTACAGGTCCCTGTTAATAGAGGATGGCCATGATAGCCTCCTCTGGTTGACACTGTCGAGTCCATCACTTTCAGGGTTTACGTCGTCCACTTGGTTCCAGCTATTGAGCATCGAGCCCTCTCTCCACTGAGGTGGCGTCAAGAATTTCAAATCGTCACTGGAGCCACCTGGGGTCATTGACAGAGAAGAAGGGCCAACACGTAGTGTTTGCAGAGTAGAAAAGGATTCCCTCATCGCGGACATGGCCTCGAAGAACCGGGTGCAGGATGCGAGCGCAGCAGGTATCGGTCGTAGCATTTCCTTCACAGAAATAAAAGATAGCCATTAATATTTCCTATCTGACATGATATAATGCGTAGACAAGAGCTTCCACAAGACGATGGAATCAGAATGCACAAAATCATTCTATACTGACACAATGAATCATTTCTCATCCATAGATTTGGCAGTGGTAGCGTTAATATTTGCATCTGCAGTGGAAGGTGTGTTGCTATGACTCCTAATTTAATTACCAGAAGGAGTATTTTCAACTTACACCCCATACAGCAGGTGACTCTCTGAAGTTTTGACTCCACTGGAAATCTCCAACTGATGCTGTCAATGCCCCATAGTCACTTGCCGCTTTCAGAAGTAGCTCCGAGAATTGTTTCTGACAAGAAGCAAGTATAGTGAGTAGGAAAAATTTGCAATTTGCTTAAGAAACCACACATTCCTTTGTAAAAAAATCACCTAAGAAGGTGCAGCTAAGATTATCCTCCATACCAATACATTGTTAAGAATGCCAATAATCAGAAATCTGGCTGTAGATTGCTTTTTTTTACATCATTTTCATTTTGAAGTTCATGAATGAATGAATGAATGATATATTTTCTATAAAAAAACTGAAATCAAAATGATCAAGAACCCAACCTGGTATTCAGCTTCAACAGGAATGCAATCAAGCGAGTAAGGTTGCTGCAGACGTGCAATAATGCGGTCCTGATAGAAAAAGGGTGTCATTTTGATATCCAGATCTTGTAATTGGTCGATTTATATGGTATATGGAGCAGCCAACAGCACAGGCAGAACTTTCTTAACACAGTAACCTGAGTAACAGGTGGTCCCAAGAAAGAAAGAAAGCAACTAAAATAAAATTAGTGATTTCTGACTTCCAGTACCTTGTTTTGAATAACATCTTTCAAAATAGCAGTAATTCTGGCCAAAGATTCACACTTCTTTTCCATTTCACTGACATGAGTCAAATGAGCAATGTTTTTATCATCCTGCGGTAATCAAAAGTTCATCATCATGATCAACGAAGATAACTGACACAAATCAAAAGCCCAGAAAACTGAATACACCAGCATATGGAGATGATATATAGCGAAGTTTACAAGTGAAATATAAATTGGACGCTTGCTATTCTGCTTGTAATCACATTTAATAGGGTGTAAACAGTTTTAAGTTCTATAGATCACCAGTTCAAAGCTTTAACCTTGCACATTTAGACTGACTTGGGTGTTGCAATTCATTTTTCAAGTATCGAAACCTAGGTAAAACAAGTGTGAACACCCATCAGATTCATAGACAGATATAAATTTATTGTATTCACTTAAGAAAAAAAAGATCAATGTTATTTATATGCTTTAATAGCAAATCATAATAGTCATAGTGGACATATTGATACAAGCAAATGTATCTCCAAAATGCCCTAATTCTCCATGATGTTCTCATTTCTACCTAGAATATGAATAACCTCGCGGGAATTTCTTAATTTCGCCACCACTGTAACAGAATGAAAAGAATATTCACTACAGCGAAGCAAAGTGATGAAATACAAAAGCATTGATCTAAAGTCAAAGTAATATCATGTAGTAAGGGATCTGAAAAGGTAACCAACAAATGAAAACTGCATATGCATTGGCATGGCACAGAATTGGTGTAAACATACAAACAGTAGCAACTGGTCGTCGATCCATTACCTTTCTGCCTTGTAGCTCGACTTGCAAATTGGCAATGTTCCGCTGCACGACCGTCAGCTCCCTTAATACCCTCACCAGGTCATCACTTTTGTCAGAGGTGTTCTGATCTTCCTGCAATGGTAAGTGATAAGAAAAAAGTGTAAAGACTTGAGAAGCACACATGACCATATTCTGTGACATAAAAAGAACTGTCATTTCATCACCATTGCTATTAGTACATACGGCACTGTAAATTTCATGGAGCTAGACAGCATATCAAAAAACAGAGGGAGACATAGCAATCTTACAGCAAACAGTTTTACATGGGTTACAACTAGTTCCAAGATAGATAGGTTTCATTAGATAAAGAACCCTACAGGTTATAGTCACCAAACACAGGAGCGGTTAATTCCCATAGGCCATAGATTTCCTCTCAGGGCTAGCAAAGCATACTGGACTCCCCTGAATCAACACGCCTTGCCTGTTCAAACCATGCAGAAATTGCAGTGATAGGGTCTAATTCAGGAGCGGCACTCGGTTCCAAACCTACATTTCCCAATCCCCGGCCACGATTTACCAGGAACGGAACCCTACAAATTACCTGAAAGGAACAAGAACTCGACCGGGACATTCGGATCTCGCGAAATGGCGGCGGAAGAGACGAACTGACAGGAGAATGATTTGGGGGACAGAAGTAAATCGAGAAGACGCAGCCATGGGGTGAGGGTAACCTGCGCGGGAGGGGCCGGGAAGCCGAGGTCCCCGGCGATGGCGAGCGCCTCTGCCATGCCACCGAGCCGCTTCGCCGGCTTCTGCGCCGCTGCCATGGCCTCGACCGGTTGTTGGGTGAGTTGGTGCGCGTTGCGATTTCGCCTCGCCGGCCGGTTGAGCGTCTGCTGTAAGTCGAGTACGGAATACTACCGTTTCTTAACCGAAATGCCTCCAAATGTCAAAATGCTGCTGAGCTTCCCTGTGCTCTTCGGTCTTCATCGCCATAAAAAAAATAGAGCATGGTTAATAGTATAGCACAAGTATATCATATCATTAATATATGGCTCGCCTTTTCCTCTCACAAAGATTGTTGGGGCTCGTGCTACAGCTGGTTTATAGCCTGTTTCTCTTCTCACTCATCTCGTCTCTCGTCCAACTGACACAAATTTGATGTGTCATCTCTTATAGCCCACCTAATATATAGCTTTGCTACTCCATACATAATAGATTCAAGTACACTAGAGGACACGGGAGGACAAGAGAGAAGAGACACTCCCGAGAAACAAAGAAAGGCTCTTAGTCGTCTAGGGTTTCCATGCCTCCCGCCAATGTCGTCGTTGATCTGCCTCGTCTCTTATGGCCTTAGCGCCATGGATGTTCGGTGGATCCCGACCCTTGCGGGCGGGAGGGCTCATACTTTGTTTCAAGTGTTTTTAGTATGTTTAGGGTTTGTGTATTCTTCAGGAAGTCGAGGCTAGGGCGGCTCCTTGAATATGGAATACTCCCTGTCTTTCCCCTCGTCCCGGCGGTGCGTGTCATGTCGTTGGAAGGCGTGTGGACGTATGTGTCCAACTGATCTCGCGGGATTTGGTCGATGCATGTCTTCGATGGATCTGCGTGGATCCAGTCTTCGTTCCTCTGCATTCTTGTCTATAGGTTGGAACTTCCGATCTACACTTCTCTTCATTAGTTGTGCTTGTTGTTCTGGTGTAATGGTCCTTTAGAGCCTTAGCACGATGACTTCCTGGCTACTACTACAACAAGGTTAGTCCGTCTCTGATGAGGGAGAGACGACGATGGTGGTTGACGGTACGAAAAGCCATTAGTATCCTCGGTAGAGTGACGAAAGTGGCTAGAAGTGCCAAAAGGGAGTTCGCACAAGGGATATACCCAGGTTTGGACCCTCATGGCAAGGTACGCTACGCCTTGCTTTGTTTTTTATTGATATGGGGGCACCTCGTGCGAGTGGGTTACAAGATGATGATGGATGGGACTACCAAGTGTATGGTCTATGGAATAGATGCCCCTCGCCTCGCCTTATACAGGGGACGAGAACTAGGGTTTACAAAGTTCAAACCAACCACACGTTGAAGGTTCCTTGGCTTGTACACCAAGATGGTCTTCTCCCTCTGGGTCAAACGCCTAGGCTGCCTCCCTGAGTCGATATGCAGCCAGGCCCCCTAGGCTCTGAGCCCCACCCAACTCTGTGCTTCCTGGCCGATGGGCCACTCTCGGTGTGTTGCACCATCAGTATCCCCGATCTTGTCTAGGGTTTGGAGCCTTAACCCCTCGGGAGCACCAGGCGGGCTCTTTCTTGTGTCGGCAATAGGTGCAGTCCAACCCCTAAGTTTGTCTTCATAGATCTTTAGGCTTGCCATGGGAGTGGCCTTTGGGGAGTGCCCTCTAAGGTCTGAAGCGCCTGATATCGTGCACCTCAAGGCTTCACGACATGCATCTCCGCAGCTTGCGGCCTGCGTCTTCGCGTCGTCTGGCCTTGCGTCTTCACGGCCTAGCTCGACGTCCGTCGAAGAGCCGAAGTTGATGAGTGATATTTTTACGCTCATCACACTGTTGTTTAAACTTGATAATCTTGGAATTTCCAAGAAAATCACTTGGATATTACCATCAATGACTATGCGAGAGATCGCAAAATCCTTTGTTTTATTTGTTTGCACATGAAAAGAGATCGAACATAGTTTGAAATCATCACTTAGAAGGAAAAAATACTGATGGGAGAAGGAAGGGAGGAATTAGAGGCGCAACAGTCTCACCAGAGACCAAGACTGCATCTAGTACGAGCGCACGCGCTCGTACCAAGTGTTGACAGCTCCGTGGGGGCAACTAAACGACAATACAAAGGGATCCAGTCATAATCACAATAGGAGAGCGTCGAGAACACCATTCGTGAAACAGAAGCCATCTTCCAACCGTAGCCACCACCATTTTCATCTCATCTCCATAGCTGCCGCCATCACTACCACCGTAGCAATCCCCCCCCCCAAGTTAGCCATACTTGTAATCGTGTATCGCATCTGGCAACCATTGTAATACATACTGCCAATAAAGCATTTATCTTTATGTCTCCTTCGATGATTTCCTCTTGCAATCCAATCGGCATGTGTTAGTAATTTGGTAAGGCAATGGGTTGAGGCATAACTTGCAACCATATGTATTTGTATGAGGGATTGATGGAATGAATTTGAATAACTCACGTCATGTATGTGGCTGATTGCTACGGAGTAGTCTCTTGTCTCTTTCTCGTTCTACGACCTTGCAGGTACCCAGGATCTCGGAGTTTGATCAAGTAGGAGGTAAGGAGTGAGGAGGACACGAAAAACTATTCTGAACACCAGTGACAGAAATGCTTAGTACAGTAGCAGCCAATACTTGAGGATTCATGAGGTGTAGCCATTAAATGGTCAATGCTTTTGTCCAAATATTTATTCTTAATAATTGAGGTAACCAAGCGAGACAGTAAGGGCCTGTGTTGGACAACTGACTCTTGAAACAGGTCGCGCACCACTCAAGATGTAATTTGCTGACATCCCCCACTTCATCAAGTTGCAAGCACATCTTAATGGGTGTCTTCCAGAGCACACATTAATATCATGATGATCCCATAAGCAAATATATGGTTGTAATAATCAAGACCTCATACCCATGTATGTTTTAATTCTAGTGTTTACACCCCTCAGGTTGTTAAGTTCCATTTCACAAAACTAGAATGTAATTATCTTGCAAGAACTTGTTGGAGACTTTGTCGTAGTGCATATCCTCTCATGGTTTCGATAACTCAGGTTCACTCCTTTCAGAAAAGGCAGGGAACCTTTTTGCTATCCAAACCGGATCCTAAAGAGCATCAACCACCTTTTCTGGCGCTGTTGTCGGGGAGGCATCGTGTCACCAGTCAGTGTGTTAGAGTTTCTGCTCGAGTTTTTATTTCATTTTTAGTTCTCGTTTTTATTTCTTTTGCTAGTTGCATTACCGAAAACCCAAAATTATTATTATGACTCAAAACCTTGGAGACTATGCTGCTCCAAATGAGAAATTTATGTATGCACTAATTGCGCAACCTAATGTTGTTGCTGAGCAATATGAAATTAAGCCCCACTTACTAACAATGTGTGATGCCCTTGATTCAATCATACACTAATCATACACGCAAATGTGTACGATCAAGATCAAGGACTCACGGGAAGATATCACAACACAACTCTAGACACAAATTAAAATAATACAAGCTTTATATTACAAGCCAGGGGCCTCGAGGGCTCGAATACATAGCTCGAAAACACAAGAGTCAGTGGAAGCAACAATATCTGAGTACATACATAAGTTAGACAAGTTTGCCTTAAGAAGGCTAACACAAAAGTAGCAACGATCGAAAAGGCAAGGCCTCCTGCCTGGGAGCCTCCTAACTACTCCTGGTCATCGGCGGTCTCCACGTAGTAGTAGGCATCGACGGTGGCATCTGGCTCCTGGGCTCCGATATCTGGTTGCATCAACCGGAAAGAAGAAGAAAGGGGAAAAGGGGGAGCAAAGCAACCATGAGTACTCATCCAAAGTACTCGCAAGCAAGGATCTACACTACATATGCAACATTATCAAAGGTAGGTCATGTCAGGGTGGGTTGTAGAAATGCCAAAATAGAGGGGAGAACCTAGTCCTATCGAAGACTAGCATCTTCTGGAAACCACCATCTTGCAGCAACAGGAGGGAGTAGAGTAGCATAAAGTAAAGTAGTAGCAATGTTATCAACCTCGGCCAGAGATCCTTTCTCGACTCCCTGCGAGAAAGCAATCCCAGAGCCATACTATCCAGTTATCATCACAATCCATTTCTCATCACAAGTATCCAGTTCTAGTTGTATCGATCGGGATACCACTCCAAGTGTCCGTTAACGTAGGACAGGCTATCAATAGATGTTTTCTTCCCTGCAGGGGTGCACCAACTTACCCACCACGCTCGCTTAACTCCGGCCGGACACACTTTCCTGGGTCATGCCCGGCCTCGGCTAAACAATACGCCGCAACCCGACCTAGGCTTAGTAGAGAGGTCAGCACGCCAGACTAAACCTATGCCCCAGGGTCCATGGGCCATCTCCCCGGGAACTCCTGCACGTTGTGTGGGCGGCCGGTGAGCAGACCTAGCTACCTCCTTCAACAAGGAAGGTGCTTACGTAGTCCAACCCGGCACGCGCCGCTTAGTCACTGACGTCTATTAAGCTTCGGCTGATGTATACGACACAGAACGCCCATACTATGCCCACGTGATGGTTAGTGCTATCAGGCCAGAGGCCCCTCGGATCAAATATCCAAATCGTAGTGGATTAGGCGCGCGGTAACAAGCAGAGACTCACGAAAGATGTGACCCCGTTGCCCCGTCTCGAGGACTTGCGGCAAGGGCTAGGAATGCCCGGCCATGCCTCGTAATTATCTCGCGGGCACCCTCCAGGTCAACCCGTCTCCACATCACTCGCAAATATGCTCGCGCGGGTACCCCTCAGGGCCGACCCGTCTTTAGTAACAGGGTTCAGTGTAAAGTCATAGTAACCATAGTAACCGTGTGTCCAAACATCAAGGGGAAAACCCGAGGAATCACCCCCGGTGAATTCCACTCGATGTAATCATCAAGGTGAACGTAAGAGGAACCACCCCCGAGATTCACACTTGAGGGGTTGCATGATAGAGTCGTATCGGAAGTGGTTAAGGCGGAATCACCCCCGATGACCATGACCGAATAGCTACACTATAGGGTTAACATCAGAAGTGTTGTAGAGGTCTCACCCTCGGCACTCGATAGTAACCCAGTAGTGTCGAGCAACTAAGGGGAAAGTGATGTGCGGTGCCGGGTCCTGGTCTTCGATCGGTTGATCGGGTCTTCAATGATGAAGCAGGGGCAACAAGGACAAGGTGGGGGGGGGGGTCACTGATGGTTCACTAACCAACCTATACCAAGGAGTTTAGGATAAGCAGGTAGGTAACATTGAGTAGGTTACAAAAGCAGGCTATGCATCAGAATAGGAGCAAACAATAACAGTAGCAAAATCTAATGAAAGCATGAGAGAATGGAATGGGCGATATCGGGATGATCGAAGGGGGGCTTGCCTGGTTGCTCAGACAAGAAGGAGGGGTCGTTGGTGACGTAGTCGATCACAGCGCCATTGGCAGCCGCCACGGGGTCTACCGAAGAGAAGAGGGGGGAGAAACAGTAAATACATAACAAGAAAGTGCATAACAGGACAACAGGCAGAGCTAGACGTGTTCTAACGCGGTGCTACATGATACCGGCGAAGGGGGAAGTCAACCGGGAATGTTTTCTCAGTTCCGGACCTGTGTCAGACAGATGACTAGAGGGGTAATGTTCCATGTTCAGCATGCTAGGGGCATGTGACAGATAAACAGGCCGTGTATTCAGATTTGTCTCGTTTTTCTGAGCAACTTTCATATAGAAAACATTTTCATCCGAGTTACGCTTTATTTACTACGAATTTCTAAAGGTTAAAACATTTTCTGGAATTAAATAAATTATCAGAAAAGAAATACTACGTCAACATGACATCACTATGACGTCAACAGTCAACAGGACGGCTGACCAGGTCAAACTGACTAGTGGGTCCCACCTGTCATAGATAGTGGACTAACAGAAGTTTAAAACTAACTAAACAGAGTTATTTAGTAGGTAGGCCCCACCTGTCATAGACTAATTAGCTAAACTAATTAGTTTTAATTATTAAAACATTTTAATTAGAGGGTTAAGCGGTGGGCCCGCACGTCAGTGGCTGGGGCCTGCCTAGTCAACCTGATTGACCAGGTCAGTCAATCGTCAGCGAGGCCGAGGCCCCAGCGATGACCACGGGTGGCCCCGTGTGCCACCGGCGTGCCGTGGCAATGACGGCGCCCAGCCTTGGCCGGAGGACGCGCGGCCCGGCGTCGAAACACGCCTTCTGGCGCCAAACCGTGCGCGACAACTTGCGTTCGAACCGTGGTAGCGTTCCGCGTCGACTGGTGGTGGTAGCGCAGCCGGACTTGGCCGGAATCGGCGCCGACGATGAGCAAAGGCGGCGGAGCATACGGGTGCTCGATGGAAACAGCGCTACAGCGTGAAGCAGCTCGAACGGAAGGGCTAGGCGTGCTCTATGCAGTGCGGCGAGCACGTTGGGCACTAGCCCGTGACCAAAAGGTCACCAAAGTCTCGCCGGCGACGGGATCTGCGGCGATGCATTCGGGCGCTCGTCGGGGATAGGGCTAGGGGGCACGGTAGGATGCGTGCGCTCGCGCTTTGCGTTCCTGGAAGCACCAGGAGCACGATGCTGTGCTCGAGCGAGCATGATGATGCCCATAGCAACGACGGCGAGTGCGGCGGAGCTGAGCTCGGCCATGGCGGACACGGTGGCTACGGGAGCGCAAGAGGCCAGGGGAGCGAGGGAAGGGGATGAGGGGATCACCGCGCGGCGCAAGAAAGGCCCGTGGTAGTTTAGGAGCAGCAGGAGTCTGCGACATTTGTCGGAGACGCGCCGGCGATCCGAGGAAGAAGACGGCCTCAACCCGAGGCTGTGATGACGCAGAGCTCGGGCTCGAGGTCGGGGAGGCTGCAGCGGGGTCCGTCGGAGCTTCTCGACATGATAGCGGAGCGAGGTGGTGGTTGTGGCCGCGGCTATGGCGCAACCATGGTGACGGCGGCGCTCGGTGAGGGGGAAGAGAAGGGGATCTGGAGGGGAGTGCGAGAGGCGGAGAGGGGAGTGGAGAGCGAGGGGGCAAGTGGGAGAGAGGACCGAGGCGCCGCAGGGGGCGGCATCCTTATCGCCTCCGCAGTGACGCCGACGAGCTGGTCCGGCGGGGACTGCTCGGTCGCAGGCGCCCGGCCACGTGAGCAGTGGCGAAGAAAGGCGACCGAGGGAGTGCAGAGTTGGGCCGGCCTGGCTGGCCCGAGGCTCAACTGGGCCGGGGGGTGGTCTAGGCCCAGGGGGCTCCCCCTTTTCTTTACCTTTTCTTTTTCTTTAATTACCAGAGAAGGAAAATGATTTATCTAGGGACCCTAATGATTTCGGAAAAATGTGGAACTGGATCATAAAAGTCCACTGCATTTTTAGGCACTGCCACAATTATTTTTGGGAGAGGTTTAGATTCATTTGGAATTTTCATAAATGAATTTGCATTTTAAATTGCTGGAATGGCATTGTTATAAATGTTAGTGTCCATTTTAGCATAAGAGTGATGTTGATTTTCTTTACATCGAATTGTATTGGAATATTTGCTAAATGATGAACATTTTTCCAGCAACTTTTGTGCAACTTCAAATTTCACTTATGATTTGAATTTGAATTCAGATCGGAGTTGAAAAGAGATATTGAACAAGGGTGATTAAGCATTCTTTAGCCAAATGATTAGGCTTAATCACGTAGAGGTTCTTGTAGCATGACAACGGGTGTTACAAATCTCCTCCACTACAAGAAATCTCGTCCGAGATTTAAGTGGGAAGTAAAGAGTAGCTCCGGAGAACTGACCCTTATAGGGTTAATTATCCGTGAACAATTCAGGGGAATGAGGCGGAGGTATCTCTCGAGTTGAAACTTAATAAAACATAGAGAGCAAAGTATTAAGTTACAATAGGAAGTTTCAACAGAATGGACAAACGATTGATACACGAGCAGTGAGAGAAAGGGGTTCAGAGCATCGGGAACAGATCATCTCTCGGATGGTGGCTCGTGACATGATACGAAGCCAAATGCAAGAATATTTCGGAATCGAAGATATACAGGAGAGTCAGATTTCGATCGTGTGGAACTGTGGGTTATGGGCCCACCATGTGGGTTAAAAGCAGGAAGGTGCTAACATTTTGCATGGTCATGATAGCAAGGCAGGTCATAGGATAGCCTGCCAATTATGTTGGCAACAACGTTGGTACCAAGGGCGAGGGACGAAGAGAACCATTTTCCTGATCGTTGAACGAGGCGGACCATTAGGCAAAGTTCTCATCCATCGGTGGCTACCGGAATGTCATCAACTATAGTAACAGGGTCTTGCTGACAGAACTGTACACCGAGGTGTTTACATAAGCAGGAGAATATTACTGCTTAGATCATATAGACATCAAGACATGTTAAACCAAACAATGGAAATGATAATATGATTATCAAATTAAACAGAACAATGGAAAGGAAAAATCTGTTTGAACACATATTTCAGGGGTATATCCTTCCCAAGGACAAACAGAGCAGGATATCCATGACAGGACAGAAGTAGAAAACCATTTAGGTAAGGGGAGAGGAATTTCACGACATTACCCAAACAACAGTGTTTGAATAAGTGTTCAAGAAACAGTTAGTATTGCGCCTCCAATGTTCTTAATGATTTTCGGAGTACCACAATCATGCTTCGGGATAGCATTGACATGGTGTTTCAAGCAAGATTGAATCTGAAGGTCACAAGAAGTACAAAGGAACAATTCCAAGAATGTCAAGGGATGTAAGATATAACCAAAACATGACCAAGTCTGTATTGGCAGGAAGTCAAGGATGGTGTCTATGTCAACACGAATCATCGACGGGCAAGGATGGTATTTCTCCTCAAGAATTAGATTGATGTCGTAGAACAAGGCAGTATATTGATGGTGATCACGACAAATTTTGTCGAGAGGCTCTATGAAGATGCCATCGAGCAGCAACGACAACAAGCAAAAGGAATGATGAAGCGAAGGCTATTGGAACCACGTATATGACACAAGCTCGGATTCAAGCTTTTTTTTTCAAGGTGGAACGATAAGATGAGGAAGATCAACGTAAGCTTCGCGCATCGTCGTAAGGTTGTGCTCCAGGAATAAGGACCAGGTAGCACCGTTAAAATTAGCACGATAATGATATATCCGATCAGGCTAGGAATGATGTGACGGAGTATCACTCCAATGAGAATTCACAAGAGGTAGTGCAATGACACAATATCCTCGAGATAACAGGGGGCAATATTCGAGGTAGATCAAAATAGAGGTTGGACAGATGAATTGATCTGCAGAAGACAAGTATTTTAACTTGTCCAGGAAATGGAATCAAGGAGAAAATATGGTCGGAACCACGATTGCAAAGAATCAATTTAAAGATGCAAGATGAGCTTATACCAAGGGAGCATTTGATTATAAGAGAATCTTCCATGATAAGATCTACATCGTGTCTATGGGCAAGAACACAAAGTTCAAGGTCGACTCCCACTTCTTCAATGCATAACCTCTCATTCACTCCTCGTTTTCGAAGAAATTGTAGTGCAGAAGATTTATCTGGCAAAGTACCAGAAGAGTAAGACTCACATCCCTTTTGAGTTCACACGAATTAGGGAAGGCATCGGTTCAACCCGTAGGGGTATCTTAGGAACATATACCACTAACTTCAGGATTAAAATATACCAGCTCGAAAGCAGAGCATGGTTGACAAAAGCAGATGATAGAATTTAGCAAGGGCATTATATGTCAGGGCAAAACTCACAAGTTTAATCAATATGAAGGACATTGTCGGATAATAATCCAACCAAGGATATGGCGGTCCATAAAAGATCTGATGTGAGTATCGATACTCACCCAGAAGAAGAAAGAATGCAAGGAGATCAGATTATTGAAACAACTGACTAATTCAAAGCTCAAATGCAAAGGAATTATGATTTCCAAATCAATGGATCGGAAGCGAACACTATGATTAAGGATGGATAAGTTGAATAGACTTAGGGGTACAATCGACGGCAAATAGATTGATCGAGAACCAGCTCCTGCTTAAAATGATGTCTGAGTCAGAAGGATGAATTCTAGGATTCAACTGATGATTACGAACATTGGCAGCATATTGATTGAAGGGATTCAAAATAGTAGCATTCAAGGAATGTCAACGAGGATTACTTGACATATGGAATTATGCATAATTCCAGCGGGCATGAATTTCAGGAGCAAAAGGGGGCAGAGAAATTTCGGAAGATCGATTAACAATGGGAATGATATTACGAAGCACATGATCAACTAGGGATGAATGAATCCCTGATAAGTGTGAGGAATTATCCGCAGTGCGAAAGAAGTTGCAAAGTAGAAGCACAAGGATTCTCGGAACAACGAATAGTATTGGGGTAACTTGTAATCATCAAGAGCAATTGGGAATGATCGTATGAACGACACGCGTAAGCCGTTATCCATATGAATATAACGGTGGTAGGGAATTGCAAAGGCGGAGGTCACAAGGGTCTCAGGAAAACATCGGAGAGTAACTACAGAATTTTTCTGGTGCAGCAAGCGATCATCGGTAATGTCGGGTCTCTCCGGGAGGAAGCGGGTCCGAGAACCTAAGTGTCGGCGTTAGTAAATCCATTTTAACCCGAATAGAAGAGAGATCAGAGTCCCAGAATATAGACGAGGAATAAAAGATCCTAATACCACCCAATGGCGATGTGGGCCCGTAAGCCACACAGCCAAGTTAGTAAAACAATTTTTGGACGACTAGACTCAACTTTGGCCAAGGAGTTGGAAAGGGGGCTACCTACAGGCAGTCGACACTGATACCAACTTGTGACACCGTCAATTCAATCGTACACTAATCATACACGCAAATGTGTACGATCAAGATCAAGGACTCACGGGTAGATATCACAACAAACTCTAGACACAAATTAAAATAATACAAGCTTTATATTACAAGCCAGGGGTCTCGAGGGCTCGAATACATAGCTCGAAAACACAAGAGTCAGTGGAAGCAACAATATCTGAGTACAGACATAAGTTAGACAAGTTTGCCTTAAGAAGGCTAACACAAAAGTAGCAACGATCGAAAAGGCAAGGCCTCCTGCCTGGGAGCCTCCTAACTACTCCTGGTCATCGGCGGTCTCCACGTAGTAGTAGGCATCGACGGTGGCATCGCTCTGAGCTCCGATATCTGGTTGCATCAACCGGAAAGAAGAAGAAAGGGGAAAAGGGGGAGCAAAGCAACCATGAGTACTCATCCAAAGTACTCGCAAGCAAGGATCTACACTACATATGCAACATTATCAAAGGTAGGTTGTATATGTGGACTGGGTTGTAGAAATGCCAGAATAGAGGGGAGAACCTAGTCCTATCGAAGACTAGCATCTTCTGGAAACCACCATCTTGCAGCAACAGGAGGGCGTAGAGTAGCATAAAGTAAAGTAGTAGCAGTGTTATCAACCTCGGCCAGAGATCCTTTCTCGACTCCCTGCGAGAAAGCAATCCCAGAGCCATACTATCCACTTATCATCACAATCCATTTCTCATCACAAGTATCCAGTTCTAGTTGTATCGATCGGGATACCACTCCAAGTGTCCGTTACCGTAGGACAGGCTATCAATAGATGTTTTCTTCTTTGCAGGGGTGCACCAACTTACCCACTACGCTCGCTTAACTCCGGCCGGACACACTTTCCTGGGTCATGCCCGGCCTCGGCCAAACAATATGCCGCAACCCGACCTAGGCTTAGTAGAGAGGTCAGCACGCCGGACTAAACCTATGCCCCCAGGGGTCATGGGCCATCTCCCGTGAACTCCTCACGACGTTGCGTGGGCGGCGGTGAGCAGACCTAGCTACCTCCTTCCACAAGGAAGGTGCTTACATGATCCAACTCGGCGCGCCGCTCGATTCGGCCAGCGTCTATTAAGCTTCGGCTGATGTATACGACGCAGAACGCCCATACTATGCCCACGTGATGGTTAGTGCTATCAGGCCAGAGGCCCCTTGGATCAAATATCCAAATCGTAGTGGATTAGGAACGTGCGGTAACAAGCAGAGACTCATGAAAGATGTGACCCCGTTGCCATAGTAGCAGGTTACAAAAGCAGGCTATGCATCAGAATAGGAGCAAACAATAACAATAGCAAAATCTAATGCAAACATGAGAGAATGGAATGGGCGATATCGGGATGATCAAAGGGGGGCTTGCCTGGTTTCTTAGACAAGAAGGAGGGGTCGTTGGTGACGTAGTCGATCACAGCACCATCGGCAGCCGCCACGGGGTGTACCGAAGAGAAGAGGGGGGAGAAACAGTAAATACATAACAAGCAAGTGCATAACAGGACAACATGCAGAGCTAGACGTGTTCTAACGCAGTGCTACATGATACCGGCGAAGGGGGAAATCAACCTGGAATGTTTTCCCGGTTCCGGAGACCCGTGTCAGATAGATGACTAGAGGGGGAATGTTCCATGTTCAGCATTCTAGGGGCATGTGACAGATAAACAAGCCGCGTGTTCGGATTCGTCTTGTTTTTCTGAGCAACTTTCATATAGAAAACATTTTCATCCAAGTTACAGTTTATTTACTACGAATTTCTAAAGGTTTAAACATTTTCTGGAATTAAATAAATTATCAGAAAAGAAATACTACGTCAGCATGACATCACTATGACGTCAGCAGTCAACAGGACATCTGACCAGGTCAAACTGACCAGTGGGTCCCACCTGTCATAGACAGTGGACTAACAGAAGTTTAAAACTAACTAAACAGAGTTATTTAGCAGGTAGGCCCCACCTGTCATAGACTAATTAGCTAAACTAATTAGTTTTAATTATTAAAACATTTTAATTAGAGGATTAAGCGGTGGGGCACGCTGCGTCGATGGCTGGGACACCTGCCAGTCGGCCTGATTGACAATCAACTGGTCAATGAGGCCAAGGGCCCCACAGCGATGACCCAGGTGGCCCAGTGTGCAGCTACCCGGCCGGCGGCTTGACGCCGGCGCCCTCAGCCGGCGGAGGACGCGGCCGGCGTCGAACACGCTTCTGGCGCCAAACCGTCTTGCGACAACTTGCGTTCGAACTGTGGTAGCGTTCGCGTCGGTGGTGGTGGTAGCGCACCGGACTTGGCCGGAATCGGCGACGACGGCAGCGAGCGCTTGGCCAGCGTCTGGTGCTCGATGGAAATGGCGCTACGACGTGAAGCAGCTCGAACGGAAGGGCTAGGCGTGCTCTATGCAGTGCGGCAAGCACGTTGGGCACTAGCCCGTGACCAAAAGGTCACCGGAGTCTCGCCGGCAACGGGATCCGCGGCGATGCATTCGGGCGCTCGTCGGGG
Source organism: Aegilops bicornis (assembly GCA_021605145.1). NCBI lineage: Eukaryota > Viridiplantae > Streptophyta > Magnoliopsida > Poales > Poaceae > Aegilops > Aegilops bicornis. The sequence goes on along the minus strand of CM038675.1, from coordinate 767,775,836 downwards.
ATAGGGCTAGGGACACGGTAGGATGCGTGCGCGCGCGCTTTGCGTTCCTGGAAGCACCAGCAGCACGGTGCTGTGCTCGGGCGAGCATGACGATGCCCATAGCGACGGCGGCGAGCTATGCGGCGGAGCTGAGCTCGGCCATGGCGGACGCAGTGGCTACGGGAGCGCAAGAGGCCAGGGGAGCGAGGGAAGGGGATGAGGGGCTCACCGCGCGGCGCAAGAAAGGCCCGTGGTAGTTTAGGAGCAGCACGAGTCTACGGTGTTCGTCGGAGACGTGCCAGCGATCCGAGGAAGAAGATGGCCTCAACCCGAGGCTGCGATGACGCAGAGCTCGGGCTCGAGGTCGGGGAGGCTGCAGCGGGGTCCGTCGGAGCTTCTCGACATGATAGCGGAGCGAGGTGGTGGTTGTGGTCGCGGCTATGGCGCCGCCATGGCGACGACAGCGCTCGGTGAGGGGGAAGAGAAGCGGAACTGGAGGAGAGTGGGAGAGGCGGAGAGGGGAGTGGAGAGCGAGGGGGCAAGTGGGGGAGAGGACCGAGGCGCCGCAGGGGGCGGCATCCTTGGACAGAGATCAGGTGACATGCACCTTTGCATGTCACCGTGTGCCTTGTAGCCCGAATTCAAATTTAAACATTGCAAAAAAATCTGAAAAAAATCATGCATGTTCACAGCACATATTAAGATAATCCCTAAAAAATCCAGATCAAAATTCGAAACATACATCGAGAAGCAAAAAAGAGCTATTCACATCTAAGTTTCTCTTTTGTGCTTCTCGATGTATGTTTCGAATTTTGATCTGGATTTTTTAGGGGTTATCTTAATATGTGCTGTGAACATGCATGATTTTTTTTAGATTTTTTCATAATGTTTAAATTTGAATTCTGTCCGCAAGGCACACGGTAACATGCAAAGGTGCATGTCACCTGATCTTTGTCCGGCATCCTTATCGCCTCCACGGTGACGCCGACGAGCTGGTCCGGCGGGGACTGCCCGGTCGCAGGCGCCCGGTCGCGTGAGCAGTGGCGAAGAAATGCGACCGAGGGAGTGTGGGGTTGGGCCGGCCTGGCTGGCCCGAGGCTCAGCCGGGCCGGGGGGTGGTCTAGGCCCAGGGGGCTCCCCCTTTTCTTTACCTTTTCTTTTTCTTTAATTACCAGAGAAGGAAAATGATTTATCTAGGGACCCTAATGATTTCGAAAAAATGTGGAACTGGATCATAAAAGTCCAGTGCATTTTTAGGCACTGCCATAATTATTTTTGGGAGAGGTTTAGATTCATTTGGAATTTTCATAAATGAATTTGCATTTTAAATTGCTGGAATGGCACTGTTATAAATGTTAGTGTCCATTTTAGCATAAGAGTGATGTTGATTTTCTTTACATCAAATTGTATTGGAATATTTGCTAAATGATGAACATTTTTCCAGCAACTTTTGTGCAACTTCAAATTTCACTTATGATTTGAATTTGAATTCAGATCGGAGTTGAAAAGAGATATTGAACAAGGGTGATTAAGCATTCTTTAGCCAAATGATTAGGCTTAATCACATAGGGTTGCTGTAGCATGACACCGGGGGTGTTACACAATGGTTCAACAAGATCAATTTGTAGGCTCTGCCTCAGAAGACGTCAGTATGCACTTGCACAATTTTTATGAGTTAGGTGATATGACACACATTAAAGATTACGAACCTGGCGCTTTGAACTGTGTATATTTCCTTTCTCCTTGAGAGAAAAAACAAAGCAATAGCTTCTAGCTTTTCCTAGAGGTATAACTTCATGGACTGCATGCTCTGGCACTTTTTTTATCTAAGTTGTCCCCTTGCAAAAACTATGCAGTTATGATCTCAGATCACAGGTTTTAAGTAGGAAGAACATGAGGCACTAGCGCTTGCATGGGATCGCATCAGGAGGTGATGACTGATACGTCTCCATCGTATCTATAATTTTTTATTGTTCCATGCTATATTATATTCTGTTTTGGATGTTTAATGGGATTTATTATACACTTTAATATTATTTTTGGGACTAACCTATTAATCGGAGGCCCAGCCCAAATTGCTGTTTTTTGCCTATTTCGGTGTTTGAAGGAAAAGAATATCAAACGGAGTCCAAACGGAATGAAACCTTCGGGAACGTGATTTTCGGAACAAACGTGATCCAGAGGACTTGGAGTCTACGTAAAGCAATCAACGAGGAAGGCACGAGGCAGGGGGCGCGCCTACCCCCTGGGCGCGCCCTCTAGCCTCATGGGCCCCCCGTTGCTCCACCGACGTACTTCTTCCTCCTATATATACCTACGTACCCCCAAACCATCAGAGACCGAGCCAAAACCCTATTTCCACCATCGCAACTTTCTGTACCCGTGAGATCCCATCTTGGGGCCTTTTCCGGCGCTCCGCCAGAGGGGGCATTGATCACGGAGGGCATCTACATCTACACCATAGCCTCTCCGATGATGTGTGAGTAGTTTACCTCAGACCTTCGGGTCCATACTTATTAGCTAGATGTCTTCTTCTCTCTCTTTGGATCTCAATACAAAGTTCTCCTCGATCTTCTTGGAGATCTATTCGATGTAATCTTCTTTTTGCGATGTGTTTGTCGAGATCCGATGAATTGTGGGTTTATGATCAAGATTATCTATGAACAATATTTGAATCTCCTCTGAATTCTTTTATGTATGATTGGAGGCCAGAGCAATCTTCAGCTTCTTCACGATCTGAACCAGCGTCTTGCCGAGAGGCATCGTCTCATCTGGCTGGCAAAACTCCGATAGTAGAACTGGGGTGAACTCGGCGGCCATCTAGAATGTTGAAAATCGGAGAGAAGTCAGAAATGAACAGGGGAGAATTATGAAATGATAATGACATAAAATAAAATAGTCTCTTCCTATGGCTTTCCGATCCCAGGGGTTACGTCCTACGGTCAGCGTGTGCTCTGAATACCATCTCTGTAGCAACCCGACCCGAAATTGTAGCTGTACCATCCCAAGATCATGCTGGCACACACAGTACATTGATGAAAAGATTCAAAGTTCAATCACACCTGAATTTATTACACGATTCTCATATCGAGTCTTTATTACATCATAATAAATTCGGCCGAAGGCCAACTCATGAGAAATAAACTAAATAAAGCTGCGGAAGCATAGACGAATAGCGAGTCCATCCGACTCCATAGGGCAATCGCCAAGCGTCGATCATAGCCTCACTCCTGGTCGGAAAACTACTGTGCAACATAAGACGTTGCAGCCGTGTAGGTCAGCATTTTGAATATGCCGGCAAGTCATGAAGAGAGAACAACAATTAAATTACTAACACTATATGCAATTTGGCTGTGGGGCTCTAAGTTTTATGTTTTTGCAAAAAAGCCAATTTTTCCTCTAACAAAGGACTTGCTTGCAATTACTACAAAATATTAGTTGTTATCAAGATGGTTCCGCCAACCAATGTCTCATTTCCAATTATTAAATAACCCCTCAATTAGTTTATTAAGTTTGGCGTTGAGATTTCCGAAATACTCCAATTCCAGAGGCTCATTTGTCCGTAACCGAGGACACGGCTAATCGATTAGGTTGCTACTCTGCAGAGTCTTGTGCACTTTACCCGCAAGATTCGTTCCCTCCTTTATGTCCCCGCACTGCCTATTGTTTGAAGACAGGACGAACGAAGTAGGGTCTTCCGTAGAGTTTCTCTGGGCACTGCCGGTGCCCATCCATGTCCTACCGTTCTTCTACATCTGCTGGCACCGTCCGTCCAGAGTCACGCCTAAGGTCAACCCAGCCAGAGCCCATAATGGCTTGCGGCTGCACAGGTAAGCTTCCGGTCAAGGTGTATCCATCCGTCTCTTCGTGGCTGGGTGAAGCTTTCCGCAAGATGTCATGGCGCTTCTTCATGCATCTCGGCCATCCGCTGGTTTCTCCAGAGTGCCCGTCAACCGTCCTCCAACCAGTAGTGAATTTGAAGTCCATGTTGAGCTTGAATTCATGGGGTTGTCATCATCTTGACTCTCACATCTCCCTTATGAATCGCTCAACCAACCCCGTGTACGAGCATAGCAAAATAAACTACATCGTCCCGGACAATGGTAACAAGGGGAATTGGGTTCATCCTACCTCATGATACTACTCAAGAACATAACTTAAAATTCTCCTACTGCATGCATGGTGGGGAGGAATAATTCTAATGCAACAAAATCATAGGTATTGTAAAACATGATCAAATGACTTGCCTGGCTGACGGTCTTCGAAAGCTAGCGACTCATAATAGCAGGCTTCGCACTCCGGAAATTCTATCGGAGCAACCAATAATCATATAAGCATACAAACATGCAATCGCATTAACATAACAGCAAGCTAACATAAATCACACAAAAGCAATCAAACCAAAACCAAAGAAAACTCGAAGAACTCCAAGCCAACAACTAGCAAGAAAATAAAATAAACATTTTCTTTTCTGTAAATAAAAGTTAACCCTCTGTAACTACAGAAACTAATCTAAAATAAATCTATTATATATAAAAAGTGCTTGACGGGTTAATCGGAAAAAAGATAAATAAGCTAGAAATTACCACAATAATTAGAAACATCTAATCATTGATTTGGTGGACCCATAACTTAGAAGACGTAATTAATGGATTATATCTAAAAGCCCTCCATCGCAAAAAAAAACTACAACTACCCTTAGCCTGTACGTGTTGTTGAAAAAAAAAATGTATACACATTATATTTTTTTTGCGAGGAACGTATACACATTATATCTTTCTACATGTCCATTTGAATAGACCATAGCATGTACGTGGTGTTCAAAAAAAGAATGAGCGCTCCATTTCAAAAAAAGAACTACACCTATCGTTAGATTGTACGTGTCGCTGAAAAAAATGTACACACCTGATATCCTTCTACATGTCCATTTAAATAAGGCGAGCGATCTGCGCCGGCGCACCGGCCCAAAGTTTGGGCCGGTCACACCCTAGCCGCAGGATGCCACTTTTTCTGGCCGTTTGATCTAGCGAAAAAAAAGACGATTCGTCCCAGATCTTCTTCCTCCTCGCGCATCTCGCGTTAGTCCAGATCCTCGCTCATGCAGCTCCCCTCCGGTGACTCATCTTCCCTGGTGGCCTTCCTCGTCGCCGGTACGCACCCTCGCCGGCCGTCCTCGTCGTTGGTTCCCACCCTCGCCGGTCGTCCTCATCACTGCCTTTGACCCATGCAACAGCTTCACCTGCGGTTGCAGCTCTCAGCGGCTCCGGTTGTAGCTCCGCCGCCATCGTTCGCCATTGATGCTCGCTGAACGGAATTGCGTCGACGACTTCCACCAGCCAATCATGCTATTGAACGGATGTAGCAAAAAACTTCACCGGACGTAGCAAAACCTGACTACGGTTGCAGCAAAAACGCCGTCGCCGCTGCCGCGAGGTCGCAACTCCGCCTTGATGGATGTAGCAAAACAGTTCGCCGGTAGTAGCAACAACCAATTACGGTTGCAGCAAAATCGTCGACGCCGCCGTCACGAGGTCGCAACTTCTGCTTGGTGGATGTAGCAAAACACTTCGCCGGTAGTAGCAAAGAACGACTACGGTTGCAGCAAAATCGCCATCGCTGCCCAGCACAACGACATGGGTCGCAGCTAATCCGCAAATGGTTGTAGCAAAAAAAATTGCTGGTGGTAGCTCTGCCATAGCCGGTTGTAGCACCTATGGTCTGGGTTCCAGCAAAAAGTCGCCGGTGGTAGCTCCACCATAGCCGTCGTCGTACCTTCTCCACCATAGCCGCTTCTAGCACTGGAGGTCTCTGTTTCCCTTCCGCCGATGGAAACATCCAGCTTCCTTGTCCCCCCGCTGTCCTGCTTTCAAAAAACAGCAGCGTAGGAGTTGCAGGGGAGTGCGCCATGTTCGAGACCTCGCCGTCGATGGTGCGGAAGCAGAGAAGAAGAAGGGGTCGTGGTGCTGCAGAAGAGGAGAAGGTCGTGGGAATATGACGGTTGCCTGGATCCCCAGCCACTTGGCGCGTGTGGGCAGGACGAGTGGCCGCATGGGCCCATGAGCAGCAGTGCGTGCCGAAGCGTCCGGCGGAACGATTCGGCCGGCGCGCCGTTTATAAACACTTCCCTTTAAATAAACCTTAGCATGTACGTGCTGTTAAAAAATTGAGCGCTCCCCTAAAAAAGAAGAAGAGCGATCCATCTAAAAAAACAACTACAACTATCCTTAGTCTGTACGTGTTGTTGAAAAAGAAACCTTACACACCTTATATCTTTCTACATGTCCCTTTATATAAACCTTAGCATGTTCATGCTGTTAAAAAGATGTACATAAAAAAATATACACCTTATATCATTTTACATGTCCATTTAAATAAACCTTAGCATGGAAGTTTTGTTCAAAAAAAAACGTACGTATACACCTTGTGTATTTCTACATGTCGCTTTAAATAAAATTAGCATGTACGTGCAAAAAAAACATGTACACACCTTGTGTATTTCTACATGTCCCTTTCAATAAAATAAATAAAACAAATACTAGAAGATCTCACATAACTACATGTAAACCTGGTGGATCCGATTTATCCTACGTACACATCTTATATCTATCTCCAAGTCCTTCTAAAAAAACAAAAAAATGTACATCATATATCTATCCTCAAGTCCTTTTAAAAAAACTAAAAAAAACTACTAGACCTCACGTCTAAAAAAGAAACAACTACACGACACCTCATGTTGTGGATCCCAGTCTCTCTCAAAAAAAAAGCTACTACATCTCACGTACAAAAAAATACTACTAGATCTCACGTCCTAAAAAGGGAAAAAACTAGCACATCTCATGTTCTAGATCTCAGTCCCTCAAAACAAAACAAAAAACAAAAAAAAAACTACTACATCTCACGTATAGAAAAGCTACTACTCCCCTATGTCCTCGACCTCATGTAGCAGCCGTCACAATGGGTATCTGCACCAGCACTGTCGGTCTTATTATACAATTCTCAGAATAACAATTATTGGAAATAGTTCATTGGTTTCAAACATTCACAAATCAATATTATGTGATATCTGTGTCCTCAAGCTTTTCTTATTCTGCAACCAATAATGAGAGCATTTGGCCATTTTTAAATTTTATATGTAGAATGCAATCAAACATGTTTTCTTATTCAGTTATTAAATCTTAATACGTCTTTGGGAGTTTTTTGAAAATTAATAGGTGTAAGGGATCCTAACACCTCCAATGCCGGTAGCAAGATCAGGAAAAAAAATGGAGGGAGCATAACAAATTAACACTGCGCCTTTGTATTTGACCTTCATAAATTACTATAATCGTTTCGTAAGTTAGCCATTAGTCAATCGAGTGAACATCAACAGCAGCTAGCATATAGGGAGGTACAAAAACATAAAGTGGATGGTTAGTCAATAAAATAATACCTTAATTACTTTATTAGTCAATCGTACGGTGACTAAAAATAAACAAGGGGAGGTGAGACTTGCAGATTAAAACATTAGACCTATCTCTGCCTAAACATGTGTTTGCACGTGGAAAACTATTCGTAGCATTGTCAAGAGTCGCAATTAAGGGATGGACAAAGGGTAATAGTATATACATAAATATTCTAAAGGCATCAAAAACACAATTTTAGTATAGTTCTTCTTCAATAAGATGTTGATACTGACCTTTTACTAGACGAGGATACATAATGAAAAAAATTGTATATTGCCTCGATACCGGTGTATTAGTCATCTTAGATTTTGCACCACGACCAAGATGGAAGAAAAGAGAGAGAACTTGATGTTTATTTGCTAATTAATATCATTGCATGCAGAGAATCGACACATGCTATGCTATGTAGTCTCAAGTCATTGAATGCGCACACATGTCTCCTATTGGCCGATTTCTTTTTTCAAGGCGAAAAACAAGGAATGAGGTGGGTAGTTAATGCACTGCTCCTAAGTGTTTGGGATTATTTGGTTTTCATAATGTGACTGATGCCGCGGTACTTAGGGAGTACTACAAACTATCTTCAAAATAATAACTAACATATCAGTGCTACCATGATATGGCAGGATGGATATGGTCTACTAATATGCATAAGTAATGGAAACATGCATAAGCATTTGATGGAAACAACTCAGTCATACCTAACATTGATGCTTAATATTAACTGATATTTGAGGATCATTACATATTTGAGAGCATGAATGTGAATAAGGGTACGGGAGCTACTGCCAATATCAATCCCAAGCACAAATAAAGTTGATAGGCATAAACAAATTAATATTTTCACTACCTTAATTACATCGGTTCAATGGTGCAAACACATGAATAGGATAAGAAGAAGGGGGAAATGTGACTTGAACAGGATAGGGAAAACATTGGACTTGTAGGCCAAAGATAGCAGCCGCTATGAAGGAGGAAGATGACGTGTCGGCCGGCCTTGACTCACTAATATGGATGTGCCTTCTGGGGGATGAACTCAGTCTAGATCCAAGCTGGCTATAGGAGAGATGAGATCCATCCCCACAACGAATCAGCAATAGCACCGACGTTGCTCTTTGCTTACCTAGACATCAGCCAGCGACATAAATTTGGGAGTCAATGGAGAAATGGAGGGTGTCTTTGCTCTATGAGTAGCTGGACATCGGTCACCGGCAGCAACCAGGAGTGAATGCAGAAAAGAAGGAAAGAGGAAATGGTACAACGGGGATCAGGCAAGACCAGCCTCTGTTGAAGATGTGGAGTGTGGCAGATGCCTGAATGTTGTGTGCATCTACGTGGGCATGTTGAGCTAAAAGATCAATTAACCATTCAAGTGAAACAATTATTTTAGTACAAATAACACAAATAATCACTATGAATTATAAAAAACAACTATGATTAATGTACATCATCTAGGGAAAAAGTATAATGCATATACATATTTTTAGCGTAAATTAGGTAAGTTTTGGTGATGTATTTTTTGTTAAAAATAAATCTATGCTAACATATAATTAATAGGAATATGAACAAAAAATATAATCGTTACAAAATAACCCATATTGACTCAAATGTCATGCATATGATACTTCTTGGGAAAATATTATATACTAAAAATAGGAAACTTTAATACGTCACAACGTGATTGTCAAGCCAGGCACACACCATTTACAAATCACTGTAGCCACATTAGGCCGACCCGTGGATTTGAGCACGTACCAATAAAATAGTTCAGCAACAACATAGCCTCCCGAAGCATTAAAGGGGTAACTCTTATATCCTTAAAATCACCACTTAACGACCAGCCCAAAGAACTGGTAAATATGAACTTATTGCAACCAAACTATATTAAATACTAGCCCGCGCGAAGAGCGGGCCACTTTGCTAGTTATAACAGAGGTTAAATAAAATCTTAAATTAACTAGAACAACAGAAAACAGCAGCAAGCTAAATAAAACTAGAAAGGCTTGTTTTCGAGTAAAACTATTTTTAATAAATACTAAAAATCCCCAAATAAATTCCTACTGCTAGGCAAGGTCAAAACAAGGCAGTGACAAAAAGAATCATTAAAATAAAATAATCCTAACTCAATTTATAGCAGAAAAACTAATCTGACTAAAACTAATATAAAACAATTTTTAAAAACCTAAACATATCCGAATCTAATTTCTACAGAAACTACAGAAAATTTTCAAACTAGAGCAAAAGGAATGAACTAAAAATATTAAGTAACCTAAGAGATACGGATTTTACAAAACTGAAACTATTCTGTTGAAAACAGAAACGAAAATAAAACAAACTAACGCGCTAACGGCCGAAACAGTGAGTGTTTTAAAACTAAATAGAGCATAAGTGTTTAATAAGCGAATAGGTCTATGGGCTAAACAGAAATAAACCGATCGGCCGGTCTAACTAAACCACAACTAAATAAACCGAAACTAAAACCGATCTATATGAAACCATACCCCTTCGGGATCTAATCTAGACCCTAGGTTTCAGATCGAACGGCGAGGGGAGATGGCGGCTTACTGCAGCGGTGGTCGACGGCGACAGAGGGTGGCGGAGGTCGGCGTCGAGCGGGGCGGGGTCTCCGACGATCGGCGAAGGTGGCGAAGACGTCGGGCGGATGCGGCGGAGCGAGGCGGAGGTGGTGGTGGAGTTGTTGGAGCTCGGGGACGACGGTGGCGGTTGGGGCGAGGGCGACTGCTCCCTGGTGAGCTGCAGCTCCGGCGAGCGGCGGTCGAGCTCGAGGGCGACGGCTTCGGGGTTCCTGGGCGATGATATGGTGTCAGAGAGGTGCGCAAGGAACAGGCAGTTCGGGTGGTGTAGTTTGGGAAACAAGGGGAATGCTCACCGGTGGCAGAACCGGCGGCAAAGCGAGCGGCGGCGGCGAGATGCGTTTGGCGAGGGCGAGAGCTGTGGTGGGTTTTGGAGTAGGGTTTTAGGGGGATCGAGAGAGGAGGCCGAGGGGTTTATATAGGGCAAAGTCTTGGTGGAGGGGTCGACTCGGGATCACGATCCCAGGAAGATCGGAACCGCGGCGCGCTCGGGACGTGCTCTGGTTCGGTTTCGTGAGCGAGGGGTTGGGATGAGGGCGGGTCACGCGGTCAGTGAGAGGGAGAGAGGGAAGAGGGATCGGGCGACCGGTCGGGAGAGGATTCGGGTGCGGGCGCTATGTTGGGCTGGCGGCTCGGCATTTGGGTTCTTGACCTCGCCGATTGAAATCTTGACACAGCCATCGAGGGGGGGTTTCCTTTTTTTGAGTTAAGGCAGAGAGAAAATAAAATATAGATAAATATATAATACTTTTATAAAGGACATATATATATATATATATATATATATATATATTAATAAACTCAGAAGGAGTAATCCTACAATGTGGACATTTTTCCAGAGGCAAAAAAGAAACTAAAATAAAACACTTATTGTAGATTCCAAATAAAATCAAATTTGAATTCAAACTTTTTTGGCAATATTTTCTTCTGACATTTTTCTTTGGAATGTCATGTTTACTCCTCTCATACTTTTGCTCAAGTATTTGTCAGGTATTTTGAAATAAATTTCAATTGCCAATTCAAATTCGAATTCAAATAAAACTCAAATGCCTCTGAAAATTTCAAATGCCACACAATTCACACAAAAATGCATAGATGCTTAGCTAATAATTGTAAAACATTCCAAATTGAAATTTTGGGATGTTACACCTGCACGAGCTGTACGCCATGTCGAAGAAGTCAGAGAGGCCAGCAGAGAAGGACTCGACGACGTTTGCGGCGCCAAGCGGCGCGGGGACAATGTTGCCCGCGGTTGTCGGAGTAGATGAAGCGGTTGGGGTAGATGATGGCGACGCTGGCGACGGGCTGGTGTTGGACTAAGACGAAGGGGGTGCACGGGCAGCTGCGGCGGCTACGGAGTAGCGGCGGCGGCTGCGACGATCGAAGTAGGCGAAGAACCTTGACAGCGTGACGTAGACCGGCGGACGGTGGCGTTCCCGCGACAAGGGAGACGGCACGGCACATACCACGGAAGTCGACGCACGGGGCCTGCTACCTCTTGAGCATGCATTGGTTTTCCCTTGAAGAGGAAAGGGTGATGTAGCAAAGTAGCGTAAGTATTTCCCTCAGTTTTTGAAAACCAAGGTATCAATCCAGTAGGAGGTTACACGCAAGTCGCCTTGTACCTGCACAAACAAATAAGAACCTTGCAACCAACGCGAGAAAGGGGTTGTCAATCCCTTCACTGCCACTTGCAAAAGTGAGATCTGATAGAGATAATAAGATAAAATATCTTTAGTATTTTTATGATATAGATTGGAAAGAAAAGATTGCAAAATAAACGGCGGTAGAAACAGCAAATTGATAGGAAAATAATATGATGGAAGATAGACCCGGGGCCCAGAGGTTTCACTAGTGGTTTCTCTCAAGATAGCATAATCTACGGTGGGTGAACAAATTACTGTCGAGCAATTGATAGAAAAGCGCATAGTTATGAGAATATCTAGGCATGATCATGTATATAGGCATCACACCCGCGACAAGTAGACCGAACCGATTCTGCATCTACTACTATTACTCCACACATCAACTCTATCCATCATGCATCTAGAGTATTAAGTTCATAAGAACAGAGTAACGCATTAGGCAAGATGACATGATGTAGAGGGATAAACTCAAGCAATATGATATAAACCCCATCTTTTTATCCTCGATGGCAACAATACAAATACGTGCCTTGCTGTCCCTCATCCTTTGGGAAAGGACACCGCAAGATTGAACCCAAAGCTAAGCACTTCTCCCATTGCAAGAAAGATCAATCTAGTAGGCCAAACCAAACTGATAATTCGAAGAGACTTGCAAAGATATCTAATACGTCTCCAACGTATCTATAATCTTTGATTGCTCCATACTATATTATCTTCTGTTTTGGACATTATTGGGCTTTATTATTCACTTTTATATTATTTTTGGGACCAACCTATTAACCGGAGGCCCAGCCCAGAATTGCTGTTTTTTTACCTATTTCAGAGTTTACTTAAAAAGGAATATCAAACGGAGTCCAAACGGAATGAAACCTTTGGGAACGTGATTTTTGGAACGCACATGATCCAGGAGACTTGGACCCTAAGTCAAGAAAGCTTCGAGGAAGGCACGAGGTAGGGGGCGCGCCTACCCCCCCCCCCCCAGGGCACGCCCTCCACCCTCGTGGTCCCCCTGTTGCTCCAACGATGTACTCCTTCCTCCTATATATACCCTCATTACCCCCAAGCGATCGAGATCACGAGCCAAAAACCTAATTCCACCGCCGCAACCTTCTGTACCCACGAGATCCCATCTTGGGGCCTGTTCCGGAGCTCCGCCGGAAGGGGAATCGATCACAGAGGGCTTCTACATCAACACCATAGCCTCTTCGATGAAGTGTGAGTAGTTTACCTCAGACCTTCGGGTCCATAGTTATTAGCTAGATGGCTTCTTCTTTCTTTTTGGATCTCAATACAAAGTTCTCCCCCTCTCTCGTGGAGATCTATTCGATGTAATCTTCTTCTGCGGTGTGTTTGTTGAGACCGATGAATTGTGGGTTTATGATCAAGTTTATCTATGAACAATATCTGAATCTTCTCTGAATTCTTTTATGTATGATTGGTTATCTTTGCAAGTCTCTTCGAATTATCAGTTTGGTTTGGCCTACTAGATTGATCTTTCTTGCAATGGGAGAAGTGCTTAGCTTTGGGTTCAATCTTGCGGTGTCCTTTCCCGGTGTGATGGGGGCAGCAAGGCATGTATTGTATTGTTTCCATCGAGGATAACAAGATGGGGTTTTTATCATATTGCATGAATTTATCCCTCTACATCATGTCATCTTGCTTAAGGCGTTACTCTGTTCTTATGAACTTAATACTCTAGATGCATGCTGGATAGCGGTCGATGTGTGGAGTAATAGTAGTAGATGCGAGGCGAGTCGGTCTACTTGTCTCGGACGTGATGCCTATATACATGATCATACCTAGATATTCTCATAACTATGCTCAATTCTGTCAATTGCTCAACAAGAATTAGCTCACCCACCGTAAAATACTTATGCTCTTGAGAGAAGCTACTAGTGAAACCTATGGCCCCCGGGTCTATCTTCATCATATTAGTCTTCCAACACTTAGTTATTTGCTTTGCTTTTTTACTTTGCTTTTATTTTACTTTGCATCTTTATCATAAAAATACCAAAAATATTATCCTATCATATCTATCAGATCTCACTCTCGCAAGTGACCGTATAGGGATTGACAACCCCTTATCGTGTTGGTTGCGAGGATTTATTTGTTTTGTGTAGGTACGAGGGACTCACGCGTAGCCTCCTACTGGATTGATACCTTGGTTCTCAAAAACTGAGGGAAATACTTACGCTACTTTGCTGCATCACCCTTTCCTCTTCAAGGGAAAACCAACGCAGTGCTCAAGAGGTAGCAATATCAAATCAGAAAATATGAGAATTCAGAGAAGAACCAAATATTGTTCATAGATAATCTTGATCATAAACCCACAATTCGTTGGATCTCGACAAACACACCTGAAAAAGAATTACATCGAATAGATCTCCAAGAGAATCGAGGAGAACTTTGTAGTGAGATCCAAAGAGAGAGAAGAAGCCATCTAGCTAATAACTATGGACCCGAAGGTCTGTGGTAAACTACTCACACATCATCGGAGAGGCTATGGTCTTGATGTAGAAGCCCTCCGTGATCGATTCCCCCTCTGGTGGAGCGCCGGAAAAGGCCCCAATATGGGATCACACGGGTACAAAAGGTTGTGGCGGTGGAAATAGGGTTTCGTGGTGCTCTCGGATGTTTTCAGGGTATATGAATATATATAGGCGGAAGAAGTAGGTCGGTGGAGCCAGAGGGGCCCATGAGGGTGGGGGCGCGCCTACCCCCTGGGCGCGCCTCCCTGCCTCGTGGCTTCCTCGTTTCTTCCTTGACGTCCACTCCAAGTCTCCTGGATTGCGTTTGTTCCAAAAATAACTCTCCCGAAGGTTTCATTCTGGTTAGATTCCGTTTGATATTCCTTTTCTGCGAAACACTGAAATAGGAAAAAAAAACAGCAATTTGCAGTGGGCCTTCGGTTAATAGGTTAGTCCCAAAAATAATATAAAAGTGCATAATAAAGCCCATTAAACATCCAAAACAGATAATATAATAGCATGGCACAATCAAAAATTATAGATACGTTGTAGACGTATCAAGCATCCCCAAGCTTAATTCCTGCTCGTCCTCGAGTAGGTAAATGATTAAAAAAACAGAATTTTTGATGTGGAATGCTACCTAACATAATTTTCTAAGTAATTCTCTTAAGTGTGGCATGAATGTTCAGATCCGAAAGATTCAAGACAAAAGTTTAATATTGACATAAAAATAATAATACTTCAAGCATACTTACTAAGCAATTATGTCTTCTCAAAATAACATGGCCAAAGAAAGCTTATCCCTACAAAATCATATACTTTGTCTATGCTTCATTTTCGTCACACAAAAATGCTCTCATCATGCACAACCCCAATGACAATCCAAGCAATTGTTTCATACTTTAGTAATCTCAAACGTTTTTCAACTTTCACGCAATACATGAGTGTGAGCCATGGACATA
Organism: Aegilops bicornis; assembly: GCA_021605145.1. Taxonomy (NCBI): domain Eukaryota; kingdom Viridiplantae; phylum Streptophyta; class Magnoliopsida; order Poales; family Poaceae; genus Aegilops; species Aegilops bicornis. The sequence goes on along the minus strand of CM038675.1, from coordinate 767,760,748 downwards.
GCACTATGGGTGGAATAGAGTATAATGATGGGGGTTGTGTGGAGAAGACAAAAAAGGAGAAAGTCTCACATTAACGCGGCTAATCAACGGGCTAGTTAGATGCCCATCAATTGATGTCAATTCAAGGAGTCATGCTCGAATCCGGGAGGTTCCTTACGTTTCCCTTCATATTCGGAAAATTTTAGATCTAAAGAATCCAACCGCTTATTGCAAAGGGTAATCAACATATTCATGCGGTGAAGATTTCCGCTAACACTCTTAAGAGGTTCAAGAGATTTTTGTAAAATTTTCGTTACTTCGCAAATCTTCTCAAAAACTTGTGTCTCTTCCTGGGTATGATGTGGCCCCTTTTGTTGAGGTAGTGTTCCCACTATTCCCTCTATGATTTCATGCGCAATACTAGGTTCAATTTTGATAAATTTTCATTTGGCAACGCAATCCAAGAGTTGTCTATGGGACATATTTAGTCCAACATAAAAATTGCGAAGTAAAATTCTAAAACTCACCTCTAAGGTGCAATTATGATAAGATTCCATCATCCTATACCAAGCATATTTTAAGTTTTCTCCTTGTCTTTGTTTGAAGTGAAGGACTTCAAACTCGGGAGACAAAGGAGCAGAAAGAGGACTAGCCATGACAACAAACGATCTAACACATGGAGACACAAGAAGCAAGCGAAAAGAGACGAACAGAAAAAGAGGGCGAATAAGACGGCAAAGGTGAAGTGGGGGAGAGGAAAACGAGAGGCAAATGGCAAATAATGTAATGCGAGGGATAAGAGTTTGTGATGGGTACTTGGTATGTCTTGACTTGTGCGTAGATCTCCCCGGCAACGGTGCCAGAAATGGCTAGTTGCTGGGAGATCAAATCTTGACTTGACTTGGCGTAAGCCTCCCTGGCAATGGCGCCAGAAATCCTTCTTGCTACCTCTTGAGCATGCGTTGGTTTTTCCTTGAAGAGGAAAGGGTGGTGCATCAAAGTAGCGTAAGTATTTCCCTCAGTTTTTGAGAACCAAGGTATCAATCCAGTAGGAGGTTACACACAAGTCGCCTTGTACCTGCACAAACAAATAAGAACCTTGCAACCAACGCGGTAAAGGGGTTGTCAATCCCTTCACGGCCACTTGCAAAAGTGAGATCTGATAGAGATAATAAGATAAATATTTTTGGTATTTTTATGATATAGATTGGAAAGTAAAGATTGCAAAATAAACGGCGGAAGAAATAGCAAATTGATAGGAAAATAATATGATGGAAGATAGACCCCGGGGCCATAGGTTTCACTAGTGGCTTCTCTCAAGATAGCATAACCTACGGTGGGTGAACAAATTACTGTCGAGCAATTGATAGAAAAGCGCATAGTTATGAGAATATCTAGGCATGATCATATATATAGGCATCACGTCCGCGACAAGTAGACCAAAGCGATTCTGCATCTACTACTATTACTCCACACATCGACCGCTATCCAGCACGCATCTAGAGTATTAAGTTCATAAGAACAGAGTAACGCATTAGGCAAGATGACATGATGTAGAGGTATAAACTCAAGCAATATGATATAAACCCCATTTTTTATGCTCGATGGCAGAAATACAAATGCGTGCCTTGCTGCCCCTATTGTCACTGGGAAAGGACACCACCCAAAGCTAAGCACTTCTCCCATTGCAAGAAAGATCAATCTAGTAGGCCAAACCAAACTGATAATTCATGGAGACTTGCAAAGATATCAAATCATACATATAAGAATTCAGAGAGGAACCAAATATTGTTCATAGATAATCTTGATCATAAACCCACAATTCATCGGATCTCGACAAACACACCACAAAAAGAATTACATCAAATAGATCTCCAAGAGAATCAAGGAGAACTTTGTATTGAGATCTAAAGAGAGAGAAGAAGCCATCTAGATAATAACTATGGACCGGAAGGTCTGTGGTAAACTACTCACACATCATCGGAGATGCTATGGTGTTGATGTAGAAGCCCTCCGTGATCAATTCCCCTCCGGCGGAGCGCCGGAAAAGGCCCCAAGATGGGATCTCACGAGTACAGAAGGTTGCGGCGGTGAATATAGGGTTTCGTGGTGCTCTCGGATATTTTCAGGGTATATGAGTATATATAGGCGAAAGAAGTAGGTCGGTGGATCCACGAGGGGCCCATGAGGGTGGGGGGTGTGCCTACCCCCCTGGGCACGCCCTCCTGCCTCGTGGCTTCCATGTTGCTTCCTTGACGTCCACTCCAAGTCTCCTAGATTGTTTTTGTTCCAAAAATAACTCTCCAAAGGTTTCATTCCGTTTGAATTCCGTTTGATATTCCTTTTTTGCGAACACTGAAATAGGCAAAAAAAACAGCAATTTGCACTGGGCCTTCGGTTAATAGGTCAGTCCCAAAATAATATAAAAGTGCATAATAAAGCCCATTAAACATCCAAAACAGATAATATAATAGCATGGAACAATAAAAAATTATAGATACGTTGGAGACGTATCGGGGGCAGTGGACATGCGGGCAGCGACGCTACGTCCCGAAGGCGGCAAGCGGCAAAGCGGGTCGGGCGACGCATCGAAGACCTCGGGCGGCAGGGACCGCGTGCCGCGACGCGACGGCCCGAAGGGGCGGCGCAGCAATGGAACTCGGGTCGGTGCAACCGCGGGAATGACTCAGGACGGCGGTGTGGACCACGTGCCACGCTCGCTACGGCCCGACGGGGCGACGCAGCGGTGGTGCGAGGGTCGGTGTAGCCACGGGACAGCCTAGAGCGGACGGCCTCGGGGCGAAGCGGGACCGCGGGGCGCGGCACTACGGCCCGAAGGGGCGACGCAGCGGTGATGCGGGTCCGTGCAGCCGGAAGAAGAACCACGGGGCGGCGGTGCTGTGGTCCGATGGGACGATGCAGTGGCAGCCCATTGCTCGACCGGTGGAGGATGCGATGTAGTTGGAGACAATCTTCAGGGGACCTGTGAACTGACACGCAGACGACTAATCAGACCGGAGACGCAGCGGACGAGATCAACAAGTCACGGGCCGGGCGTGGCACAAGCGTCACGCATTGCACACGAAAACTGCACTGGACGTCGTGCATGCATGCAAGCATAGCACTCCATGAGATGCAACAACCGCGAACAACCAGATATGCACCAGATGCTCTAGTGCCCTGGGCTACGTGAGTGCGCCGCTGGATCAAACCGCGCGGCCAAGTAACCCACGCCTCGCGGCGCGGATTGACGGGCCTGCGAACGGTGCGAGCGGCGGTCGCACGCTCGCACACTACAAAAAAATATACTTCCATGATGATACGTGTTTGTCACAGTAGGTCACGTTTTCTGCCATGCATCTACATCCATGACAAATTTATGACAGAATCAAGATAATCATACCTGTGATGTCGTCGAAGTGTTCCATGACTACCAAAATTATCATCACAGAAGTGACCACTTCCATGACGATAAATCGCGCGTCACAGAAGTGCTTTCGTCAAGGGTGACCGACACGTGGCATCCACCGTAACGGAACGCCGTTAAGCTATCGGGTCGGATTTTGGATCCGATAACCTGTTAATGACCACGACCAATGCCGATTTTCCACGTGTAAAATTCTCATTGGTAGCGGATCCACGCGTCGACTCGGCGTTAACGCAGTGTCACTCATCCAACGGTCGAGATGGGCCTATGATATGTTGACACGTGGACCGGCCCAAAAGTGGCCCTAAAGTTTAAATGGGCCGCCCAACCAAAGGCCCATAAGATTTAGCGGACTATAATGGGCGGCCCAACTAAAACCCACAAAATTTAGCGGACCATAATGGGCGGCCCGACTAAAAACCCTGCGATTTTGCAGACCATAATGGGCGGCCCAGCTAAAAGGCCCACAAGATTTTGCGGACCACAATGGGCTGGCCCATAAAAGGCCAACAAGATTCTGCAGACCATAATGGGCGGCCCGACTAAAGGCCCAACATTCTCTGTCCAAATCGGCCCGTCAACATTTGTCCTAAACTTGTCATCAACGGCCCATGGTCACTTCGGCCCGTTAACGATCCGCTAAGTAATTGGGCGAATTACGGCCCGGTGTATTCGGCTGTTAAAGGTCCGGCTTCATTTGGGCCCATTTACAGGCCATCAAAACTTTTGGCCCATAAACGACCGTGAAGGATTTGGGTCATATTCGGCCATGTCTGACATTCGGCCTGTTAGAGGCCCACTATAGAGTTGGGCCACTTTCGGCATGTTGTCATTTTCGGCATGTTAATGCCAGACGAAAATCATGGGCCATATGTGGCCCAACGTCATATCGGGCCCATTAACGGCCCATATAAAAATGACGATAGTCTAGCCCGACCGAAGTTCCGGCCTGTTAAAGGCCCGTGTATTAGGTCGGTGCATTTACGGCCCGTCCAAATTTCGGCCTGTCAAAGATCCGCGTCGTAAATGGGCCACCATTTCGGCCTGCTAAGACCAGTGGGTTATTTGGCATAATCAGGGCCGAATCTCACTTTCAGTCTATTAAAGGCCCATGTTTTTATGGGCTCGAGATATTTACACCTGTAAATGGCCTATTTTTACTGAGGGCCCAAATTATGTTTAGGCCTGTTAAAGGCCCACTATGGTCACAGGCCTACCAGAAAAATATGAAAGCTTATGCTGATTTAGGCCCAGATATTTATAATGGGCTACATGCCAATTTCGGCCCGTAATCGTTTTTAGCCCAATTGGAATGGGCCCGACGAATGTTGGCATGTTGGGCTCCTACGAAGCTTTCGGCTGAATACATTACTAAGATAAACCTACACTATACAAAAATAGCGTCGTAATTAATGCAGCCTGTGGCAGCATCATAAATGTTGTATCACAACAAAATAAATTCCAACCATACAACAAAAGGCCTGTTGGCATAAAGTTTCTGATCCTTCCAGATAAAAGCACCATCAGATGTATAGAAGCACAGATCATTTGACCTGAGTGCTAATGTTTCAGGCTGTAGAATCTGATGAAGCAGCACGAGCTCCACATTTTTTCCGCCATTGCTCTTGAACAATGAAGCGAATGTCTGATAGCCTGGTTTCAAAACCATTCATATCTTGATGACATTTCTCAACCACCATTCTTGTTTCCGAAACAACGTCCATTAGGGATTGGACTTGTGTCTGGAGCACAAATATATCACTCTGTCTAGCAGGAAGATTTTTGTTCGATGGCGATTTGGGCGAGGTTACCTTGACAACCAATCCGAATTACGCAGAAGGTGCTTTTTGCCTTTGTTAGTGGAGAGAATCTTGACGCTGCAGCAAGAGGTGACATTGTGCCTGTGGTAGCCTCATCACCTTCAGGTGGTTGTGGCTGTTCAATCATTTGTTCCATAGCTTCCTGAAAGTTTGAACTTGTAGATTAGTGTACTAGATAAGTTACTAATGAGATAAAAACAAATAAAGTAGGTTAAACGTTTATACATAACTTAATTTGGTGAACTCTTTGTAATACATTAGCATGTATTGTAGTGCCAACTACATAATAAAATCACTTTGGAACATATGTCCATGTAGCATGCCCTCTTTGTATTGTCTATTTCCTCACGTCCGTTGACATCTAAGGATAAAGAGACATGGTTTAAAGTAGGATGAACATAGTATGACATCATTCATATCATGGGCAAACAGATATAAAACAAATAGGCTATTTTATCATTGTGTGCGCACATGAACATAACAACTAGATTACAGATCAAGACCAAAAGAATATCCTTCATCTCTTTTAAACCATGTAAGGTCAAATGATACGTTAAGACAACTGTGTATAAAAGTGAATAGAGTAACTGACATTGGCTGCAAACCAAGTAGTTAAATGAACACATCCACAGTACCAATCAGTTCAAAGGCAGGAGGAGTAAGGACTTACAACAGCGGCTTGAACTGGTGTGCTCATGCCCTTCATCTTGCTGGTGTGGCAATCCTTGAAGATTTGCACTGCATTCGGTTCAGGTTCTTTTTGGTCCGCACGGGCTTTCCTCTGTATTTGGAACAAGTCAATATAGATACAATAATATGGCACAAAAAAAAGAAGGAAGTAGCAGCTATTTACAAGAGCCTCGCGATTATGCAATATAGTTACGAGATCACTGTTATGCATTGGAATTTCACTTTAGAACGGTTGGTTTTGTTCTTCAAACAGTTAGCTAGAAGAATATACACTTGTAAGGCACATACATAAATACAAGTTCAATATGTGGTCTGATCAAATACATATAGCCTACCTGATACTTTGGATCAGACCAGTGTTTAACGAGGGCTGTCCAGTCTTATCTGTAATATATTTCACTGTACATGTTTGGGCGATTTCATTGTTAGCCTTGCCTTCAAAGTCAGATTTTCTAAGGTGGTACCGATACTGTCGTAGAGCAGACTGGAAAACATGAGTGCATGCTTGTTTAGTTGCATCATCTTTCGGATCCAACTTGAACCTCATCTGTTGAAAAAAGAATGTGAGTCTTATTAGGAGGAAGATAGAAAGTATGGGACAGAGCAAGACAATATTACCAATTGTGATGAATAACGTTACTTACGGATAAATGGTCAAGGAAGGTGTTAAACTGGGTATTGTCTTTCTCATTCCTGTACTAGATCGACATTGGGAGGATACGTGCATGACACCTAACGGAAACAACTGGCTCTGATACTAATGGGCTGACTCTGTAGCATCACGTGGCCTTTTTTAACCTGCCTCAAAATGGATCTCCATTCTTCCTCCTTTAGACTTTGTTAATCTGTCAAGCATTATCCCTGATGTCTGTTTCCGCTTGCGCCGTGGTGCTAGTTCAACGACGAATATGGAAAGTGTTAGTGTACATCAAACTGTGAGAGTACATATAAAGGAGCATGGAACTGCAACTTGACTCGGTCAGGTACCGTCTTGGTGTTGATGCTCATGAGGTTCATCTGATCTTGCCAAGTCCTGTTGTGTCGGTGATTGCCTCGGAAGTAGTGTTAGGTGTGAAGGCAGCTTGGGAACTGGCAGTTCGAGCAAACGAAAGAGTAATGGCTGTTGAGATCTTTGGTACAGTTGAAGAGGATGCTGCAGGTGGTGGAGCAGGTGATACTGTGTTTGTTGATTTAGCCGGTGGACTTGGACCTTCTACTACACTATAAGTACCTGCAGAATCTCGACGGCAGAACCTTTTCCGTTTCACCCGACGAGTAACAGCACTCCCTACTATATTATTTTCCTTGCTCTTTTTTGACTTTGTCATGTCAAGCTGTACCCATAACACAAAAGAATAAAATCACTCTTCAGAACTCATTGATGCATGATACAGACAAGCAATACGTTGATGTAAGACAACCGTATGAGGATGGAATATGTAAGAAAAACGGGACGACATGACATATTCACAGCTACGATGTGCAAACTAAGCAGAAGGATTTTCAAGAAAATAGAAGTAATGCAAGCTAGACACCATATGAAAGATGCAACCAATATTACTCTGCCAAGTTAAAAGTGTCTTGTCGTAAGTGGCAATTCGAAAAATTAGAAGCGAGACAACGTAGAAATCAATGCAAGATGCAACCACTATCAAACTGCCATGTTAAAAGCGTCCAATCATGAGTGATCGATGCGGGATACACCACAGCAGTACAATGATGTAAGAACATCGGATTATAGATAGATGCGATGTATTCTAGACACGAAAGCCATGTCATATGCACATGTATAACGATATAAACGCAGCAGGTGCAATTTAATCAAAATAGAACAAATACGGGCTAGACAACATATGCAACATGAAACCAATTATCACACTGTCAACTTAGAGCAAGCACTGCGATGGTGGAATACGGAGATGAACTCATCATGTAGACTTGGGACTTCAACTTGATTAGAAATAGCAGTGGCAAATCTAGAGAGTCTCTATTTGCGTCGGTGCGGAGGACCACCAACATCCCCTAACTTACTCTTTTCCTTCCTATTTTCTGATATTGCCTTATGAAGTCAAAACCACAAGAAGATGAATAAAATTAGCTCTGCATAACTGGTAGATGCATGATACAGACGAACACTACTTTGATGTAAGGCAAGCACATGATAGGAGGATGGAATGTATACAAAAAAAGACAGCGTTTCATATTCACACGTACGATAGGAGGATGGAATATGTATGAAAAAACAAGTAAGAAGGCATTTCAAAAAAATAGAAGAAATGAAAGCTTGGCACCATATGAACATGCAACCAATATCACTCTATCAGGTAAAAAGTGTCTCATCGTAAGTGCCATTTCAAGAAATTAGAAGCGGTACAAGCTAGAAGACAATGCAAGATGCAACCTACATCACAGTCCCAAGTTAAATGTGTCTTATGGGTAAGTGATCGTTGCAGGTATAAGTTGTAAGCTACGCAGATGCAATTCAACATAATCAGAAGCAATACAAACTAGACATCATACGGAAAACGCAACCACGTATAAAAGTTCCAAGTAAGAGCAAGCACATGTGATGGTGGAGTAGGGGAGATGTGCTCATCATGTACATGTATGTTCTAGAAACAGGAATACGTGTCATATTCACAGGCATTATATGTAAAGTAAGCAGATGCAATTCAAGTTAGAAGCAATACAAGCTAGACATCATACGCAACATGCAACCACATATAATAGTGTCAAGTTAGAGCAAGCACCTGTGATGATGGAGTAGGGGAGATGTGCTCATCATCTACACAGCTACGTTGACTGTCCAGCCTTGTGTTGTCTTGCGAATCTTGCTGGGAAGATGGCGGAGTAGAATCTGTAGAGACCCCCTGTTTGATTTGCTCTGAAGGACCACCATCATCCTTTGTCGGACTAATTTCCTTCAGCTGTAATGATTTTGCATTGTGAAGTCAAACCGATAAGAAAAAGGAATAAAATTCGCTCTTCGAACTCATTCATGCATGATATCTTGTGAACACTACTCGGATGAAAGGCAAACACATGATGCGAGGATGGAATATGTATGAAAAACGAGGATGGTGTGACATATTCACACCTATGATGTGGTAACTAAGCGAAGGCATTTCAACAAATTAGAAGCACTTTGCAAGCTAGACACCATATGAAAGATGCAACCAATATCACTCTGCCAAGTTCAAACTGTATGGTGTTTCAACAAATTAGAAGCAGTACATGCTAGAAATCATATGCAAGACACAACCAATATCACAGTGGCGACTTAAAGCTGCCTTATCATAAGTGACTGATGCAGGATATGCAAGAATAGTAGTCTGATGTAGAAACAGGAACACATGTCATATTCACGGGCATTATGTGTAAAGTAAGCAGATGCAATTCAACAAAGTTAGAAGCAATACAAGCTAGACATCATAGGCAACATGCAACCACATATAATAGTGCCAAGTTAGAGCAAGCACCTGTGATGGTGGAGTAGGGGAGATGTGCTCATCATCTACACAACTACGTTGACTGTCTAGCCTTGCGTTGTCTTGCGCATCTTGTTGGGAGGATGGCGGAGTAGAATCATAGAGAACCTCCATTTCGGTTGCTCGGAAGGACCACCATCATCCAATGCCTTGCCAATTTGCTTCAGCTTTATTGATTTTGCATTGTGAGGTCATACCGACAAGAAAAAGGAATATCATTCGCTCTTGAGAACTCATTCATGCATGATATCTTGTGAACACTACTACGATGAAAGGCAAAGTCATGATACGAGGATGGAATATGTACGAAAAAATGGAATGACTTGACATATTCACACCTATGATGTGGTAACTAAGCGAAGGCACTTCAACAAATTAGAAACACCGCAAGACACCATATGGAAGGTGCAATCAATATCACTCTGCCAAGTTAAAACTGTCTCGTCATAGGTGGCGTTCATCAAACTAGAAGCAATACATGCTAGAAATCATATTCAAGACGCAAACCAATATCACACTGCCAACTTAAATGTGTCCCATCATAAGTGATTGATGCAGGATACACAAGAAGAGTAGTTTCATGTAAGAACATGGTGTGATAGACAGATAAAGTATGTACCAAAAACAGGAAAGCGTGTCATATGTACATGTATCATGTGTAAGCTAAGCGGATGCGATTTACACTAGTTAGGAGCAGTATGAGCTAGACACCATATGCAACATGCAACCAGATATCACACTGCCAAGTTAGAGCAAGCACCTTGGATGGTGGAGTAGGGGAGCAGAGACTTGGACCTTGTAATGCACTATCAGTACAAGGAGAATCGGTACAGATGCTCCGTTTACGTTGCTGCAGAGGACCACCATCATCACCTTCCTTACTCTTTTCCTTCCTCTTTCTTGGTTTTGCCTTGTCAAGTCAAACCCACAAGAAAAAGGAATAAAATTTGTTCTCCAGAACTCATTGATGCATGATACTGACGAAAACTACGTTCATGTAAGGCAGCCGCATGATAGGAGGATGGAATATGTATGAAAAACAGGACGGCGTGACATATTGACATGTATGATGTATAAAGTGTAAACTAAGCACAAGGTGGTTGAACTTGTTAGAATCGATGCAAGCTAGAAACCATATGAAAGATGAAACCAATATCACTCTGCCAAATTAAAAGGGTGCCTTACCAAATGTATTTGACCAAATTATATGCAATATGCAATGAACAAAGGTGACTTGTCATAAGTGATTGATGCAGGATACAGAAGAGAGGTAGTTTCATGTAAGAACAAGGTTAACACATAGATGTAGTGTGTACCAAAAATAGGTAGGCATGTCATATTCACAGGTATAGTGCGTAAACTAAGCAGATGCAATTTAACCTAATTAGAAGCATTACAAGCTAGACACTGTATGCAACATGCAACCACATATCACACTGCGAAGTTAGAGTAAGCACCTGTGATGGTGGTGTAGGGGAAGTGCGGTCTTCAGGTACAGAGCTACGTTCAATATCTTCATTTAGGCTTGCTATTTCTTGAGAATCATGTGGAGAGGATGAAATTGCATTCTTTATAAGAGTATTGCGTCTCATATTAACCCACGCGCATGACTGTCTCATCATAAAAGATAGACGCAGGATACACAAGAACAGTAGTTTGATGTAAGAACATAGTGTGATAGGCAGATTTAGTATGTACCAAAAACAGGAAGGCGTGTCATATTCACATGTATAATGTGTAAGCTAAGGAGATGCAATTTAACAAATTAGGTGCATTGATGAGGGATACACAAGAAAAGTAGTTTGATGTAAGAACATGGTTAATAGAAAGACGTAGTATGTACCAAAAACAGGAAGGCATGTCATATTCACAGGTATAATGTGTTAACTAAGCGAGATGCAATTTACCTAATTAGAAGCATTACAAGGTAGACACCTTATGCAACATGCAACCACATATCACACTGCCAAGTAAGAGCAAGCACCTGCGATGGTGGTGTGGGGAATGCGATGATCAACTAGAGAGCTACGTTGACTATCTTCATTTAGCCTTGTTGTTTCTTGAGAATCATGTGGGAGGATGACACTTTGCACTCTTTAAGCGAGTAGGGAGTCTCACAAGAACCCACTCGGATGGTATCTCATCATAAGTGATTGACGAGGGATACAAAAGAGCATTAGTTTGATGTCACGGACATGGTTAATAGACATATGTAGTATGTATCAAAAACAGGAAGGCATGTCATTATCAAAGGTATAATGTGTAAAGTAAGCAGATGCAATTTAACCAAATTGGAAGCAATACAAGCTAGACACCATATGCAACATGCAACCACATTTGACAATGCGAAGTTAAAGCAAGCACCTAGGATGGTTGTGTGTGGCAATTGAGATCATCAAATGCAGAGCTACGTTTCGCATCTCCAACTAGCACTGCACCCATTAGAGCGCCGAAACACTTAGTGCTTATCTTGAACTACACCGAGCGACTTACATCTTTTCTTTCTGCATTCATCAACACTGCGTCAGTCTGAAATACCCATGCATAAAAAAACAATAGTGTGAGTATGGGTGAAGTGTGTGCACAATTAGTACAGTGTAAAGGTAGCAGATAGCAGGTCGATGAGAAATAAATGACGGGAGACATATGATAGCTCTACAACATGCATGGCACACTAAATTACTACAGGATTCTATGAAAATAACAGTCGACTGAAAGCAAATAGGTCAGTCCATTTTTTCTGCACCGTCCGATGTACAAAGAACGGGCAGATCGCCTTCATCTACCTCTAGCCAGTCAGTGTTGACGATCTTCCTCGAAACGCCAGCGACCATCGGCCCAGTATTCCTCCCACTGCGCCCTCCTCGACCTCACCACACCGCCGTGCTTGGCACCGCACTTGACCATCCATTCAAGCCCCGCCGACCTCCAGATCGGGCGCAAGCAGCCTCCTGCCCCACACCCCTATGATAGACACCGATGCCGCTTCCCGGGAAGCAGGCGGACTAGGTGCTCCAGCAGCCTAAGCGGGTGCTGCTTCTTTTAATTGCGGTTCGACCGACCTGAATTGAAATCCAGGCGGGCTACTGACCTCTAGCAAAGGTGAAATAGTAAAATGGAGGAAACCTTGTGCATTTAGTATCACGAAGCAGATGCAGTAAGAAGCGCTCAACTAGTTTCTTTCGTGGGATGAATACGGTGTGAGCATAGACGTAAGATTTGCACGAATAAGGGAAGACGAGTACCTCTTTCTGCTGGCAGTGCTGTGTCCTCCTTCTGTTTTTCCGACAATCTTCTTGTTGTTCGCCGGAAACCAGAAGTTGTGGAGGACGGTGCAGCCTTGGACGAACCCATGGACAAGTTGTTGAGTGTGGTGCGGTGGCCGTATGTCGGCGGCGGGGAAGCAGATCCGAGGCGGCAAACGGGAACAGCTCCGGTGCGGTGGACGGTTTACCAGTGATGAAACCGCAGGTGAGGCGCAGGGCGGCATGGTCGGAGTGGTTACTGCAGCGCCGCGTCGGCGTCGGCGTCGTGGAGGCAGCTCTGCCTCGGCTTCAGCTGCTAAGTCCTTGAGGGCGTTGCGGTTGCGGTTGCGTTGGACGACGACGTCGGGGTACCGGCTCCGGCGTGATGGAGGAGGGCGGCGGTGGATTGGCCGCTATGGGGTGGAGGTCGGAGGAGGCTGGGGTTTCGCGGCTGGTGGAGAGGGCGTTTTCGCGCCCACGGAGTATGAATGGGGAAACGGAGGGAGGCGGGGAACTAAGGGGGAACAATGTTTTGGTTTGAGATGCGCTTGTTTGAAATTTGGGGAAAGTTCCAAACTTTGCCCCCATCTAAAATTTCGGACATATTGCGGGTTGGGGGTAGGACAGTCATGTCAGGTGTCCCAAATGTGGGCGGGATAGATTTCGGCCAAGCGCATGAGTGTTTACGCGCCCACGGTGTATGAATGCTTCTCGGAGGCGGTTGAGAGTAGCGTCTTGGTGAAGTTACAAACCTACCCCCGTTTAGACCTTTGAACATCGGGCCGATAGGCTACATGGGCCAGAGTCAGGACAGTAATTTCCTACCACCAAACATTAGTATCGCGCGATTTCAGGTGACCAGAGGCCTATTTGGCGCTTCGTTCAATATTTGGGAGTAGAAGAACTAACGTTTTCGGTTCTCTTGAATTGAACTTTCAGGATTTGTCAAACTTCACAAATCTTTACTCTTGAAAATCCTAAAGCTACGATTATTTTGGAATGGAGGGGGTACATTTGAATATACATTGTACACGAGTATATATTTAAAAATATGCAACTTACCTCAGTTCATGCATGGTTCCAGATATAATCTCCTTGGTTGAAAAAAAAGTTAGATATGCGTATGAATATATATAGAATGTTCAAACTCACAACAAAGATTGATGCCCCCTTTTACATCTGATTACAAATGCCATTATCTCGGGTTCAAATAGATGAATGCACTTCCTATGAATTCGAATCTTTGAAACCCCCTTTATGTTGAATTCGACATGTATTCTATTTCGTAGCTAGCAATTTGGAATATATCCATGGAAGTGACAAATGTATAAAGTGCTTCACACTAACAACATGGAGTGCACTAATTAATGTTTATATATGAATTGCAAAAGCATCCATTGCTTGTATTTCAAACCGCTCTCACTCTATGGATCGACAACATGAAATAAACACATGCACATGCTAGAATTGAATAGAGTATGGGTGTCTGATAGACCAATTTTCGTCCATACGCAATTTGCAACATTCATGATCTCATCCAAAAATAATAATGCCATTTATATTTTAATTTAATGCGTAGAATCGCCTTTTACACGTAGATGCAATATGCCTCGCCCCGTTCTCACAAACGCGTTATATATCTCTATATCTAACGCATAAGTGCACACACTTTATATGCATCGGCATTTCTCTTTCACACATGCTCACAATCTCTCTCAGGGTGTTGGGGTGTCTCACGCACATGCTCTCTCTGTTTCTCTCTCTCTCTCTCTCTTTCTGACTACTATGTACCACTCTTTTCACTAATCTCAGTTGGAAAGCACTATTTCTCTCACATGCATATATACACATATATGTGCCTACGTGCCTCCCGCACACACATTATCTTTAGGACTCTCTCGCACACATTGCCCCCCCCCCGACACACCTCTCTCTTAGTAGTTGGCAGATATGATTTCATCGTATCATTCGGTAGGATCTCCCTGGCTGTTAGGCTGGATGGTAATATGAGGCAAAGTTTTACCCTAGTTCGGATCAGACCCTTGGAGTTGAAGAAAGAGCTTACTCCTGGTACTGTATATTAGTGACAGGGGTGTGTACAAAGTACACGTGAATACCAGGCATTGTGCGTGTGTGTATACTATCTACGAACTAGCCCCCAAGCTTGTCACTACTAGAAAAACCGCTACTAATGGCGCACCTAATTTGGCCATTAATGGCGCATCACTGGTGCGCCATTACTAGCACGCCATTAGTAACTTTTACTAATGGCGCACCAGTGGTGCGCCATTAGTATCTGATATACTAATGGCGCACCACCGGTGCGCCATTAATATAAACTACTGATCGCCATTAGTATGCGGATGCTTTGGCATACTAATGGCGCATACCAGAAGATGCGCCATTAGTAACCATGGCATACTAATGGCGCACCGACAAGTGATGCGCCATTAGTATGCTTTGTCATACTAATGGCGCCTTTATCATGTGATGCACCATTAGTATGAATATTAGGTTTTTTTTATTTTTTTATTTTCTGTTTTTTGCACGGGTTACAAAATGTATAATTTGACAAAATATAGACAGCACACATCAACAACAGATTCATCGAATACAATAGAAGATTAGTCTTTGAATACAATTCATCATATTAGTCTCCGAATACAATTCATCATATTAGTCTCCGAATTGAAAAGACCGAACAAAGATAGAACATTATATTACAAGTCTCGAGACCGCGAGTAGCGAGTTTGTCTTCATATTACAAGTCGATATCGATCATCTAAACTACCATCACATAGAAGAGAGCTGCAGTCATCACGATGAGCATCATCACGATGAAACTCGTCTTCATCCGGTTCCTCCAACGCTCCCTCCCTCTCCCGCTAGATAGCGGGCGTATCTAGATTCGGCCTCGGCCCTAGTGGTGTACCCTTTGTAACTGTTACCGCTGAATCGGTGAACCTGTCTCCGACACTCCTCCCGATCATCGTAGACTCGGGAACCTTACCCTTGTACCACGACATACGTCGGCATCGCTATGCACTAGCCAAGCAAACGTTAGTACCAATTCACAGACAATACATAAGCAATATATAAGTATGCAACAGAGCGATCGGAAGAGAAAAGCAAGACATTAATAGCATCGATTACATCTAAGTTGAGCGACTCTCGAAACCAAAGAGACATACTACAAGTTCATTAAAGTTTAATTACAACATGAGCCAATCGATGTTTGAGAACTAGGCATAGCATCACCGCTTTCGACTCGACTCAAGGGACCGGAGGCGTGGATGAAGCCGCCGTCTATCGTGGGAGTCATGAAAGAACGGGCGTTGTCAGCCTGCATTTGTAGCATTGTGTCGATGTCACCGTTGGACGGTTGATTTACGAGGTAGAACTGCCCCGAGGTACGGAGGACATCTTGATGGATGATTTCCGCAAACTCCATTTGGATGCGAAAGAATTCTTGTCTGATGTCCGCGTCTGGATTGCCGACACGCCGCGCCCAATCTTTGAGTTTACTCGGTGGCGAAGTTGATGATGGTCCCGTCACGATCGCCCGCATGTCATGGATGGCATAGTAGGCACCCTTCGACCGCCCAGCGGTCGCTTGACGCAGCGAGCGTCGTATTGTGGGAGAACACGTGCTTGCCGTGCTTACGAATAGGCACGGTGAAGGTGCCTCCAGATTAGGCGTGGCCGGGAGAACATCATCAAGAACCTTCTTGACATTTGTGTAGTCTACCTTCGGTGACGGTCGGGGTCGAAATACGTGGCCATGGAATATTTGGGGCTTAGGAGGATGAGCGTGCAATGTGTGTCACTTTGCAGAAAACACGGAATGTTAAAAGAAAACGATCGAAATCTAAGAATTCATATGTTACGGGCGGTTGAGGGAGGACTTACTCGGGAAAGTAAGGCACGAGGAAGTTATCCTTATCTTGGTTTGCCGAATGGCGCCTTCGAGGTAAGAACTCGCGACTTGTCGGTCCCCAGCGCTGCCCAAGATCTTGGCACACATGTAGAAGGGGTCGACTATCACGATGTCCGGGGTCTTGTCGCGAATGATCCGCATCTCCATACTCAGCGAAAATAGCCGAACGAAGGTGTAGTGCAGCGGATGAAGGTTCAACATAGCATGGATGCCATCAAACCGCAGGACGATCGTACGCCCGATGGAGTTATCCACAAAGCCGTTGCCCTCTGGCACCTTGGCCACGAAAACCGGGTATGCCACATCCTTCTCTGTGAGACGCCGCTTCTCCAAAGAAAGAACACTGTCATGCAGACTCCGCATAGCACCGGTTGCGACATTGAGCATATTTGTCGGTAGCATCGCCCTACCCGCCACATGCACCCTCCACGGAGATATCCTCGGTGAAGGTGGCCCGTCCTGAGCACGGATCGTACTCGGTGCGGCTGGCCCGCACCCTTGTTAGTCTTTTCTTTGCGTGCCTTCTTCTTCTCCTGTAATGGGACCGAGTTCTGCTCATCGACCGCCTTCTTGAGTGTGTTGGGGCTGATAATATTTCGCACCTCGCTTATCCGAGGCTCGGTGAAGTCGGCAGCTGGAGGCGTCTCGACGAGCTGAGCAGCGAGACGGCGCTGTTGCAACTTGGCTTCTCCGCGGTACCAGCTAGATCGCGCCGTCTTTTGTTGGGTTGGGTTCTTGAGAAGGAGGCCCCATGAAGTCGCCACCGTACCCATGATCGGCAAAGTATCTTGATCGACGTTGGCAAATGTATCGTCGTCGTCGTCGTTCTGATCTTGTGCCATATGCATGTTTGGATCCAGTGGCATAGGGATGTCCGGCACCGTTGCGGCGGTCTTGCCATGGGGCCGACTTGGCGACATCGACCAACTCATTGTTCACGAAGTGCAGGAGAGTGCACGGAACATCGGCAGCGCCCTGCGAAAACATGTAGGGCGTCAGGGATGCCCAGTCAAAGGCAAGGAGATGAAGTCCTCGACCGAGAGAGGCTTAATTAGTTACCGTGATGATGGCGTCGAGCTCGGCTAATGTCGAGGCACCGCCAACGGCGGGCGGTAATTGACGGAGGGCCGCTTGTCGCAGAGGTGCCGGCGGCGTACACCCGGTGCATTAAGCTCCCGTGCCGGCGTCGGAGACACCAATGCCGCCTCTGCCGGAGACACCAATGGCCCCGCCATCGCATTCTGCGAGTTGCTGGCCGTGAAGCTAGGAATCGGGGGCGGCACCTGTTGGCCGCCCGCAATCCACGCACTCAACCCCTGGATCAAGGTAGGCACAATGGCGGTGATCGTCGCTCCGAGTTGTTGTTGCACTTGGTCTTGGACAATCTCCGGAATCCGCGCCACCTGTGCCTTGAGTTCTTGAACCTCGCGCGCCTGGCTTTCCGAGCTGGTCTTTTTCTCCTTCCGCACACCAGCGGTATAGTATGACCCCCATTTTGTGGACAAGCCTTTGCCGGCCACACGACCAGCTGACGTCGGCTTACTGAGCTTATCCTTGTTCTTCATTACATTCAACACCCTATTTAGAGTGGTGTCCCAAGGGTTGCTCTTAGTCGACCCAGCTCGCTTTCGATGCGCTGCGGAAGGAATGTGAACCATTTAGAAATTTGGCTTCATTAATTAGAATGCAACCATATGGAGCTAATTACCCGGGGTGGTATTCCTTACTGAACAACCTCAAGCGCCCTGGTCTTCGGATCAGTGGTAAGCTCCTTTGTTTTCGGTTCCTTCTTGTACCGGGACCTGACAAAGTTCCTGGTCTGCTTGTCACCGTATGTATCGAAGAGGGGCGGTAGGCCTTGCTCGGCACGCTCCGCGTCCTCCTTGTCCCATATAGGCTCCGCCACTCTATAACCGCCGGGACCGAGTGTGTGTTCCCCTAAGTTCAGCTCCCGTATTTCTTTCCCCCACTGACTTGATTGGGAGTTTCCGGTGCTCGAGCAATTGATCTTGAAGTCGTTGTAGTCATCTTCGGTGATCGAAGGATTTTTCTCCTTGATCTTCTCATAACTCTCACCTTTCTCGATCATTCTCTTCACATTGCTTTTCCAAGTAGACACGGCCTTGCTCATCTCCGTGAGGGCAGCATTGTTCACTTTATTCCCTTTGAGGCTTGTGTTTTCAAAAGCAGCGGGAACTTGTATCGTTCGTGCAGCTTCGTGAAGAGGAGGTTGCGCAAATTCCCTCGGTCAGGATGCCTCAGGTTCTCGGTGTTGATCAAGACGGTGCTCCGGAGAATGCACCCGAGCTGAAGCGAGTACCCCTTGACTATTCGTTCGGGCGCCGTTGGATTCCCGTCGGAGTCCACTTCAGTAACTTCCTCCTTGAGGCTGCAGAGCACGGTCGGGCGCCGTCCTTCCGTTGCCTCTTCATTGGCTGCCATCCGTGCGTGCGCCGCCATCATCGATGGTGGCATCCTCGGCGGCACCATCGGTGGTGGCATCAGTGGGGTCATCCTCGGCGGTACCATCAGTGGTCTCAGGATCGGTGGGGAAGGCGACGTCCTCATACAAGTGAGGTTGTTCCTCCATCTCCCGGGACAGCTCCCAGAATGCCTTGCCGCCCGAACCCCCGGCCTCATCGTTGTGGGCCATGTTTCTCTCTCAATAGAAACAAAGTTTGGTCAAATAGTTGGTTATTGTCAAGGAACAAGATCATGGTCTCATCATTTAGGGTTTGTCGACACCGAGGCATCCTAAAATCTAAGCTTTTATCATTGAGGGTTTTTCGACGCCGAGGCACCCTAAAAGCCTAACCTTTCATCATTTCGGTTTTTATCGACACGAGGCACCCTAAAAGCCATGCATTAGTCACAAGTACGCCGGGCACTTGATCCTACTTAATTAACTACTAAGATACCGGCCCATGCATTAGTCACAAGTACCCCATATGTCCTATTTTTAGCAAAGTCATGCTAAAATTCACGGAAAATTTCAGCATGACCTTTGCTGAAAATAGGACATATGGAGTACCAATTTGCCGGAACGGAAGTTAGTCGACATTCCGGCAAACTCAAGGGCCTCTCGGGTACTGCAATATCATCACGACCACGATGGTCGGAGACAAAACCCAACAAACTAGCACCACAATGTGCCTCTACTTTCATATGGATGAAAAGGCCACAATGTGCCTCTACTAGCACCACAATCTTAGTTAACTTGGGGACATCGGAAAGTTAACATCCGCTGATTATTATGAGGACTTCACCGCCACTGTTTACTCAAACTTAAGTTGGTAATTAAAAATATAAAATAGGATAACCCGGATGTGATTGTTGGTTGATGTCACAAAAAGTTGCTAATCTCAACATGTTCTACAGTTGTTAAAATTATCTTCAGTATTTAGAACAAACTAACACCACGTAGTCTACCAATTCAGGTAGAAGCCATCATTCATTACAAATTAGAATATATGATATTCCGTAAAATAATCTGTCTACAAAACTGAAAGCGTAACAAAAATACCATCTTCTTTTGTTGATGCGTTGGTGTTTTAGAGTAGAGGTAAGAAAACCGGAGACCATATATGTAGTTTCTAACATATGCAAGATTACTTAAAAATTGGAGAGCCATGTCGTTTCTACTGGACCTAAATATAGCTAGCTGCCGGTGTTGAACAATAAACAGCCACACCACACACTAAGACAAGTAACTGAAATGACTCTCTTTGTATTGTAGTAGAAGAAGAAACAAGAGAGAGATGCAAGATAGTAGTATATATAGGTGAGTCAACCTATTATTCTAGGCAGCTGCCTTGCTAGTGATTCGGTGTCGTCAAGCTGGATCCCTCCCACTCGACCCTGGGATCTTCTACAAGGAAAAAGTAGCAGCTCAGTCAACCACCATATAATTATACAAGGAAAAAATGCTACTTGGCACAAGTGTAAACGAGAAGCTTGAGGTAGCAGCAGATTGAAGTGATAAGCTTTCATAATACAAAAAAAGACAATATATTAATTTAAGGGCCATAAGCTTTCATAATGCTTGGTAATACTACTAAAACATCTTATATTTAGGAACGGGGGTAGTAATAACAAAACAGGGGTACTGCTGCTAGGTATCAAGCGTGTACTAAACAGAAGTCTTTACAAACAGGGGTGTAAGCAGAATTATTTAAGCTGAGCAGTTATTTTTGTAGTTCCATAAATTCTGAAAAACAGCGAATGTCTCCCTCTGAAGTTCAGTATTTTGCTATCGCAAGACAACAAATTTATGGCCAAACCGTTGCAAAGGCAGCACTCTCCAAGAAAACGGGGAAAAAAGATCAACAAAGAGGTCATTTCATGTGAAGAAAAAGTGCAGCACAGCTCAACAATCAGTAAAGCAATTCTTTGCTGGCCTGCTCAAATAGCAGTGTACTAAACGCAGCAAAACTGAATCTAGCTTAACTCCAGAAGTAAAAACCAAGAGAATTTACAGCCTCAGTCATATACTAATCACTTGTTCAGACTGTACACACACTTGCAAAAATGTACACCATATCAATCTGTATGAGACTCATCAAGAACCCCACATCAAGAACAAGTACAGAAACTAAAAAGAACCAGATCTGGCAGAACAAAAGGGGGGAAGACAGATGGCACTATGCTTTATCAAGAACTGAAGATATCCTTGTACAACCTCAGTTAGCACCTCATTAATGACTCCCTCAATTTTACTTGAGTGACCAAAACTACAATGTGCACTTTTAATAACATGTAATAATATCAATCAAAAGTGCACTTTGTTGTACAGAACAAACAAGGGAAAAGAAGCATCCGTCTATAATAAAATTATAGAAACCATAATGATAACATGATTGAACCTCCTCTGATTTGTACCTACTTTGATGGGATAATGATAGCATGAGGCACAAATCGAAATCTGAAAGAAGCATAACCGGTAGGATCACGCCACTCTTACGCCTTTGCTTAATTATGTAGTGCAACACTCGATTACCAAGTGCATCAGCACCTCTAAGTACCCACCGAGACTAACAACAGAGTTCAATTCAACTTTGCACCCACATGTCTGAATTTTGACTTCCACATGTCTGAATTTTGAAGCAGTTGCAATATCTGAATTCAACAACAGACTAATTCAACAACAAACAGACTAATTCAACAATATCTGAATTTCAAAATTTTGACTTCCACTGAGACTAACAACAGACTAATTCAACAACAAACAGTTGCAATATATTGACTTCCACATGTCTGAATTTTGAAACTCGAACCAGGGCATATCTGAACCAGCAGGCAAGGTGGGGCGGCGAGTAGACGGGCACCTTAAGCGTCTGAGCGCTCGAGGCGGCAGGCTGGCGCTCGAGGCGGGTAGAGCAGGCACCTCCCGGAGATCGCCTCCAGCCACGTCTCCTCCACGAGCAGCTCCGAACTTGGCAAGGCGGAGGTTGCGACGCGCGCGGGCGAGGGCGAGGTTGGTGTCGGCCCTGCGGCGCTGCTCCGGCGAGAGTGGGGTGGGGTCGGAGGGGAGGAAGGGAGGATGGGGAGAGGAGGCGTCGGTGGTGTGGTGTGGGCCAGGCGGCTGCTGCTTGGCGAGAGTGGGGTGGGGTCGGAGGGAGGAAGGGGAGGATGGGGAGAGGGAGGCGTCGGTGGTGTGGTGTGGGCCAGGCTGGCCTTGCTGCCGAGAGTGGGGTGGGGTCGGAGGGAGGAAGGGGAGGATGGGGAGAGGGAGGCATCGGTGGTGTGGTGTGGGCCAGGCGGCGCTGCTCCGGCGAGAGTGGGGTGGGGTCGGAGGGAGGAAGGGAGGATGGGGAGAGGGAGGCGTCGGTGGTGTGGTGTGGGCCAGGCGGCGCTGCTCCAGCGAGAGTGGGGTGGGGTCGGAGGGAGGAAGGGAGGATGGGGAGAGGGAGGCGTCGGTGGGCCAGGGCAGCGCTAGTGTCGGGCGGACGCCGAGGGCGGCGGCGGCGCGGCCGGGAGAGGAGAGGGAAGGGGATCATGAGGCGAGGCGAGGGAGAGAGAGGATCGTCTGAAGGGGATCATGGGCGGCACAATACTAATGGCGCACCACCCCTCGGTGCGCCATAAATCTGACATGCTAATGGCGCACCTCACCCAAAGTCGCCATTAGTATTTTTTTACTCACCCGAGCCAACAGGTTATCTACCACCGGACCTGATACACATGAAGTCTTCTCTACTAGTTCGACTGGTCAGCAGCTAGTTCTCACACCAGAGGTCCTGGGTTCGATTCCCTGTGCTCCACAAATTTTTTATGCATTAAAAATGCTGTTTGATACTTACTTGTGTTTAAATATGTTCAAACTTGTTTAAATCATAACATTAATATTTTTTTATAAGACAATAATATTTTTTTAAAAAATATCATCAAACAGTAATGCCAGTGGAGCGGTGGAGGGTGCGGGGGGTGCGGGGGGGTCGGGCGGCGGTTGAGTAGGGGAGGTGCGTGGGGTCGGCGTGGCCGGTTGAGTAGGGGAGGGTGCGGGGGTCGTGGCGGCGTTGAGTAGGGAGGTGCGGGGGTCGGCGGGCGGCGGTTGAGTAGGGGAGGGTGCGGGGGTCGGGCGGCGGTTGAGTAGGGGAATCGAGGGTGCGGGCGATCGGGCGGGCGGCCAGTGGACGGATCTGGCGAGGTGGGATAGCGATCGAGATGGAGGGGGATCGAGATGGAGGGGATCGAGATGGAGGGATCGAGTGTCCATGAAATTAAAAAATATTCATGATAGTTCAAAAGTGCCCATGAAATACAATCGAGAAATGAAGTCTACGATTTAAATACAATCGATCTTAGCTAGCTATCTCTTCACAATCTTCTTGCCCTTCTTTTCGCAAATGGAGTTCTTCTATGGAGCAGACGTCCTTTAGGTAGGGTGGTCCTGCTTCTTCTTGTGGTGTATGCTGCTACTTCATCATCGTCGTCATGTTCGATCCTCGGTCGCCCGTACTTGTCGAAGTCTTCCTCATTGGCTACTCCATCCATTCGATGATCTTCCTTTGCCTCTCCTCACGACAACACGACCGGGCTTTGGCGGGTCGGTAATGAAGAAGCATTGGTCCACTTGGGAAGCCAGTACCCATGGCTCATTTTTTCGGTGACGCTTATGCTCGCCGCGGTCTTGGATTTGGCTTCGTATAACCATGGTGGTGAAATACCGGTCTTCTTTTATGACGTTCTTGGCCCATCCGACATGGAACATCGGGACCTTCTTTCCAAATAGCTCGGCTCCAGATCTCCTCGATCCTTCCGTAGTATCTATCCTTGTCGTTACGGTGTAGGATTCCATCGTTACCTCGGAGTTCTGATAACCATCGCTCTTCATGTCCTTGGCCTCGGTGTAGAATGTGTAGCCGTTGATATCGTCGCCTCATAGGTCATCGAGGTTGTGCTCGGCGCCTGTGACAAGGCGAATATGAGTTGTTCTTCCGGAAGAATCCTCATGTAAAGGGTACGACGTAAGCTTCTGCTTGAACCAACGCGTGAAACATGAGTTGTGCTCTTTGAGTATATCTCCGTCCGTCCTCTGTTGGCCTCGGTCATTGTACGCCTTCTTAATAAAGGTTACATGCTGTACCACCCAAGGATCGACCACGTCTATGTGTTGTAGTGCGACTAGGTTTGCTCTTTCAAAGTCGGCGAGTTGACCCTCGAAGTCGACATGCATTTCGCGGCGACCCTCGCGGTAACCCCATCCAGCGAGCCTGCCGAGGTGCCTGTTGACGGGCAGACCAACGGGGTTCTCGATGCCTAGATAATTCGTGCGATGGGAGATGCACTCTTGATCGAAGCCCCTGGCTATGCTTCCTTACGGGCGTGACATGTTGCGAACGTATCCTTTGATGACACAATTCATCCTTTCGAAGCGGCATCATGCTGTGCGAGGAACGTCGGCCCGAGTTGGATGATATCCTCCACTATATGGACCAGCGGATGCACCATAACGTCGAAGAATGCGGGCGGAAGTACATCTCAAGCTCGCATAGTATCACCACGATCTCTTCCTGTAGCCTTACGAGTTGCCTCACGCCAATCGACTTCCGAGAGATGGCGTCGAAGAAGTTGCATAGGCCAAATAGCGTTTCACGGACGTGCGTGTCCATGATCCCACGGATTGCAACCGGAAGTATCTGCGTCATCGGCCGCGTGATGTCGTGAGACTTCATCCCGCTGAACTTCGCTTCACTGGGTCTAGGTATCTGCTTATCTTCCCAGCGTAATCAGTAAGGAAGTTTTACTCCTAGGAGGCAGGTGAAAAACTGCTCGATCTCCTCGACTTAGAGTGAAGCACGCGGGAGGGTAGTCATTTCCGGTCTTCTTGGCCTTTTTGCCTTTGCGGCGACTTTACGTGTCTGCTTCGCCTCATCATCATCATCATCATCATCATCATCATCATTAGCGTGAAGCTCCTGCACGATGCCCATTGATTTCAAGTCCGCCCTTGCTTTCGGCCCATCTTTGGTCCTCTCGGCATGTTGAGCAGGGTACCAAGCAGACTCTCTCGCACACGTTCTTCGTGATATGCATGACATCAAGGCTGTGAGGCACACGGTGGATCTTCCAAGACGGCAAGTCCCGTAAAAACAGACCTCGTTTTCCATACCTTCAGCAGCTGACTCTGGCGCCTTTCGCTTCTTTCCGGCTCTGGCGCCTTTTGCTTCTTTCCGGCAAGGCAGTCTTTCCAATTTTTCAACAGCTTGTCTATTTCCTCGCCGCTCCTCGTACACGGGCGTTTTCGGGGTTCGGTTTCACCATCGAACAGATTCTTGCGTTTCCTCCACAAGTCATCGTCGCGAAGCCACCTTCGATGTCCCATGAACACGGTTTTTGAAGACCCGGGATCTCTATCTAGCTGGCGATACGTTGTGTCATCCATGCACCTTACGCATCCCGAAAATCCGTGGACTACCTGCCTTGAGATATCCGTAATCGAGATAGTCGTGCACCATCGTGAGCGGTCACGGCTCTCATAGGGAAATATTCTTTCTGCGGCGTCCCACGTATTGGCTGGCGTTTTCCACAGCGTATCAAGCTCCTCTTTCAGCAGCCCCGAATACAGATTGATGTCGTTCCACTGGTTGTTTCGCCCTTCAATTAGCATACTCATGTGAATGTACTTCCTCTTCATGCACAACCCGGGGAAGGTTGTACATCCACACAAACACATGCCAAAGTGCTATGTGTGCTTCTCTGCTGCCAAACGGATTGACTCCATCGGTGCTCGCGCCCAGACGATGTTCCTTGGATCGTTCCCAAATTCTGAGTCTTGAAGTTCAACGCTTGCCACCGCTCGCATCCTTAGGGTGACTCAACATCTTGTCTTTTTATCTATCTCCGGATCATTTGCGTCATCTTCTCGCTTCTTCTCCTCCCTATCCGCGTGCCAACGCAGGAGCTTTGCTACCTTAGGGTCCGCGAAATACCGCTGCAGACGAGGAGTGATCGGAAAGTACCACACCACTTTTCGAGGAGCTTTCTTCCTCTTCTTGTAACGAGTGACGCCGCACACCGGACATATGGTAGACTCTGCGTGCTCGTCCCGATAAATGATGCAATTGTTCATGCACACATGGTATTTCACGTGCGGTAAATCGAGAGGACACACGATTTTCTTCGCCTCCTCCAAACTGGTCGGGCACTTGTTCCCCTTGGGAAGACGTTCGTGCCAGAATGACATGTTCTTGTCGAAGCATGCGTCGGTCATTTTGTGTTTTACCTTCATCTCCAGAGCCATGAGCGTTACTTTCAGGCGGGTATCCTCGGGTCTGCATCCTTCATACAATGGAGTAACTGTGTCTAACTCAAGTTGATCCATCTTGGCTTTCTCTCGGGCGGCAGCTCTGGCGTTATCCGTCTGCTTGAGAAGCAGCTCTTGAATATGAGGGTCCTGCACCCAGCCCATCGATGGTCCGGTAAATCGCTCCGCCGCATCATCATCTTCATGATCATGCCCGTCGTCTGCTCCGACATCTTCCTCATCATCATGTCCTGCATCTTCTACATGATGATCGTATACAAGATCACCGGGCTGTGATCATCTCCTTGGGATTCTTCGTCTTCTCGCCCGCCCGAACCGCGGTGGTTGTCTTGCTGCCCTTCCTCATTTCTTGCCTGGACCCCATGGACGACTTCGTAGTCATCTTCATCACCTTGCCACCGATAGCCATCCATGAAACCACGCAAGAGCAGGTGGTCCCGCACCTGCCGGAATCCGGCTCCGCAATAAGGCTCTTCAGACTTGCATCTTCGACACGGACATCTTATCTCCGTCTCGTTCTTTTGAAGCATCTCGGCCTTCGCGGACCTCAAAAACCTACTCACGATGCTGCGGTCATCGTGCGGACCATGGTCGCCTGCGAGGTAGAGCAAAAGCGATATTTTAGAACCAAACAAAAATTTGGCATGACTTTCCTAAAAATAGGACCAAAAGAATGCTTAATGCCAAAATTCTCAAAAAGCGGAAATGAATGAACATTCCGCAAAATATTGGCAACTATCGCATTTCAAATACCGGTACACCTCCAAACACAAACACATATGCAACACCACAAACATATGCAACACCACGAACATACATAGATCTAGCTAGGCCATAAAAAGTGCATGTGCACATTGTTGTAGGGAGAACAACATAAATATAGCTTCCCCTTACTTACCTATTAAAACAAGGTAATTTAACCACTTAATTTGAATGAATCTATGGTGGAAATGAGGTGAAAAGAGGAGGCACCGAGACAAGGAGGAGGTGGAGAGAATGAAGTGGGGAGAAAGTGAGTGTGGGTAGGAGAGGCTGTCCAAAATATCTAGTTGCTGCCCACTTACTAATGGCGCACTAGCAACAAATGCGCCATTAGTAATCCAGGTTACTAATGGCGCACCTTCTGGCGGTGCGCCATTAGTAGTTTTGCAAAAAAAAATACTAATGGCGCACCATTGGGGCGGTGCGCCATTAGTAGTTACAACTACTAATGGCGCACTTCATCTGGATGCGCCATTAGTATGTTTGGACAGGCGCACTAGTTCAAAAAAAAAATAATTTTCTATACTAATGGCGCACCCACTGCCTGGTGCGCCATTAGTAGTTACAACTACTAATGACGCACTTAAGAAGGATGCGCCATTAGTATGTTTGGACAGGCGCACTAGTTCAAAAAAAACAAATTTGATACTAATGGCGCACCCTTTGCATGGTGCGCCATTAGTAGTTTCAACACTAATGGCGCATGAGAAGGTGGTGCGCCATTAGTATATACTAATGGCGCACCAACTTTCTGGTGCGCCATTAGTGTCAATCCCATCTATAGCCCTTTTTCTAGTAGTGTGTATAACATACTAAGGGCCTAGGGTTACAAATCATATATAGTCGGCTTATCACCAGTGGGGATAGAGTCCTCCGCGACTCTGGTAGCTTTGTGTTGTACACCGAGTCCTCCACATGGGTCTTCGTATAACACGTCTCGGTCCAACCTATATGTGGTGCAGGATGGAACCGACCCATGAGTCTTCATGTTGACCCACCACAACTAGAAATGATGTGCCCACCACACCACACACGCAATCGGCCACTAAGAAAATAAGCATATACAATACTACAACGGTATCTAGCTCACGATACGTCTACATATTTTGTTGATGACACTGACGGACTTTGCATTTGATGCGTGCTCCGTATTTTGTTGATTTACACTTACAGTCATTGTATTTGAAGCGAAAGCATGATATGGTCACTGGACTTCAGAATAAGCTCATCACGGTCACCACATACATTTTGTCGGGCTAACCAACATGTGGTTGGATGGTTAGAGGAGAGTGGTTTCTCGAGCCCACCAATGTTAAAGTCCCGATGCTCGCATTTATCTTGTGTTAATTTCAGTATTTTCCAGTGATGTACGTTTAGTGGGAGGAGACGTTCCACTCAACTACGAGGCACCTATGGTGACTTCGTAAAATCTCAAGATCATATATGTTGGCCCACTCTCTCGAAGGTGCTCATAGGGGTAGGGTTCACGTGTGTGCGCTTATAGCAGTGAGTGCTTGCGCGTATATATGAGCCCTTGCGTCTGTACCGTGTTAAACAAATACATGCCATGATTATACGGTCACTGGCTCACCCGTACAACTCCGTATTTTGTTGATGACACAATCAATTAACCAGTCAAACGTTCCACGCGGTGCAACTAGTGTTGCACCATTGGGGCGCGTAACCGTGGGGCCCACCTGTCAGCCCGTATATGAAAGAAAGAAATGGTAGTTTGAGTCTGTACTGTGTTAATAAAATAGGAGTACATTTTAGGGTGATCATACGGTCACTAGCTCACCATACAGCTCCGTAATTTGTTGATAACACGATCAATTGACCAGTCAAACGGTCCACATTTAGCAGCGCACATTACCATAGGGCCCACCCGTCAGCGCGTATATGAAGGACAAAAATGGTGATAAATTAGTGATCGGTGGGTATTTGAAGTCGTGAGACCTCTGGACGGCAGCAACGACAGCATGAGCACCCGAGCCATCCCTTGTTCATCGGTGGCAAAGGCACCGGTGGATAAAAGGGTCGCCAATATTTTGGCTACCCCGGGCAAGATCCAAACAGCCCCTCCCAATAGATTCAAATCCCTCGTTCACCGTGGAATTTTGCCATGTGTTGTTTTCATGGACTAGCAAGATGCCCGTGCATTGCACGGAACATCAAGATGCATTTTTTTACAAACTCCCCTCATGCATGCAAGGGATAATTAATGTCCTCCTTTGCTAGTACCATGAGGCAAACACCATTAATATTGCATCGATTAGTGTTAGTGGCCTTGTATATCTGCAAATTGTAATTTTGATAGTGGCCCCTTGTGTATAAAAATGGAGGGAGAAAGATGAGAGATAAGGTGAGGAGGAGTGGGGCGTGGTGGTGACTGGTGGTCGGACTGGGCGGAGGCATGGGGATGGACGGCGCATTATGTCTAGGTTTGTATCTCTCACACACACCCACGTAGGTGGGGGACGTGCACGAAGAGAAGAGGTGCACGCACGGCGCACGTACTCCCGTCTCTTTCCCAACCACACCCGCGCGGGTACACGGTGGAGCTCATTTCTGTACGAAAAGGCAGCCCACGTGGTAATTTGACACGTGTACTGGTTGTCCACTTGATGGAGGATCGTGTACCACGGGTGAACAAACAAATTGCGACTTGACGCGTTATGTTAAAAAAGAGGCAAACCATGTGGGGCCTACCTTAGAGGCAATGCTCTATACACTGGAGATGCTATGTACGTATTACTTTTGATGTGTCCCGTCAACTCGCAGAACGAGGAGAAGCTTGCTTACTACACCGTCTCCCCCACCCATAGGCGCGGTGGCTCGCAGAGTCGCGGGACGAGGAGAAGCTTGCTTACTATGCCTATGCCCGCTCCCTCGCCCACGCGCTCGGTGGCTCGCAGCACGAGGAGAAAATTTTACTACTCCCTCTGTTACTCCTCATCCCTACCTTGTTTAGAGAGATTATCATATTGTTTGAAATATATGACTTTTAGTATATTTCAATATGAACTACTAGTACATACTCCAAACACTGATGTATATAGACGTATTTTAGAGTGTAGATTCACTCATTTTGCTTCGTATGTAGTCCGTATAGAAACGGACGTACTAGTACGCATTCTCCCTCGCCCCTCGCCCCTCGAGTCTTGCTCGACCCTCGCCCACGTGGAGGACGTGCAGCAATTCATTCGGTCTCAGATAGCCAGAACGATATACTGTAGTACCATTATTGCTCGACTTCCCGAAGAGGCGAAGAGCCAAGCGCAAGGTTAATATTTTTGAGATGCCAAGCGCAAGGTTTATAGGAGAACGAGAAGTAGTAGTAGTATTACTAGTAGTACGTACCAGTGGTACTACTGTATGAGGAAGAAGGAAACAAGATGTATGTTTTGCGTGATAGTCTCTTCTTACAGGACGTGCTAGACCTAGTGGACCTCATTGTTGCAATGGGAGTACTATCATAGATGGCACGATTCAGAGTGGTGGGCAGCGGGAATAACTCGGAGCTGCTTAGTCTTAAACCCCATGAAGAAGTCCCATCAAAAGGAATAGCCATCCTCTACATGTGCTCCTATATAAAATGAGTAAATGAGACAAAAAGAGAAAGAGACAAAGTAAAAAAATCACCAGCCTTAGAGCCAGCCCTATTGTATCAGTGAATGATATTTCTACGTCGTGATTGACATGGCTATATTATTAACCATGCTGCAGAGGCAGGTGTCTTAGCGACTTGTTGGAGAAGTTGCAGTTTTTCCGATCCCATTCATCATGGTTTCAGGTGGAGTTTTGGTTGAGGGCCGCGAGATCCGTCTCGGTGCGCACACGACTCCGCTTGGTTGCAGCAGGCTCCACTCGACGTCGACGCACTCCCCGTCCGCGGGGCAACGCACTTTCGCGCGTGCGTCCGCGGCGTCCTCCTGCGGCAGTCGTCGACCCAGTATTGGTCGGCTCTTGTGTCGTCCTCCCTCCCAGTCTCTCGCCGGCGCAAGCGCTCCGCTCGGTCGAGCCTTCAGCGGCGGCTGAGGCATGCGGTGCCCCGCAAGTCGGCCACCCCTCAAGTCGCAGCAATCGAGCCCGACGAATCTCTCTACGGCCTGTTCGATCTGTCGACTGGCTCCGCAGAGACTGCATCCGAGTGCGATAGCAGTGATCCAGCGGCGGAGGTTCTGATGGTCGACGGACCACGAAGTCCTCCTGGTTTCCCCCACGCTGGCGGAGGCGTTGGCGGAGGCGAACCAGCGCAGGCTTACGAAGAGTACCAACCCGAGCCCCTCACTTCGCTGCAGAGGGAGGAGCTTCGCCGCCGGAACATGGATGCACTTCACACTCCTATCGTTGAAGAAACCCCCGAGGCCCGTGCCTTAGAAGATGCGCGTTTGGCCAACTTGGTATTGAGCGCACTCGACCGAAAATCTCCAGCGAAAGTGCTCGTTTAACGAAGCGCAACAACGGGTCCCGTCGTCCAGTCGACGTCAACTCTTTCCACAACCGACTCAGGTATACCAAACTCCCATTCAGAATCTAGCAGCTGCAGCCCGTATAGCAGAGTCCATTCAGCCTTCCCAGTCGGAGGCTGGCAGAGGATTACTCCAGATCAGAGATTTGCTCCGGGCAGCAGGAGATCTATATTCAGCTATATCGCGATCATGAACAGGATTCACAGCAGACCGTCGGCTGCGAATACAATCAGCCGACACAGCCCAAGATCGCCCCCGAGGCGTGAGGGACATGGAGGCCGGCATGATCAGTATGAGGACCGATTCGATCGTGATGATCGACGTCGAGTGCCCACTCCTCCCCCAAGGGATGGGTCATATGCGCCTCAACAGCAAGATGACAGACTCCAGCACAGTGTTGGGCGAAGGATTCCGCTCGACCCCAGGGAACCAGGATTTGATGCGAGATCCGTCATCGTTCAAGGTCTGGTCGACAGGAACAGAGCTAACTGAGAAGGCCATGACAGAAATGCGCCCATCAACAGCAGAGTACACGTCTCAGGACTAGAATGTTTTAGCAGAGCCATTAGAGCCGCGGTGATTCCTCCCAACTTCAGGTTGGCGACTAGAGTCAGTAAGTTCACTGGTGATTCTAAGCCGGATACTTGGCTTGAGGACTACCGAGTGGCTGTTCAGATCGGCGGCGGCAACGATGAAGTGGCCATGAAACACCTGCCTCTTATGTTGGAGGGCTCGGCCAGAGCATGGTTGAACCAGTTAGCACCCAGCAGCATTTACACTTGGGAAGATCTTGCCCGAGTGTTTGTCAGGACATTTGAAGGAACTTGCAAGCGGCCAGCAGGATTGACAGAGTTGCAGTCGTGTGTGCAGAAGTCGAATGAAACTCTGAGGGATTACATCCAGAGATGGATCACTTTGCACCATACAAGATGAGAATGTATCGATCATCAGAGTCTCATGCCTTCAAGGAAGGCGTTAAGAACAGAGAGTTGAGTCTGAAATTCGGTCGGACCGGAGACATGACCCTGGGTCGAATGATGGAGATTGCCACCAAGTACGCCAATGGTGAAGAAGAGGATCGGCTCTGGAGTGGCAAGTACAAGTCAGCCGCTAATGAAACCGGGGGAGGGAACTCCAGTCGGAAACAGAAGCGGAAAGTCGAGCCAGCTGCTCCTGGAGAAGCCTTGACCATGACTCCAGGAAAGTTCAAGGGGAAACCCAAGGGGCCTTGGAACCCCAAGAAAGTGAAAGACCAAGATGGAAATGATGTGTTGGACTTGCCATGTCACATTCACACAAAGAAAGATGAAGATGGTAAACTCATTTACCCGAAGCATACCACTCGACAGTGTAGGCTCTTAATTCAGAAGTTCCAGGGGAAGCAGCCCAAGGACAAGGAGAAGGAGTCGGAAAAAGTTGAGGACAAGGAAGATAGTGACGGTGGATACCCCCAGGTCAATTCCACTCTGATGATTTTTGCTGACGTTGAAAGAAAAAGTCGATTGAAAGTTATCAACCGAGAAGTGAATATATCGCTCAAATGACACCCGATTATCTGAAATGGTCGCAGACCGCCATCACATTCGACCAGTCTGATCACCCGACACACATAGCGACCCCTGGGAGGCAAGCGTTGGTGGTCGACCCAGTCGTTGAAGGCACTCGACTAACTAAGGTTTTGATGGATGGTGGCAGTGGCCTGAACATACTGTATGCAGCGACGTTGAAAGGGATGGGCATTCCGATGTCCGCACTCAAAGACCAAAGAACATGAGCTTCCATGGAGTCATTCCTAGAAAGAAGGCTGAGTCACTCGGCCAAATCGCTCTCGATGTGGTTTTTGGTGACTACAAGAATTTTCGTAAGGAAAAGTTGACCTTTGATGTCGTGGATTTCCAGAGCGCTTATCACGCTATCCTGGGGAGGCCGGCATATGTGTGTTTCATGGCTCGACCATGTTATGTGTACCTCAAACTGAAGATGCCAGGTCCCAAAGGTGTGATCACTGTCACTGGCAATCGGAAGAAAGCAGAAGAGTGTTTTCAAAAAGGCTCTAAGATTGCTGATGCTCAGATGGCAGTGGTAGAGCTGCAAGAGTACCAGAAAACTGCAGACCCGAGTGATTTGTTGCGAGCCAAGAAGCCCGCCACGGAGTCAGCATTTCAGTCCTCCGGGGAGACGAAACCGATTCATATTCATCCGACTGATCCCAATGCTGCTCCGACTCACATCTCAACAACACTCGACTCCAAATAGGAAGAAGCGCTCATCCAGTTCCTCCGTGAGAACTGGGACATCTTCGAGTGGAAGCCTGCTGACATGCCGGGTGTTCCCAGGGGACTGGCTGAGCATCGTCTACGAGTCGACTGAAAAGTTAAACCTGTCAAAGAACATCTTCGACGGTTCGCCGTCCAGAAGAGAAAGGCCATTGACGAGGAAGTGGCTCGGCTCTTAGCAGCAGAGTTTATCCGAGAGATTTATCACTCCGAGTGGCTCGCCAATTTTGTGATGGTCCCTAAGAAGGACAATTCACTGCGCATGTGCATCGACTTCAAACATATCAATCGGGCCTTCCCGAAAGATCATTTTCCTCTCCCCCGCATCGACCAAATAGTCGACTCAACTGCAGGATGTGAGCGGTTGTCTTTCTTAGACGCCTATTCCGGGTACCATCAGATCCGTCTGTATGGACCCGACGAAATCAAAACAGCTTTCATCACTCCATTCGGATGCTTATTTTATGTCACCATGCCATTCGGCCTCAAGAATGCCGGAGCCACGTTCATGAGGATGATTCAGAAGTGTTTGCTCACTCAAATCAGTCGGAATGTGGAAGCATACATGGATGACATTGTGGTCAAGTCACGGAAAGGTTCCGACCTGTTGACTGACCTTGCTGAAACATTTGCCAATCTCAGCAGGTATGATATCGCTTAATCCATCAAAGTGCACATTCGGAGTTCTGGCGGAAAGTTACTCGGTTTTCGCTTCCGAACAAGGAATCGACGCCAACCCGTAAAAGTTGGCACTATACTCCGAATGAAACGCCTGTCGCGTGTGCATGATGTCCGAAGCTTCTTGGATGCTTGGCCGCTTTAAGTCGATTCATCTCTCGCCTCGGTGAAAAGGCATTGCCTCTTTACCGATCGATGAAGAAGTCGACAAGTTCGAGTGGACTCTGAAGCTGATGCAGCATTTGCGAGCTCAAAGCTCGCTCTCCACTCCAGCCGGTGCTTGCTGCCCCAATCAGCAAGGAGCCGTTGTCGCTTTACATTGCAGCCACAGGACAAGTCGTCAAGATAAAGATTACTTACGGTCGAAAGGAAGAGGAAGGAAAGGCCTTCAAAGTTTAGCGCCCAAAGATATTATCTTTCAAGTATTGACCCCATCAAAGCAAAGATACCCTCATTATCAGAAGCTTGTTTATGGGATTTATATGACCGCGAAGAGGGTTGCTCATTACTTCTCTGATCATTCCATTACAAGTTGTCACTGACGCCCCATTATCAGAGATTCTGCACAACAGAGATGCAACTGGTCGAGTGGCGAAATGGGCGATTGAACTCCTTCCCCTTGATATCAAGTTTGAGGCAAAGAAAGCCATCAAGTCCCAAGCAATAGCAGATTTCATCACCGAGTGGATTGAACAACAGTTGCCGACTCAAGTTCACTCGGAGCACTGGCCCATGTTCTTTGATGGTTCCAAGATGCTGAATGGTTCCGATGCTGGGGTAGTATTGGTTTCCCCCCGAGGAGATAAGCTCAGATATGTGCTCCAGATTCACTTTGATTCTTCTAACAATGAAGCAGAATACGAAGCACTGTTGTATGGGTTGCGTATGGCCATTTCACTCAGCGTCACGCCTCATGGTTTATGGCGACTCAGATCTAGTGGTTAATCGGTGATGAAGGAGTGGGACGTCGAGTCCGGCCATGACTGGTTCTTGCAATGCAGTGAGGAAGCTAGAGAAGAAGTTTGAGGGTTAGAGCTTCATCATATACCCCGACCGAAAAATCAAGCTGCTGATGATTTGGCAAAAATAGGGTCCAAGAGGGAAGCCATTCCCAGTGATGTGTTTTTGGAGCACATCCACACACCGTCGATTCAAGAGGATCCTTTCACTGAAGAAGCTCCACAACCAAAAAGTGTCACTGATCCGACTGAGGTTGAGGTCCCAGCTGTGGTCGACCTGGTCATGGAAGTCGTGGTTGTCACTCCCGACTGGATGGTGCCGTATATCGCGTATATCCTAAGGAAAGAGCTCCCGGAGAACGAAGAAGAGGCTCGACAGATCGTCTCCCGATCCAAGGCCTTTACTGTGATCAAGGGATGATTATTCGAAGAAAGCGTGGTCGAGTCGGCCGTAAATGCATAAAGCCGTAAGAAGGTCAGATAATTCTTGATGATATCCACTCGGGGACCTGTGGTCACCATGCGCCCTCTCGGACCATCGTGGCTAAAGCATACCGAGCGGGATTTTACTGGCCAAAAGCAAATGAAATGGCAAAGGAAATAGTCGACAAGTGTGAAGGATGTCAGTTCTACTCCAATATGTCACACAAACCCGCCTCAGCATTGAAGACCATTCCACTCGTCTGGCCTTTCGCTGTTTGGGGGTTGGATATGATTGGACCACTAAGAACTGGCAGAAGCGGTTTCACTCATTTTCTTGTGGCAGTCGACAAGTTTACGAAGTGGATCGAAGCTAAACCTATCAAGAACCTTGATGCGTGCACTGCTATCAGTTTCATCAGAGAGTTGATATTCAGATATAGAGTTCCACACAGCATCATCACTGACAATGGGTCAAACTTTGATTCCGACAAGTTCAAAGCCTTTTGCGCCTCTCAGGGCACGCGAGTCGACTATGCTTCAGTTGCTCACCCCGGTCGAATGGACAAGCGAGCGAGCAAATGGTCTAATTCTCAAAGGACTGAAAACTTCGATCGATGCGTGATCTCAATCATTCAGCATGAGCGTTGGTCGATGAACTTCCGTCGGTTCTTTGGGGATTGAGGACCACTCCTAATCGGTCGACTGGGAGAACTCCATTCTTTATGGTCTATGGAGCTGAAGCAGTTCTGCCGAGTGACCTGCTTCACAATGCACCCCAAGTCGAACTCTACTCTGAAGATGAAGCGGAGCAAGCCCGGCAAGATGCAGTCGACCTCCTTGAAGAGGAGAGGGAGATGGCCCTGATCCGCTCGGCCATGTATCAGCAGGACTTGCGTCGATTCGATGCTAGAAATGTGAAGAGTCAAACCTTTCAAGAAGGAGACTTGGTCCTTCGAGTGGATTAACAGAAACCACACAAGCTCGCTCCCATTTGGGAAGGTCCCTTCATCGTCACCAGAGTTCTCCATAATGGAGCATACCATCTATATAACGTTGATCGCCAGATTGATGAACCTCGAGCTTGGAATGCGGAGCTGCTCCACCCCTTTTACACTTAGGTACTCACTTGGGTGAGATGTAAGAAAAGTACCTCTTTAGTTTGTTTATCAAATACAAGAATGCTATAATTTTCCCAATAATTGTTATTACTTTTCGTTTACATAAGAAATTTCCCCCAGTGGGTAGCTTAGCCGCGAACCCGTTTCGCCTAAGTTTGTAAAAAAAAATCCCTGCCGAGTGGAGAGCCAGCCTCCCATTCGGGGGCTTAGCCACGAATCCATTTCGCCTAAGTATCTGCAAATCCTACCGAGTGGTGAGCCAGCCTCCCACTCGGGGGCTTAGCTGCAGTCTAAGTACTCGCCTAAGTTTGAAAATCCTACCGAGTGAGGAGCCAGCCTCCCACTCAGGGGCTTAGCTGCAGTCCAAGTACTTGCCTAAGTGTCTAAAATCCTACCGAGTGGTGAGCAAGCCTCCCACTCAGGGGCTTAGCTGCAGTCCAAGTACTCGCCTAAGTTTGAAAATCCTACCGAGTGAGGAGCCAGCCTCCCACTCGGGGGCTTAGCTGCAATCCAAGTACTCGCCTAAGTATTTAATACAATGTGCGCTTTTCAAGGACGACGAGGTACAGGTCGACTGTTGTCTTCCCCTTCAGAGCTACGACACAAAAATCCTCCTCGGAGGCTTAGCTGTAGTCTAGTACTTGCCTAAGTTTGAAAAATCCTACCGAGTGGAGAGCAAACCTCCCACTCGGGGGCTTAGCTGCAGTCCAGTACTCGCCTAAGTTTGAAAAAACCCTACCGAGTGGAGAGCAAACCTCCCACTCGAGGGCTTACCTGCAGTCCAAGATGCTACTAAGTTTGAAAAATCCCACCGAGTGGAGAGCAAACCTCCCACTCGGGGCTTAGCTGCAGTCCAAGACTAGCCTAAGTTTGAAAAATCCCACCGAGTGGAGAGCAAACCTCCCACTCGGGGGCTTAGCTGCAGTCCAAGACTACGCCTAAGTTTGAAAAAACCCTCACCGAGTGGAGAGCAAACCTCCCACTCGGGGCTTAGCTGCAGTCCAAGACTACCTAAGTTTGAAAAATCCTACCGAGTGGAGAGCAAACCTCCCACTCGGGAGGCTTAGCTGTAGTCCAAGACTAGCCTAAGTTTGAAAAATCCTCACCGAGTGGAGAGCAAACCTCCCACTCGGGGCTTAGCTGCAGTCCAAGACTGCCTAAGTATCTGAAAATCCTACCGAGTGGAGAGCGAACCTCCCACTCGGAGGCTTAGCTGCAGTCCAGTACTCGCCTAAGTATCTGGAAATCCTACCGAGTGGAGAGCAACCCTCCCACTCGGAGGCTTAGCTGCAGTCTAGTACATGCCTAAGTACGAAATCCATCCCAATCCGCAAGGACGACGAGGTGCAGGTCGACTGCTACCTTCTCCTTCGGAGCTGCGCCACATGTACAACGTGCGCTCCATCTCAATCCACAAGGACAACAAGGTGCAGGTCGACTGCTACCTTCTCCTTCCGAGCTGCGCCACAAGTACAACGTGCGCTCCATTCCAATCCGCAAGGACGACGCGGTGCAGGTCGACTGCTACCTTCTCCTGCGGAGCTGCGCCATGAGTACGATCCATCCCTACCTGCAAGAACAATGAAGTGTAGGTCGACTGGATCCACCTCAGAGCTGCATATCAAGCATTGAAGCATAATCCGAGTAAAGAACAAAGTTCACTCGAAGGCCAACAAAAGCATATTTTGACGATAAGTAAAGTTCGGATAACATCCTATGGATGTAGAAGTACCCAGGCCTCAAGCATGTCAAAGTTTATCGGTTACAAGATCACTCGGCATTCCGAGGCAAATTTAAGACGAATCATAGAAGTTTTTTCCTCCTCGGGTGGAGGACTGGAAGGCGCGACGAACTGGTCCAGGTCGATCCCATCAGCGATCCGAGTGGCAGCACCAATGAAAGTCTCCATGAAAGATCGGAAGTCGTACTTCTTGGTATTGGCAACTTTGATGGACGCTAGCCTTTCCTCTCGCGCCTCCTTGCAGTGAATGTGGACCAGAGACAGAGCAACATCGGCACCGCATCTGGCGGAAGACTTTTTCCATTCCTGCACTCGACTTGGAACGTCATTCAGTCGGGTCATCAAAGACTCGAGGTCATTTTGAAGTGTTTCGCTAGGCCAGAGTGTCGAGTCAATCCGCGACACCGCAACCTTCAGTCGAGCGAGGTAGTCCACCACGGCAGCAACGCGAGACTCCAGTCGGAGCACATTCATGGCGGCTTCATCCTTCACGGGGGAGTTAACGGGGTCCAGGCTTGTCTCCACTCGACTAGTCTCTTCCTCGAAGTTCTGACAGAATTCTGCAAACACAACTCGAGTTCAAGCTAATGGTTCTATGATGAGTCAGTGATAACAAGTCAGTCGGATAAGAGGAATTACCTTCAAGCATGAGGAATAACTTCTTGGCAAGCCCTCCCAGATAAGCCTCTAGATCATTCCTCTTCCCCGCCAGTTCGCCAGCCTTGACGCTCAGAGCTATCTTATCGTTCTTCAGTTGGCTAACCTCCTTGTTGGACGCATCGAGAGCAGCTTTCAGATTGGCGTTCTCTTCTTCATGTTTTCCGACTGGAGACAACTTCTCTTTCGCGAGCTTGGTTTTGTTCAAAGCCGTTTTCTGCGCCTCGGCAAGGTCATGATCCTTCTTCTTCAGAGCCTCCTCCATTTTGTCTGCAAAATTACAGTGAGATCAGAATTAGGAAGGGACAGAAAGACAAAGACAGTCGTCAAGTTCTCACCAGCCATACCTTTTGCTTCGTCTCTCGCCTTCTGCAAGTTCTCCTGAGCAAGCTTCAAGTCAAGGTTGAGCTGGATCTGTTTGTTTTCCAATTCAGTATAGCGAGCCACAAGCTCACAGGATTTCTGCGAAGAATCAATCGACAGACATCAAAGATAGGTTACTTCGGGTGACTAATAAAAATCATTGCGTTTCTAAGACTACGGCCGAATCCAAATATTCGACAAGAGTCTCGGGATTACACCGGTGGGTGCACTTAGCGTGCCCCACCGGTCTTACCGACTCAGATTCGATCAATGACCGAAAAGAGACAAAAGGTTATGATCCTAAACCATAGCTAACCGCCAGTCAGCCTCGGTATCATAAAAAAAAGAGGACAATTCTTCAGACTATAGTCGACTACCAGCAGTCGACCATAGTCTCGGGGACTACACCCAGTGGGTGCACTTAGCGTGCCCCCACCGGTTCCAAGATTTCATTCGACATGGTCCGACCAGACCGAGTGAAGAAGTTAGCAAAGAAATTCAAAGTGTAAAGACTATAGTCGACTGCCAGCAGTCCACCATAGTCTCGGGGACTACACCCAGTGGGTGCACTCAGCATGCCCCCACCAGTTCAAGAATTCAATCGACACACCCAGTGGGTGTACAGATACTAAGATCTTCAGAAAGAAGAGTTTTTCAGGTAGCATATCCTAACAGAACAAGTGGTGATCAACTAACCTGGACGTTACTCTGAAGAGCTGAGCTGGCGTCATAGGCCGCCTGGCTGGCATCCCGGACCACCTTCAATTGCTCCATCATGATCCCCGCCTGGCGTATAGCTTCCTTGGCAGCACCCACTTGATCCTCTGGGACGTGGTGCATGGCGAAAAGGGAGGGCGGATCAGCAGTCAACGATGAAGGCCGGACACTCGTCAGCGGCACAGCGAAAGACACGGAAGTCCGAGTGATGTGTCACCCTCATGAACCAGCACCTCAGGCACCGATGCAACCTAAGCAGTCTTGCCGGAAGGCGCCTTCTTAGTCCTCCTCCGCCTCAACGGCGCCTCATCATCATCATCAGGGAGATCAATGACATGAGGAGGGACTATAGGAAAGATTCAAAGTTAAAAACGGAAATCCAATCGACCAAAAGTGAAATTACAGCGATCATACCAAGGTTAGATGTAACAGCATCTTCCATCTCATGGTGTTCGTTCCTGACTGAGGTCTCGGAGGTGGCAGCGCTGCAGATTTCAGAAATCAGTTGATCAGTCAACAAGTCGACCAAAAGTATGTCCACGCTGAACAAGAAAGCACAAGTTCTGCTGTACCCGAATATAGTGGGAATAGCCATCTTCATCTTGGGCAAAATCTTTGTCGGCTTTGACGGCGTTGCTCGGGGTTGCTTCGGCGCTTTTTCAGTCGGTGCCGGAGAGGTCGTCCGAGGACGCTTTGCCGACCGCCTGACAGAGCGATGGCCTTGCAGCGATCAAGGGGTCATGGGTGAGCTTGGACCGCCTTTCCATGCGAGAAGGGTCGACTTCTTCCTCCTCTTCATCCTCCTCCTCTTCGTCAAAGCTGTCGTCATCTTCGTCCTCCGCGCCGTCGGATTACCATTCCTCCTGGCTTTCACCTCCGCTCCCTTCCTCCTCCTCAACTGGTTCTTGCGCCCCGTTGGGCATCGAGTACATCTCAGTGGTGACCTGGAAGACGACAAACAAGACAAAAGTCAATCGACCGATTTGAAGCAAACAAGATGGAGAAGACAGGATAACATTCAAAGATGCAGGAATGGACCTTGTCTACATCGTAGGACTGGTCGAGTGGAGGGATCCTCCTGGCCCCTCGAGGGTTGTCCTTGTTTCCTGTGATGCCTCCAAGACATATTTCCAGCATAGCATCCTCGATCTCCTCCGGGTGGATCCGAATGGTGTCCTCAGTGCCGGAGTACAACCACATCGGATGGTCTCGGGCTTGAAGCGGCTGGATGCATCGTCGAAGGAAGACCTCCAAGAGATCCATGCCTGTTACCCCGTCTCGAATGAGCTGGACAACTCGTTCGACCAACACCTTCACATGCGCCTTCTCTTTCGGGATCACTTTCAAAGAAGATGGTTTGCTCACCCGGTCTATGGAAAAACGAGGGAGTCCAGTCGACTGCCCTGGCGTTGCCTGGTCCTTGCAGTAGAACCAAGTCGGCTGCCATCCACGGACTGACTCGGGTAAGATCATGGCCGGAAAAGAGCTCTTTCCTCTCGTTTGGACCCCAAGACCCCCACACATCTGAATCACTTGAGTTCTTTCGTCACTCGGATTGGCCTTTTTCACCGTTTGGGAGCGACAAGTGAAAATGTGCTTGAAAAGGCCCCAATGAGGCCGGCAACCCAAGAAATTCTCACATAGCGACACAAAAGCAGCAAGATACACGATGGAGTTGGGAGTGAAG
Organism: Aegilops bicornis; assembly: GCA_021605145.1. Classification (NCBI taxonomy): domain Eukaryota; kingdom Viridiplantae; phylum Streptophyta; class Magnoliopsida; order Poales; family Poaceae; genus Aegilops; species Aegilops bicornis. The sequence continues at coordinate 767,718,543 of CM038675.1, read as the reverse complement.
TGGTGAAGTTGTGCCCCAAAGAAGTTAAGAAATCCCTGAAAGAAAGGATGAGGCGGCAGAGAAAACCCGCGGTCGACATGGGTGGCCAAGAGAACGCACTCACCCTCCAGAGGCTGTGGCGTCCACTCCTTCCCCGGGAGCCGCGTTGTTCCGTGGAGGATCCGTCCTTCATTGGCCATGTCGTCGAGATCCTTCTGGCTGATGTCGAGCGGATCCAGTCGCCCTGGATCCAGCCCTGCGGCAAACCGTCCCTCGACGATGATCCGCCCCGACTGGTCGCTCTCCCCTTCGCTTTCGCCGTCGCCTTCTTCGCCCGCTCCAAAGCCGTCGTCTTCTCCTTCACCATTGTCGCCGGCGAAATGCGCACGGAACGGCGGCACTGAGGTGGAATCGCTCGCGGCGGATGAATCTGATGAAGGAAGGAGGAAAGGGGAACGCACTGTTCAAAAACCCCCGTCTGAGGCCTTATATGAGGTTGCTTCCGAGTGACTGACTGGTAGGCCCGGACGATCCTGTCAAATCCTGCAACAGTCGCTCGCGCGATACGTGGCGAAAAAGGTGGTGCGGAGATCGAGGCATCCCTGCCTTATCCCGTCCGATTACTGCGGCTTCCTCCGTCCCGCTCGTTTCCCGAAAATTCGAATCCCGCTAAATCCGCATGCCACAGAGCAAATCGTCAGACAGAAGATTTCCTCCGTCCTGTCACTCGGAATTCACCAAATACAAAAAACACACTCGACAGATACAAAGAATGGATCAAGGCGACTGAAAAAGAAGTTGAAGCCGTCACCTAAGCTTATTGATCCAGGACAAGACGTACTCATCACACAAAAAGTGTGTCGGAAGAGTTCTCAACTCCTTCCCCACTCAAACCTCGATCCATTCGGAGGCTACTGATGAAGTCATGTACCTAGGGTAGGGTCATAGACCTATCCAAGATACCCTCCCCAAGGACATCTCTTAAAGAAAACACCTTTCACCGACCGGAAGGATTCCACTCGACGGACACTGAAGACACTCGACCACCAGCCAACCACTCGATCGCGGAAGGTCTCATAAATACCGCACGTTAAACGGTCGGTCATTAAAATGCTTTATGGTCATCATAGCACTTTATGTGGGACGTTACCAGTAACTCCCTCTCTTAATGTACCTTAATCCCTACATAATCGAAATTTGGAGGGGTCCTGCAAACTCTATATAAGCCACCCCCTCCTCAGTGTAAAGGGTTTGCACCCTGTAACTCATACGCACATAATACAGTCGACCGCCTCCGGGCTCCGAGACGTAGGGCTGTTACTTCCTCCGAGAAGGGCCTGAACTCGTAAACATCTTGCGTATACAACTACTCCATAGCTAGGATCTTGCCTCTCCATACCTAGCCCCCATTCTACTGTCACGCTTAGAACCACGACAGTGGGCAGCGGGAATAACTCGGAGATGCTTAGTCTTAAACCCCATGAAGAAGTCCCATCAAAAGGAATAGCCGTCCTCTACATGTGCTCCTATGTAAAATGAGTAAATGAGACAAAAAGAGAAAGAGACAAAGTAAAAAATCACCAGCCTTAGAGCCAGCCCTATTGTATCAGTGAATGATATTTCTACGTCGTGATTGACATGGCTATATTATTAACCATGCTGCGAAGGTAGAAGCGGATATTTATTTATTTGCGGAGGTAGCAGCGGATGGATATTCAACGAGGAGTGAAATGATGGTTGCTTCCTCGGTCAAACATAGAGAAAGGTGGGCCTCATGATTTGACGGCTTATTAGTCATTATTACTGCCTATACTCGTTGCCCATATAATAACCGCGTGGTAGAGTAGTGGGCTATACTTTTAATAACCATGCTCGAAGAGAAGAGGTGCACGCACCCACGCACATAGTACTAGTAGCACTCTTTGCGTCTTTTGCGTCTTCCCCAACCACACACGTGACACGATGGAGCTCATTTATGTACGATGATGCAGCCCACGTGATAATTTGACGTGTCTAGTAGTAGTTACTCACTTATAAATAATGGAGGGTCGGGAACCACGCATGAACGGTGCTGCATCAATTATAAATAAAGTTTTTTTTCAGTGGCACGTACGCAATATAAATAGGTTCATATGGAGAGAAAAGAAACGGCTTCACTATATACATAGCCAGGACGAGCCTACACGGTTGCTTGCTGGGATTGCTCTCTTCACACTCTCTCGCCCAAAACGACGGTGGCCACATCTCCAACATCCGGGCGGATCACATCCGCCAGGGGAAGGGGTGGATGCTTTGTGTAGATGCGGTCGCCGTCGCCGACGGCGAAAACCCACTGTCGGCACGTCCCGATTAGGCTTCCCCGCTGTTCTCTCTCACAAAGCCGATGCGGTTTCCTTCGTCCCTTGCTCACTGCCGCGACGTGGGCAGTTGTCGCCTCCCGCCGCCCTCCTCTAGGTTGAGCTACGTCCCGACATCCCTTAGGTACAACTTCCTTTACAGCCGGCTTGCACCACTGCCCCAGCTGCCCACATCGCTACCACTGGTGAACAAACAAATTGCGACTTGACGTATTATGTTAAAAAAAGAGGCAAACCATGTGGGGCCTACCTTAGAGGCAAGGCTCTATACACTGGAGTACTTTTGATGTGTCCCGTCAACTTGCAGAACGAGGAGAAGCTTGCTTAGTACGCCGTCTCCCTCGCCCACGGGCGCGGTGGCTCGCAGGATGAGGTGAAGCTTGCTTACGAGTAGTAGTAGTACTCCTACTATTGTACGCCTTACGCCCGCTCCCTCGCCCACGCGCGCGGTGGCTCGCAGCACGAGGAGAAAATTTTAGTACTCCCTCTGTTTACTCCTCGTCCCTACTACGTACGTACCTTGGTTAGTACTCCCTCCATTTACTTATACAAGGCCACTATAAAAAAATACATTTTGCATCTATACAAGGCCACAAATAGTAATCGAGACAAAAGTTACTACTCCCTCCTTTCTAGTTTATGGCTCAATTTCAAAATCTCTCCAACCAAGGTAGACGGTGAGTGGTCGAATTAATTTCGTAGTTTGCACAAGCAATTAGTACGCTGCTTTTCTCAAGAAGTTATGTTTACCGAGGCATTAATTAGAACGAATGCATGAATGACCACTAAATTTCCATGAACTTGTACATGCATTGGTTAGTTTCCTCTTGACACTTTGCTATGCGTCGGGTGATCTAAGGCACCTCAAAATCCAACATGTAATGGTACTACTACTAGTATAGTAGAATTGAGACTTATCAAACGGAAAACGAATGTTTTTAGATGAGCCCTATAAACCCTAGTGGGTACGTACTCCGTAAAATCATATTTTTCCAAAACTAAGTCACTCCCTTTCATGAATTCTATAGTATACTCCTCCGTCGATGCTCCCTTTCATGAATTCTGTACTTCCTGTCACCCACATGTGGGACATATAGCAACCGGGTCGACGTGTCAAGCACCAAATAATAGTGCAGAACAGCAGGGGGGACGCACCCCACTCGTACCGGCCCAGTAGTAGTAATGAGCAATGAGATGTCAAATCACAATGCAGCACCTTCACTGATGGACGAAGCAACCATTATTTCACACTTCAGTTCGCCATCATCTCAAACCACGTAGTATTGCTTCTGCCTCAAGAGGGACACGCGCATCGCCTTCGTACATCATGACACGTGGGACCTCATGATAGGCCATGCTCCCCCGCCCATCGCTCGGTAAAATCACCTCATTTTTACTATACTTCCTCCGTATCGGCTTACTACATGGCATGCACGTCGTCCTAGGTTGAGAATTTAACTGGCTATATATGTGATGAACAGTACTCTAGACTTTTAAAAAATGTATACTTTTGTACAGTAGTACTATCGATGGATTGCGCCATGGAGCAAAAATTGAAATTAAAGAAAGGTGGTACATATACAGAGCGCTCGTCGCCAAATTATGCATATAGTACTATTAAAAAAGCTAGTACGTGCTTAATTGGGGTGCTAAATTCTATTAAAGAAATACTAGTAGTGTGTACATACTGAAGAGTTAAAGTAACGAGAAGAAACATAACATAGTTCTGCTGGGGGCTCAGCACAACACACCCCTCAAATTAAACTAAGCACACCTGAAATGAAACTATGAAACTAATCCGGTAGACACTGCATTAGAAGTTTAGAACCACCATGAGCACCGACACTGCCACCTTACTCGGAGTCCTCGTCCACGTCCTCGACTTCGTCCTTGTCGCTCTTCCTCTTGGCCGATACTTCTTTGCTTGAACCGCACACTTGGTTGTTGCTCTTCATCCAACCCTTGTAGATATTGAAACAAAGGTAGCCATCCATTGCAGCTTAGTGGATGTGGTCTATATCTAGTATATTCCGCTGCCATGCATGACGATGAAACGTGTAATGAGGTTTCTCTAGTTTACGGTACGAAGGATGAACCATGGCTCCTGCCAGGGTCAGCATTGAAGGTCGACAAGAGGGCAGCAATGATTCTTCTGGAGGTCGAAGGGGTTGCCTACAACGAGGCCTATCCGACCCAGGACTTATTTGTCGTTCTTAAAGTCTACAGAAACGAATTTCACTGTTTTGTCCTTGAGGAAGTTCTTAAAATCCTGGTACACAACGTCGACATGGCATATGTGGTAGACCAAGCAAATGTTATGTACGCAAACCTGGATCACGGCGGGCTTCTTCCTCTCTTCGTCCTTTAGATCCTTCTCTTGTCCCAGGACTGTGGTGTACTCAACATCTAGCCCAGAGACCCACTCGTCATCTGAGTTTTCGAACATGCATCTGAAGCGAGAAAGACATCCTTTCACCGTCGCGGAAGAACGGGTGTAGATGATGTTGAACTCATCGTCGGTGATGGTTCTAACCTTGTACTCACCGCCGATCGTGGAGATTTGGGACGCAATGGATTTGGGAGGAGGGTTAGGATTAGTGGAACTGCCGTAATGTGAATGGACGGGACGACTAGGAGCGAACTGCCGTAGTATTGAGCGACGTGCGGGGACGAGTAGGAGCGAACTGCCAGCGTGCGAACGGCAGGGTAGTGGCTTTCCATTCTCCCATGATACGGGCTTCCGAGAGCCCTTGGATCTGAGATCGAACGGTTGCATGGCGTGATTCTAGACCTATGGGTGAATATCCTATCCTGGAGGGTTATTCTACTAATTTTCAGCAACTTAGCATGCGACCATTTGATCTTAGATCCAAGGGCTGCCAGCAGCCCGTATCATGGTCGCGCCCTTGGAGATTTAACACGGTGCGTTAGGCAATCTGATGTTGGCATGTCATACATAGTCATCACTTAGTCACTCATACTACAACAAGGTTGGCTATAAGGTTGGCTATAAGTGTATTTTTTTACTCCTCTCTATCTCTTTCTTCATACTCCCTCCGTCCCATAATATAAGAACGTTTTTGACACTAGTGTAGTGCCAAAAACGTTCTTATATTATGGGACACATGGAGTACTAGTATTTATTGCATTTGCCAAGGAGTGACCTCTTCCAATGAAATGGTGTTGCTAAGTTTGCTTCATTTAATTAGCTATAGACTCAAAATTGTCTTTTCACCTAGGTACACGCGCTTAGCACCGTTTCTTCCTTGGGTCACCAAACTAGTCTCTCTCTTCTTGATTGACTTGCCACATCAGACTTTATTCCTATGTGGCAAGCTTAAGCACCTGTAGGAGCAAGTAAGTACAATAGTGCGCTTTACATGGCATTTTTGCATATGTGGAGGAAAGACAGGCAAGGAAAAAGTGGAGAAGTGGGCTCTCATGCAAGAGCCAGCCTCTACTACATGGTGGAGCATTGGGAGAGGCACATGTATGGAGGTGGTCAGAATCGGAGACTCACGCCGGTCGTGGCCGCAGCTTAGAATGATAATGGAAAGTCAAATCATGAGGCCCCACTCTGTCCGATAACTTCATTTGTCAAATCACACAGCCCTACGTTTGCAGCAGCCTACTCCCTCGCCTTCTCGCGTCTCTGTCGAACCGACTAGGCGGAACTGCCCGCCACTACAAGCAGGAAAAGCCCCGCCTCGATTTTTAAATACAACTACATCCGCTTAAGAATCCAATGATATACTTTTTGTGACATAGTAACTCATATTTAGTTAGTCAAATGGATGACCTAGAACTACGTGCAGGCCCTATAAACCGAGACGCCTAAAAATAAAAAACCGAGACGGAGAGGGTAGTTCAGCATGTATCTTTTTAGATCAATATAGTCGGGATTCACCAAGGAGCAAAACCAAGTGGTAGGCTGCTCCTGTCGTGTTGGCGTAGCAACTCAAGCAGGGTCAGTCCGCACATGAAATGGCGACACACTTAATAGGACCCCATTGGCCGACATGTGGCTCATCCACCGTCTTGTTCCACCTGCGATGCACCAAATTACAGTTCGGAGCAACTGTTGGAATTGGAGGCACCCCGATCGTAGCGCCGCAGTAGTAGAAAATGAGCGATGAGGGGTCAAATCACAAAGCCTCACCTTTCACGCATTAAGCTGGACAGACGAAGTAACCATCATTTCACTCTAGGGCGCAAGAGCATAAAGAAAAGAGAAAACAATGATGCGTGCGGTAGCTACCTAGGGCACCCTAGGGTAGGGGTCTCCACTACAGATCCTTTTTTTTAAAGCGCATCCACTACAAATCGGCTTCTCCCTCGTCCTCTTGAAGAAAACCGATGATGAGTGCGGCGGTAGGGTTTGTAGGAGTACTACGGTGTGCGGGGCCACATTGTATTAAACGGATTCGAGTCGACGCCTTAAATATGTGTGGGCCGCTTGGTTTTACGGGAACGAGGCAGCATTTTGGGTTCGGGGACCAGTGGAGATATAGTACGTACAAAACATTGTGGACGTAGGTTCAACCGAAAGGCAATGATGCATGGGCCCTGCATTTTGATATACCCGGGGCCGCGTGAAATTTGCTACTCTACTCAAAACTAGTAAGGTACACATGTATTGAACACATGAGATTTCGAAACCAAATTATGAATAAATACACACTATAGCATGTAAAGCTTTGAGTCATATATGCATGATGTAGATGTTCGTTTAGTTCTTATAGTTCATCTCATTCAAAATCAATTAGTTTTATAAAAATGTTAAGATTCATGGGGTTGTGCATTGTAAATCATAAAGTAAAAAACAAATAATGGTAATTCATTTAGAAAAAAATAATCAATTATGATACATAAGATTCTAGAACAAAGGAGAAGTGATTGTGTTTTGAGGTTTGTGCATTATGCTTAAGTTCAACCATGGAGTCTTCTAAATTGTATATGTGGCAGATCTGGTGGAATGTTGATGATATCCAACGGCCAGTAGTGTTCGGATTTGCCTATCTCTGCACTGTTAGGTTAGCTTCATCCAGTGACCATGTTTCAAAGTTATTGGCACACTATATAGTTCTTGTGCCATAGTTGCATGTTTTGGAAAAAAGCTACTAGTGGGTTGTACTATCTATTTAGGAATAGAAGATGTATACATGGAAGTTGTAGGGAAAGAGATGACATGGAGCATCTCAATTCCTATGAGTAGGGATTGGAAAAGAGATGTCATTTGGTTCACATCATAGGAACTTTTCTATTGAATCTAGAGATGACATGTATCTCAATACCTATGAGGAGGGATTAGAAAAGAGATGTAATTTGGTTCATATCATAGGAACTTTTCTATTGAATATACGCTAATATTTATTTTCCTTTGAAATTAAGGGAGTATAGGAATCCATTCATATGAACCAAGTGGCTCTAAAGCTATAGAAATGATATCATGCTTATTTCCTTTGAAATGTGGAGTATATGAATCTATTCCTATGAACCAATTGGCTCTAAAGGAAAAAATCCTATAAAAAATCATATCATATAAAGTTCCTATGATATTCCTCGACACTAAAGGATGGTTGAAATTGCTGCGGGTGATACGATGGTCTTTCTTTGTAGACTCCTCACCGATCTTTATAGTTACCTCTCGAAGATGAATGAAATGATATATATAGGGTATTCTACATGTGCAATTTGGTACACGAAAACTCGGTAAAAGTTTGCGAGGTTCGAATTTTCAATAAAGCTATATGCACTGCATTTCGGAACAGAGGGAGCATACGGTAGTTGCTAACACTCACGTGGAAGATTTGTGTGTTGGAGGAGTGGTTGTTCTGTTAAATGACATGGCAAACCGACATCGCCGGATGCCAATCTAACGGTTCTTACGGCGTTCGTCAGGAAAAGGCTTGTGGCGAACGTTTGTCGGATAATGATTTATGGACACATGCATTGCATTGATACGTGCCCCCTCTCTCTCACGCACACGCACCCTCACGAGTCACGACTCTCCCGAGTCCTCTCGCAGACTCAAGACGTCGCACTCCACCGCCTATCTCGCAGGTAGACGCCACGCACATATGTGCTCTTCACACCCTACCCTCAGAACTTCTAAAAAACAAAAGACGGTGCGCACATTTTATTTTAGCTCACACGTCACACACTTAAACTATTACTCTTGTGGCGAACGTTCTTTGGGCATAATATACTGTACTCTCATGAAGAGAAGCGGTGCACGCGCGCACTAGTTCTCTCACACCCACTCGCGATTACACGTAGGAGTGCATTTTTTTGAAGCTGGTACAACAAAATCACTCCACTATATATAAAAGCAGGAGCCTTAGCGCTTGCTTTACTAGGGTTCCTCTCGTTCACTCTCTCATGCTCTCCAGATCTAAGCAAGACATAGGTGGCCACACTCTCTCTCAGCTCACGGTTGGTCACAAATCCGGCCGGACAACCTCGACCGGGGCAGGGGTGTAGGTGCATCATTCACGCTGTCGTCGGCGGCGAGGGAGGAGACCAACGGCTGCCCGTGCGTCCCGATTGGCGGCCGTGCCGTTCTCTCCGAGGGAGCGCTGCTCGAGGGCCTCCTCCGACCCTTCTTCCTCCCTCGTGGCATTGTGGCCAAGATGCGGCCTCCCGACACCGTCTTTGCCACATGCCGATGACCGTCGGTATATATTCCTTCAAACCTGCCTTGTCTATCGCCCCAGCTCCCTTCGTGGATCCTTTTCTACTTCCGTCCGCTGTTCCAAAGCCACCTAGACTTTTACTATTATTAGAAGTAAAGCTAGTTCATACAGTCGACTCTAAGCGTTGGTTCAAACAGGGAAGAAAGTGGGAAAGCTGTAGCATGAATCTAGGACTTGGTTCTAAGAGGAAACGGGGGAAAGTAGTAATATTTTTCACTGTTTAAATAACTGTATTTTGTATTTGCGCAAACAGGGATGTCTGTCTCCATATCGTTTCGGGATGTCTGTCTCCGTATCGTTTCTATCCGCGCAATCAAAAGCACACACCTCAGTTTTAGTACAACTGCGCAAAATGAGATGGCTATCCCTCGTTGCCGTCGTCTAACCTCCCGTCTTCAAGGTATCCCTACATTGGTTGTAACTAAGCTAGAATGACCAACGCAATCTAAAAGAAGCTGATTTGTACGTTTTACTTCCTGGTTGCAGTGTAGGGACGAGCAAAAACAATTGCATCCTAGTCCGGAATGCACTTTCTACCAGTTCATCAACGGACCGAGGACTATCTGGCACGGCTGCACGGTGGTTTTTTGGACAGGTGCGCGGACAAGAGGCATTGTGGTCTGCTTATTTCTGCAAATAACGGTGCTTAAATTAGTGGAATGTACAAGCATTTCACTTGGTCAGTACACTGCATGGTTCAGTTCAGCATTCCAGTTGAGACCACAATTATAATTGGTTATTCTAGAATGAGAGAACCTAACCCTGGATGGTGGCAACAAGAAAAAACCAGAGTGAACTCCAGGAAATTTAAGCCGGGAGGCCCTTTGCTCAGAGAAGCCTTGCTTGTTTTTTCCTGATTTGTAAACCTTCTCACAACTTTGTCTTTTGCTGTGAACTAGTATATGTTTGTTATGTTCTATGAATCATTGTGATGTATAAAATTGCTTAACTTATGCTTCTCAAGTTTTTTATGAAGACGAGTTTAATGTGAGTGTTCCACATGAGCGCTGGACTAGCGTGTGAATGTTTGGAATTTATTACATTGTGGCCTCAAATTAACTGCATGAACCACTGTAACAAGATTCATAGTTGCTTATATGTCAGACAGCAGATTGTTGATTGTTAGCTGGTCGATAGCCTAGTGTTGAAGTGAGCTGAGCCAATGTGTAACATCCCAAATTGAAAATTTGGAATGTTATACATTAAGTCATCATGCATTACATATTTTATTGCATTTTTCTGATCCTAGAAATTTCACGCAAACTCAAGGACCCTCGGAGAGAGTTGGAGATTTCGTTATTTTCATATTTGAGTCTTCTCAAATTTTGAAAATAGGATCATTTGATTTTATTTATTTTATCTTCAATTATTTCTACTATGAAAATATGAGAGAGGGAATAAAATGACTTTCCCAAAATAAAGAAATAATGAAGATTTATAAAAAAATCAAATAAGATTTTTATTTTGGAGTTTATCGCTTTTTATTTGCCTTAGGGGAAAATGCGTGTTTTTGAAAATTGCATTTTAGGCCCCGAGTAAAAGTTCACTTTGTTCGACTCGTTTTTAGGAGTCGGGGAAAATTTACTTTATAAATTTTGGAGTTCGTTTAGATTTTATTTTAATCGTTTTTCTGCACGCTATATATTTTTAAAAAAACGCAGCGTAAGCAAACGTAGAAGTAACTCCCAAGGTTTCATAAGTAAAACAGGTAATAGGTACTACCTCATCTACTTCCCAATCCCACAATTTAATTAGATCCCAATCATGCAAGTGTTTGAGGAATAGATCTAATGCATAAAACTGGGTAGTAGAAAAGATATGATCAAGTGTTACTTGCCTTGCTGATGATCCGCGAAACCTAGAGATTCGAAATAACAAGCGGCGCACTCGGTGATCTAACGCAGACAAACAACAAGCATACAATAAGTACTCATCTAATGCACGGGTAAATCTCAAATAAAAGATCTGACCAGAAATTTCAACTTAAGAACCCTGGTTGCAAAAAAGAATCGAATCAAATAAAGCAACAAAAGTCAAACGACGAAAGAAAACAACTCGGTTCTAGCAAGTTGAAACTAGGTCAAATTTTACAGTAACAAAACTTTGTTTAAGTTGATTAGTCGGAACGGCGGTTTTGAAACAAAACTCCAGGCGCTTGAATCACCTGATTCCGATAAACGAGCGAGAAGATAAACTAGAACGAAGATCGGATCTGAAATCGTGATCAAAAAATAGCGGATTGAATCTGATAAAAAGAAATACGACGAACGGTTAAACGAACGGACGTTCGTTAACCGGGAATAACCGGTGATCACGTTCGTTAAGACGAACGGTCCGGCGAACGCTCGCTAAACAACAAAACCGGAAAAATAAAACCGATCTAGGTTTTTTTTAAAAAACCGACAACGGAAAAAGAACCGAACGGTTTTATAAAAAACCGAACCGAGGGAGGGTGGCGCGAGGCTACCTCGACGAGGTGGGACTCGGCGGGCGGCGGCTAGGTGGCGGGCGACAGCGTCACGGCGGCGGCGGTGGGACCGGCGGCGGTGGCGCAAGGGCGGCGGCAAGGCTGGGTTGGGGCGGCGGGGCTGAGGAGAGAGGCGGCGGCTGCGGGTTGGGGAGGAGAGTGGGGGTGAGGGTACATAAAGGGGAGTAGCTTGGGGAGGGGGCAAGCAAAGGAGGAGGAGGAGGAGTCCTCCTCGGACTCGGCCGGGCGGCGGCCCAGCTGCTGTGTGCGCGAGGTCTTGTGACGGGCGGCTGGGCCCTGGGCCCTTGGCCCAGGCGGGGCGCTGCGTTTTTTTTTTAATATATAGCGTGCAGAAAAATGAATAAAATAAAACCTAAACGAACTCCAAAATTTACAAAGTAAATTTTCCCCGACTCCTAAAAACGAGTCGAACAAAATGAACTTTTACTCGGGGCCTAAAATGCAATTTTCAAAAAACACGCATTTTTCCCTAAGGCAAATAAAAAGCGAAAAACTCCAAAATAAAAATCTTATTTGATTTTTTTAATAAATCTTCATTATTTCTTTATTTTGGGAAAGTCATTTTATTCCCTCTCTCATATTTTCATAGTAGAAATAATTGAAGATAAAATAAATAAAATCAAATGATCCTATTTTCAAAATTTGAGAAGACTCAAATATGAAAATAACGAAATCTCCAACTCTCTCCGAGGGTCCTTGAGTTTGCGTGAAATTTCTAGGATCGGAAAAATGCAATAAAATATATAATGCATGATGACTTAATGTATAACATTCCAAATTGAAAATTTGGGATGTTACAAACCTACCCCTTAAGATGAATCTAAGCCCTCGAGATTCGGGTTAACTAGAAAATAGGTGAGGGTGGTCCTTGAGCAAATCTTCTTCTCTTTCCCAGGTGGCTTCATCCTCAGTGTGGTGGCTCCACTGAACTTTGCAAAACTTGATAACCTTGCTGCGAGTAACTCTGCTGGCATAATCGAGAATCTTGATTGGTTTCTCCTCATATGTCAAATCATCCTTCAACTGAATTGCTTCAAGCGGCACTGTATCCCTTAACGGTACCTCCGCTATCTCGGAGTGACATTTCTTCAGCTGAGAAACATGGAATACATCATGAACTCCCCGACAGTCCCTCCGCAATTCCAGCTTATAAGCAACTTCTCCCATGCGTTGCAAGATCCTATACGGTCCAACGAAACGTGGTGCTAATTTTCCTTTAACTCCAAAACGCTTAACTCCTCAAGTGGGGATACTCTAAGATAAACTCTGTCTCCAACTTTATATTCTATCGCTATGCTTTTGAATCCGCATAGCTTTTCTCGTCTGGACTGGGCTACCTTGAGCCTATCGCGAATCAACTTAACCTTCGCTCGACTCCTTAATCAAATCTGGTCCAAACAACTGACGGTCTCCAGCTTCGTCCCATGATAACGGTGTCATGCACCTCCTTCCGTACAAAGCCTCGAAAGGTGCCATCTTCAAGCTGGTTTGGTAACTGTTGTTATAAGAAAACTCTACATACGGCAAGTTATCATCCCAACTAGATCCATAGTCTAGTGCACAAGCTCTCAGCATATCGTCCAAAATCTGATTGACTCTCTTAGTCTGTCCATCGGTCTGTGGATGGAAAGTTGTACTGAATTCCAGCCTGGTTCCCAATGTTTCGTGCAACTGATTCCAAAACTTTGAGGTAAATTGGGTTCCTCTATCTGATACGATACTCCTGGAACTCCGTGTAAACACACAATTCTGGTCATGTATATCTTTGCCAACTTAGCACTGCTATAGGTAGTCTTGACCGAATGAAATGAGCTACCTTCGTCAAGCGGTCCACTATAACCCAAATCGAAGTCATAGCCTGAACGAGTCTTTGGCAAACCCGTGATGAAATCCATGCCTAGTTTATCCCACTTCCATTCGGTATCGGCAATGGTTGCAACAATCCCGCCGCTTCGATGTTCTACCTTCACTCTCCGCATACATCGCAAAACTGCTACATACTGCAATATCTTTCTTCATTCCGGTCCACCGTAAAGTATTCTTCAAATCCAAATACATCTTGGTATTTCGTGGTGAATCGAGTAGGGTGAATCATGTGCCTCTTGCAGAATCAACTTCCTGATCTCCGTGTCATTTGGCACATACACACGGTCCTCAAACCATAGGGTATCGTGCTCATCCTCACGAAATCCCTTAGCTTTTCCTTCGCTCATTTTCTCCTTTATAGAGGCAACTTCCTTATCTGCCTTTTGAGCTTCTCTGATTTTGTCCATCAACGTAGACCGAATCTCCAATGCTGCTACATAGCCTCTCGGAACTATTTCCAAACATAACTCTCGAAGGTCCTCGGCTAACTCCTTGGGTATTCCTCCCACCATTAGTGTATTGATGTGGCTCTTACGGCTTAATGCGTCTGCTACAACGTTAGCCTTCCACAGGTGATAATGCAATCTCATATCATAATCCTTAATAAGCTCCAACCATCTCCTCCGTCTGAGATTTAATTCCTTCTGCGTGAAGATGTACTTCAAACTCTTGTGATCCGTGTACACCTCACAATGATTTCCAATGAGAAAATGTCTCCATGTCTTCAATGCATGCACAACGGCTGCTAACTCCAAATCATGTGTGGCATAATTCAACTCATGAGGCTTAAGCTGTCGTGAGCATAAGCACTGCTCCAAGTCCTCGACGTGAAGCGTCGCAATACACCTCATAATCCTTGGTCTGATCTGGCAAAATTAACATTGGTGAGGTAACCAATCTTTTCTTCAACTCCTGAAAACTTGCTTCACAATCCTCTGTCCATGTGAACTTGGTATCCTTTTTCAGCAACTCCGTCGTAGGCTTTGCAATCCTTGAGAAATTCTCAATGAATCTTCGGTAGTATCCTGCGAGTCCAAGGAAACTCCGGATCTCTCCAACTGTCGTTGGTGCTTCCCATTTGGTTACGGTCTCAACCTTTGTGGGGTCAACTGCTATCCCTTCTCCGGATATAACATGTCCAAGAAATCCAACTTCCTTTAGCCAAAACTCACATTTGCTGAACTTGGCATATAACTGATGTTCCCTTAGTTTCTCCAAAACCAATCACGAATGTTCCTTATGTTCCTCTTCATTCTTCGAGAAAACCAAAATATCATCAATGAACACCACGACGAACTTATCCAAAAACTCCATAAACACTTTGTTCATCAGGTTCATGAAATAGGCGGTAGCGTTAGTCAGTCCAAATGACATAACGGTATATTCATATAGTCCATATCTCGTGGTAAATGTTGTCTTAGGTATGTCCTGCTCTCGAATCTTCAACTGATGGTACCCTGATCGCAAATCGATCTTGGAAAACACTCTAGCTCCTTGCAAACGACAAAACAGATCATTTATCATTGGTAGTGGGTACTTGTTCTTGATTGTTACTTCATTTAAACCACGATAGTCTACAACCATCCTTAATGATCCGTCCTTCTTCTCTACTAAAAGTACGGGTGATCCCCAAGGCGAAGAACTTGGGCGTATATAACCTTTATCCAATAGCTCCTTAATCTGCTTCTTGATTTCCGCCAAATCACTGTATGCGGGCATCCTGTATGGTCGCTTCGATATTGGGCATGTTCCTGGCAAAAGTTCAATCAAAAAATCAATGTCTCTATCCGGTGGCATTCCTGGCAATTCCTCAGGAAATACATCAGGGAAATCCTTCACTACTGGCACCTCTTCCTGCACCACTCCTGATAGGCAATTTACATGAGCTCTCCTCGGCTCATGCCGTGATACATACTTAATCCTTCTTCCTTCTGGTGTTGTGAGCAAAATCGTCTTACTTGCGCAATCGATGTTTCCTCCATACATCGACAGCCAATCCATACCGAGAATCACATCCAATCCTTGGGATTCCAAAATGATCAAATCCGTCACGAACACATGCCTTCCTATACTTAATGGCTCTTGAAAACATCCTTGTTCCGGCCATATACTCCGCCTCTGGTGAGCTTACTAGCATAGGGGTTTTAAGAATCCGAGTAGGTAGACTATACTTCTCTACAAATCCCCTTGATATGTATGAATGCGATGCACCGTATCGAAAAGAACTAGTGCGATAAATGACTTAACCAAAAACTTACCGATTACCGCATCGGGCTGATCTTCAACCTCCTCCACATCAATGTGGTTCACATGTCCCCTGTTGAAAGGGTTTGGCTTCTTTCCAGAACTTCCATTTCCACCTTGGCCTTCGGGACAGTCATTTGCATAATGTCCGGTCTTGGAACACTTGTAACAGTGACATGGCTCAAGTCTTTCTTGGTTGGGGTTGATGGTGTGGTCCGGTTCGCCGTTGCTTCCTCCATTCCCATTCCCATTTTTGTGGCCATTATGGTTGTGCGAATTACCTCCTCCATGGGTATGCTGAAACTGAACTCCCTGTTTAGGGGTATAACGGGGCTTCTGTTGGGCTCCAGAGTTATATTTCCCTGTCCATACTTCCTCTTGCGATTCTCAATTTGCTGTTGCTTTCCTTCAATCATGAGGGCACGATCTACCAACTCCTGGTAGTTATTGAAACTTGCTACCATCAATTGCATGCTTAACTCATCATTCAGTCCTTCCAAACTTCTCCTGCTTAGCTGCATCTCATGTAACGCTCATCCGGGGCATAATGTGCTAACTTACTACAATCATCAACATATCGCCAACAGTCCTTCCTCCTTGGCGTAAATTGTGAAACTCACGCTTCTTCATGGCCATAGCTCCTGCTGAGACATGGGCAGTGCGGAAAGCTTGCTGAAACTGATCCCATGTGACAGTGTCTACAGGGTAAGTGGCTGTAAAATTCTCCCACCATGCTGTTGCGGGTCCTTCAAGCTGGTGTGCAGCAAACTTCACCTTCTCTCCATCTGTACATCCTGCAGTGGTCAACTCCCTCCCTATCTTACGGAGCCAATCATCTGCTACTATCGGCTCGGTGCTACCGGAAAACACCGCGGGTTCAGCCTTAAGAAACGAGCCAGATGGTCAACCGTGGTGGTGGCGGTGGGTTGTTGTTGTTGTTGTTGCCTTGATTCTGTACCAATGTTTGGATCAAGTGTTCTGCTGCTGAATCAACTGGGTGATCTCCGCGGAAAACAAACCAGGGTCGCGGCCTCGGAGGCATCTGATGGGTTTAGAAAAGACGAGAAATTAGGAATAGAGTGGGGTCTAAGGAGAAACACTACCCAAATGTATATGAGCAAATGCACACAAAATCACTTCATTCAATTCAAACAAAGGGCTTACAACGGTCTAACTATCGCAAAAGTGCGTGAACAAAATGTTACATGGAGGTAATACTACTAATATGTGGGGGTCATCTATTAATTTGAACCGGTGGAAGACTCCATGATGTCTGCTCCAGCTTCGTCTTCAAAGTCGGGTTCACTTGGATCCGAATCGGTGTCGTCGATGTTGATGTAGTTGCTTGGACAGCCGACGTACTTGTCTTCATTCTTGAGTGCCAATTTCTTCTTGAGTTCTTGAATCTCATACTTAAGATCGTTATTGTGCCTTGCTACAGCTACGATCTCGTCCATGTAGTCCTTACGTGTAGACTTTAGTTCTTCTTCAAGTTCGATGATCCTTCCCTTCGCATCCTTCAATTCGATCATATCATTGCACATCTGGTTCTCCTGGCGTCGAATGTGTTGGTTTAACTCCTGGATGAAAGCTGCAATGGATCTATCCTTCTTGGTGCTGACTATCTCCCATTGTTCATCTCGGCATCCACAAATCTGGTAGATAGTGTCCTTGAGGTCTTCTTGATAAACTTCTCCAATGCGTCCCATGGTGATATGAGCTGCCATGCTCTTTCCTGCACTCCGTGTTGGTGCACCGAAAACACTATCTATAGGCTTGGTGATTGGCGAATGTCCTTCCGGAACATGAGCTTGAATCTTCCAGCGCTCCTCTTCGTGCAGAGTGGCGTTGAAAGTCCCGGTGAAACTTGGTAGTCCAATGTTCGTGTACTTGGTGACTTCCTTCAAGTGAAATCCAAAAGGTGTGCCTTCATCCTGGTTGGGCGATCTGATCTTCGCGTCCTTCATCCTAAAGTGTAGAAAAAGATGAGGAGTTAGAAAATGAGAAGAGAGTAGTGATCTATGGCTTTAACTTAGTGGTCGTGTCCTCTGATCGGCGTGTGCTCGATACCATCTCTGTAGCGACCCGACCGAATGGATCAAGTCTCGTGCTCAAAGGCCATCCTGGATCAAGAATGTCTGACACCACACAAGATTTCAAGGATTTATAACAGAGTAGCAATCACACACTTATTACATCGTTTGCCCAAAAGAGGACTTATTACAATAAATATGGCTTAAGGCCATCTAATAACGATAACATGGAAGACTTGGAAGATAAGTGAGTCCATCAACTCCGGTGGCATCATCGAGTATAGAACCACGACCTAAAGCACCTTACTGTCGTTCTAAAAGTCTGCAACATGAAAGTTGCAGCCCGAAACGGGTCATGCACATGGAATATGCGCAATGTAACACATAGAGAGTAATGAAGGAATAAGCCTATACTACATGCATATATGGCTGGTGGAAAAGCTCTGATTACAGCTTTGCATAAAGCCGCTTTTTCCCTCATCGCAAAGGAATAAATTTGTTTAACTATCATGGTGGTTGTTAAACATTGAGAATGGTTGATGACATCCTCAATCCCAATTAAAAGTACTCATTAAAAACCCAACAATATTAATTAGAGTAACATGTTGAGATTCACATGATATTCAAGTACTAGATACTCAAGATGTCCATAACCGGGGACACGGCTAATCATGATTAGTTTGTACACTCTGCAGAGGTTTATGCACTTTTCCCCACAAGACTCGATCGCCTCCGCTTGGTTTCTCGCACTACATGGTGTTTGAGAGACGGATGACCGAGACACAGTCTTTCGTGCGCTTAGCACCTTCTGACGGGTAGACCGGTACACCTACATCCCCTACATCTGCTAGTCCACCACTATAAGAGTTTGCACGACTTACTCAACTATGCCAGAGCCCATAATGGCTTGTGGCTGCACACAGAAGTTTCTAGCATGAATAATCTTATGATCCCTTTGAGCCTGGGTGGCGGTCCCCAAAAAAACAGGCAATCACTGGATACCCCAGGTGCCTCAATCCACCCAGATGTGTGTTTAAGTTGCCACCTTAAATAAACCATTAATTTAACAATCTCACATCTGTCATGGATACACTCACCCAATCCACGTCTACTAGCATAGCATCGCAAATAAGCAAACGTAGAAGTAACTCCCAAGGTTTCATAAGTAAAACAGGTAATAGGTACTACCTCATCTACTTCCCAATCCCACAATTTAATTAGATCCTAATCATGCAAGTGTTTGAGGAATAGATCTAATGCATAAAACTGGGTAGTAGAAAAAGTATGATCAAGTGTTACTTGCCTTGCTGATGATCCATGAAACCTAGAGATTCAAATAACAAGCGGCGCACTCCGGGTGATCTAACGCAGACAAACAACAAGCATACAATAAGTACTCATCTAATGCACGGGTAAATCTCAAATAAAAGATCTGACCAGAAATTTCAACTTAAGAACCCTGGTTGCAAAAAAGAATCGAATCAAATAAAGCAACGAAAGTCAAACGACGAAAGAAAACAACTCGGTTCTAGCAAGTTGAAACTAGGTCAAGTTTTACAGTAACAAAACTTTGTTTAAGTTGATTAGTCGGAACGGCGGTTTCGAAACGAAACTCCAGGCGCTTGAATCACCTGATTCCGATAAACGAGCGAGAAGATAAACTAGAACGAAGATCGGATCTGAAATCGTGATCAGAAAATAGCGGATTAAATCCGATAAAAAGAAAAACGACGAACGGTTAAACGAACGGACGTTTGTTTACCGGGAATAACCGGTGATCACGTTTGTTAAGACGAACGGTCCGGCGAACGCTCGCTAAACAACAAAACCGGAAAAATAAAACTGATCTAGGGTTTTTTTTTAAAAACCGACAACGGAAAAAGAAAACCGGAACGGTTTTTATAAAAAAAACCGAACCGAGGGGAGGGTGGCGCGGCGCGGCTACCTCGACGAGGTGGGGCTCCGGCGGGGCGGCGGCTAGGTGGCGGGGCGACGGCGTCACGGCGGCGGCGGCGGCGCAAGGGGCGGCGGCAAGGCCAAGGCGAAGGCGAGGGAGGGCGGCTGGCCGGGCCCTTGGCACAAAGGGCGCCATGCGTTTTTTTTAATATATAGCGTGCAGAAAAACGAATAAAATAAAATCTAAACGAACTCCAAAATTTACAAAGTAAATTTTCCCCGACTCCTAAAAACGAGTCGAACAAAATGAACTTTTACTCGGGGCCTAAAATGCAATTTTCAAAAACACGCATTTTTCCCTAAGGCAAATAAAAAGCGAAACTCCAAAATAAAAATCTTATTTGATTTTTTTTATAAATCTTCATTATTTCTTTATTTTGGGAAAGTCATTTTATTCCCTCTCTCATATTTTCATAGTAGAAATAATTGAAGATAAAATAAATAAAATCAAATGATCCTATTTTCAAAATTTGAGAAGACTCAAATATGAAAATAACGAAATCTCCAACTCTCTCCGAGGGTCCTTGAGTTTGCGTGAAATTTCTAGGATCGGAAAAATGCAATAAAATATGTAATGCATGATGACTTAATGTATAACATTCCAAATTGAAAATTTGGGATGTTACACAATGTGCCGTGTTTTCCACAACTGCTTACAAGTAGGGTAGCACCAATAGTGTTTACAAGTACTTATGTATACGTCGTCACAACGTTCTCGAACGAGTGCTCTATTTCATCAAAACACACACAGCTCGTATGATAAACCGTGACAACTTATGTCTTACCATGCCATATTCATGAAAAAACTAGTGAGGACGCATCTGTTTCGGCAACAATTATGATGGTTCTCACATGATTCACGGGCACACAAAAGTAGCAGCAGTTCCCATAGACGGGTTCAAACAGAGTACTAGCCCCGGAGGGGTCGATATGTGCAAGGTTCGGATAATTAGACACAATCCAAACTACTATTAAGCACTAGCTGGGGCAACTATTTCATGCCTCGATCTAATTTGGGATGGACACAAGACGGACCTTGCCATGAACATCATCGAGGATGTCCCGCAGCAGCTCAATCCTATGAACCTTCATGAAGACAACCTTGTGGCCTTGCCACTGATAAACTTGTTTATGGAGGCATGCCACGTCATCTTCCTGCGTAAGCTTGACAAGAACAGTATGCCTCACAAACGAAGGAGTAGCTTTGAACTTCTTATGCTTCAGTACACCCTGGACAACACGCCTGACAACAATGAGGCTGGAATACAACTCTTCATTGGTATAACAGCAAATGGCTTCCAGGATCCAACAGCCTAAGAACTCTGTTTTCCCAGTGCGTATATTCAGGTCATCCGCCTCATAGCGAGTGACATGTACAACCACACAATCCTTGTCTGCATCAGGGCTCTAATTGAAACAGAAACAAATTCTGAATTACTTTTCAGTATAAGAAACACAAGTTATTTAAACCACTATGTATAGCATGGCATTGAAGCTAATAAAATTTTGCATTATTAATCACCACATACTTAGATGAAAAACCACAATCGAGATCGGCAAAGAAGGAAATCACCTTGGGCAGCTCAGGGGGGACACATCCTCGAAGGGGAAAACTGCTACATCGCAGTGCCACGGGGGCTGTAACCTCAAACGGGGCGTTGACCATCTCAGTAGTGGCCGTGAGCGTATCTGGGGTCGGCTCGGTGGCTGCCTCCATCTTCTTGGAGCTCTCTGTCTCATGGGGATCAGCCTCCCGCGTCTGCTCCAATATCGGCAGATCTTTGCCTGGTTCTCCTTGGTCCATCATGAAACTGACGAATACTAGGAGACCACTGAAAGGAAAACACAATCGCAATGACAATGAAACAAAAAAGAGAGTGAGGATCGGTTATTGCTTTGCAAAAGTTCTTTTTTTCTCTCTGAACGAAAATATACACGGATCCGCTTACCTTCCCTTCGTTGGGAGAGAAGAACAGTCGGAGATGCGAGTGTTGCCTTTCTTGAAGACGGTGAGGGAGAAGGGGATTCAGCAAAGAGTGAAATGATGGTTGCTTCGTCCGTCAAACTTAGACTGCGGGGAGGTGGGGTTTTGTGATACGGCGGCTCGTTACTACCGCGCTACGACCTGGGTGACTCTCCGCCTGCATACTGCCTTCTAATTTGGTGGATGGCATTTGGGCCCGCGCGCTGCATGGCCCGCATGTCGGTGAACAAAAGTATAACAACATTCAGTAGAGGGAGACGTTTCAATGACCTAGGAGGAGCCAGAAGCGGTAGAGTGTCTCCACTGTAATAGTAGTAATTGTTTTTGTGGGTAGCTGTAGAGTGTCTCCACTGTACTAGTAGTAATTCTTTCTCTGGGCCCAAGACAAAACAGCCCATCCACACTAGTAAATAGTAAAATCAATTCAAAAGCCCATATATTAACTGAATGAGAGGCGCTACCCACACCCAGCACACCCCCCCCCCCAAAAAAAACCTGGGTGCTCTTCTTCCTCCTCGCTCCCACCCACCTCACTTCAGACCGCTCCACTCGTACCCCCAAATTCCTCACCTCACTCCTACAGAAAACCCCAGCTCCCCTTCTTCCTCACTCCTACAGAAAACCCCTAGTTACCCTTCTTCTCCGCTCGCACTTCAACTAGGCTCGTCATTCGTTACTCTACTCAAATCCGTGAGCGCGACGCGATGCCCTCGAGGAAAATGGAGTCGGCTGACTCCAGCGCCAAGAAGATGAGGCTCCCGCCAGCGGCGACGCCTGTTGTAGGTCCCGCACCCCGCAGCGTGGGGAGAAGCGGCGACCCCGCCCTCACCGGATCCCAGGAACCCATAGAATCTCGGGTGGACCGCATCAGCGATCTCCCGGACACCGTCCTTGGGGAGATCATCTCGCTTCTCCCCACCAAGGATTGCTGCCGCACCCAAGTCCTCTCAATTCGGTGGCGCCCTCTATGGCGCGTCGTGCCCCTTAATCTTGACTGTCGTCAGCTATCTCTCTTCAATGATTTTGAAATCCCCAGAGCCATCATCTCCTCCCACCAGGGCTCCGTTCAAAGCCTCTGCATCCCGTCATGCTACCTGAGCAAGCATACCATGCCCTGCACGGTGGACGCCTGGCTGAAATCCCCTGAATTCATAGAACTACAGCTGCTTGAGTTCTACTATTCCCCTGGAAATAACATACCACATATCGAACGCCATGAACTTGTGCCCTCAGCACCGATATCCATCTCGCGGTTTTCCTCCTCTCTCTACACCGCCACCTTTGCATCAGGCTACCTACTGCATAATCTGGTACTAAACCTTCGACTCCCATTTCTCAAGAAACTTTCACTTGTGCGGGTTCAGATATCGAAGGCCCTCATTGCACAAAGATCATCCACACCGATTACCTATGCTTGGAGTGCTTGGTGCTTGTTTTCACAGTTAGAATCAGTTGTCTCCAAGTAAAGTCGCCTAACCTTGTAAGAATTGGAATTTCTTTCGACGGAAGGCAGCTCATCATCCAAGATGCCCCTTCACTTCAAAGGTTGATCCTTGATTCTAGTTATTCACCGTTGCAAATAACCGTCCTCTCTGCGCCTAAACTAGAGACCTTGGGTGTAATACATGATCTCTGTGCTCATTTCAATATGGTGTTTGGCTCCACAGTTCTTCGGGTACTTTATATTATCATCTACACTTGTAACCATAAGCTGCATTTTAAATTTCTGCGCATAATTTATATATCATCTTGGAGTACACATTTTGTACTAATACTATGTTCTATGCTCAATGAAGAGTTTCTCCATGGATGGCCTATCAATGGTGCTGGATTCTGTCAAGATCTTATATATCCAAATGAATAGTTTTGATCTGAACAAGATTATTGGCTTGCTGCAATGCTTTCCATGTCTGGAGAAGTTGTATATAAAGGTGATAGTTTCACGCACATTGGAAGCCCGCATATAGTGTACTAGAATTAACCTTTCAGCTGTTGCTCTTTCGACACTCTTCTTTTAGACCTTAACTGTTGTCAATCTTCATGTCTATTTAGGAAACGGGACGGGGTAAGAAAGTTATAACCAATCGGTGGATTCGTAAGCATCGGGATTTTCTCACTTCTCATGAGATTCGATTGAAGACAATAACGCTAGAACGATATGTAGCCAAAAGTGCAAACACAAGATTTGTCACATTCTTCCTGCTGAATGCAAGGTTACTATTGTCCATCAAGCTTGTAAGTGCATCTAGTGCCACCCCTAGTTGGTTTTGGAGTATTGACGACAAATGTGGTTGAGGGACTAATGCGTTTGTGAGAATTGCAGGATAACGCAGGTAATGTCCCTCAATGATTCGGTTTACCTACCGGAGTCGACCCCTAAAAATGTATGAAGACATTGAAGACAATGGTGGTATGTGAAGATATTCACATTGAAGACTATGACATAAGAAGACATTGAGTGAAGACTATGGAGCCAAGACCGTGTCGCTTTTGTTGTTTCCTTTTCTTCTTTGTTGAGTCATAGGAACCACCGTCTTTGTTAAGTGGGGTCCAAGTGATCATAGTCGGAATGATCAAGTGATGCTCAACCCAAATCCTATGTCTTCGAGCAAAGACAATGAGAGCAAAACTTATCCAGAGCTGGATTAGTCAGCTTTGCTTGTAGCCCAAGTAAAGTTGCCGTGAGTGTTTGAAATCTGACCGTTGGAACACGTGTCAGTTCCTTAGTGACCCAGGGTCATTTCGGACATAACAGGTCGGGTTGCCTAGTGGCTATAAATAGCCCACCCCCTACACCATAAATTGGTGGCTGCTCAGAGTTAATGCACGGCTTTTGTCGTTTGAGATCATACCACCTCGAAGCCTTTGAGAGAGAGAAATTCTTGCGAGGACAAAGCCCAAAACACCCAGAGCCAAAGAGTGTTAGGCATCACTGAAGTTTTCCTGTCGGTGTGACCTGAAGACTTATTACACTTGAGGACTGTGAATCCTCCAGCCGGTTTGGCGTCGCGTTCTGAGCATCCAAGAGTCATTGTGGATTGCCGGTGAACGTCGTCTGTGAAGGTTCGGAACTCTACCTTGAAGACTTACCAGAGTGATTGGGCGAGGATTGTGTGTCCTTAGCTCAAGGGAAATAAGGTGAAGACGCGGTCTTCTGAGTTGAATCTCAGCCTCCCTAACCAAATGTACAGTTGTCACAAAGAATCGAACTGGTCCAACAAATCCTGTGTCTTCAACTAGTGACTGGTTCTATCCCTTCCCTCCTTTACCTTGAGTTTGTCTTCGTGAAGTCATTGCTTATATGCCTTATCTGTTTGACTTCATTGCTTGACTACTTTTGTTGATTGGCTTCATACTATCTTCCATCCTGATCCTTACTACATAGCTGCTATTAGTCTTGTCCGTTCACATTATCGCATACTTGACTATGGCTTGCTTGTTGTAGTTTATCTTCAGCTGCATATCAATTAGGTCATTTCTGTTGGTTGTCTTTGAAACATCCGTATTTTGAAGACTTTCATAAAAATCGCCTATTCACCCTCCCCCCTCTAGTCGATAACTAGCACTTTCAATTGGTATCAGAGCAAGGTACTCCCTTGTTCTGTGTGATTCGGTTTAACCACCTGGAGTTTTAGCTATGTTGACTACAGGGATAATCAAGGTCTCCGCTGCTTGCCCGTGTTCGATGGAACCGACTATCCCTCTTTGGAAGAATAAGATGCGCATGCATCTTGAAGCCATTGATGTCGACCTACGGTATGTCGTCAAGAACGGCGTTCTAAATCTGGTGAAGGTGTCACCCCTCGATGTCAAGAAGTTCATTCAACTGGACTCCTTGCAAAGAACATCATCTGTGGTCATCTGACCAAAGGGCAGTATGGCCGTGTGAGTGCTCTGGAAATGTCGAAGCTAGTCTGGGACTGGCTATCCAAGGTCAACGAAGGCGTCTCAACCCAGAGAGATCAAAGAATCAGTGTTCTTCTCAACCTCTTCAACCGCTTCAAGAGAAACGACAATGAAAATGTCCAGCTTACGTTTGATCGCCTCACTGACATCACCAATGAGCTTCATGCTCTCGGCGCCACTGAGGTCACCAAGCATGAAATCGCTAAGACACTACTAAGATCACTTGACAGCTCTTTTGACACCCTTGCCCTCATGATACAAGAACGTCGACTTCAAGACACTCGATCCGTCTGATATACTTGAGAGGCCCAACACACATGAGTTCCAAATATCCGAGAAAAGAGATATCTATGGTCCAAACTATGGCCGAACTTCGCGCTTTGAAGGCAAAAGTTGTTTCCTCATCGAAGAAGAATCATTGCGGTTACGATGATCCCGAAGACATTGGAAAGGAACTTGCTATGCTTGTGAAGAAGTTCCAGAAGTTCACTAGGAAGAAAGGCTTCAGAAAATCTTCACGGTCCAGCTCAAGAAATGATGAAGCTTCCACTCAAGACTAAAAGAAGACAACCTGTCACAAGTGCAAGAAAACTGGACACTATATCTCTAAGTGTCCACAGTGGGACAATGAGAAGAAGAAGAAGAAGAGCAAGGAATATGATTCTGATGACAAGAAAAAGAATAAATCTTCAAAGTCTTCTTCCAAGTCTTCATCAAAGTCTTCATCGCATAAGAAGAGCTCATCTGGCAAGGCTCGTGCTTTTGTTGGCAAGGAAATGGATTCAGAGGAGGAGTCTGCTTCCGAGGAAGTGGAGGTGGAATCTGAAGAGGAGTCCGACCCGGGCGTTGCAAGTCTGGCTTTAGCCACAGCCTATGTTGCCAAGTCCATCTTCAACACTGAAGACAATGACTTCTACACCAACGTTGAAGCTGATGACAAGGACGATCCTTCTCCCACCTACTGCTTCATGGCACGCGGTGCCAAGGTAAAATCACGTGATGCTTACTTTCAAACATCAAGTGAAGATGACTCTGATTGTGAATCCAAACCCAGCTACAAAACACTTGCTAAAATTGCAACTGAACAACAAAGAGCCATGGAACATACTCAAAAACTGTTAGACAAAAGCGATGACCTGTTGGACGCGGAAATGACATGTTCACAGTCCTTAGTTGAAGACATTAAAAATCTTCATGCTAAGTACCAAGAACTTGAAAGTCGTCATGAAATTCTCTCAACTACTCATGAAAGGCTCTCCTATGATTATCTTCAAAGGAAGCAAGAGCTTGAGAAATTGAGAGCGGCTCATGAAGATCTTCAAAAAGAGAATGAGTCACTTCAGCTCAATGCATCAGTTCCGCTCGAGATGGATTTGAACCACCATGTCTAAAATGTCTTGAGCGTGATATCACTACCTCTCGTTGTTGAATGTTCAACTGCCGCCATCGTTGCATTGTCTTCAACTACCAATGTGGTTACTAACCCTCTCTGCGGAGGATACCACTACCATTGTCGATGAAAATGCTAGGTTGAAGACATTGCTTGAAACAGGGATGTATAAAAGTCTGAAAGGGCATCAGACACTTTGCGATGTCCTCAAAAAGCAGATTCTGAACCGAAACCCTAGGAAAGAGGGTATTGGGTTCGAGGGGAAAATGAATGTTGACGGTTCCTACTGGAAGCCTGAGTAGTATCCCAAAACCACATGGGTTGCTGCAAAGGGACCTTCAGTGGATCCATCCACCTTATCTGGCTTTACCTGTGAAACCCTATTATCATTGATGAATCCTTTGATGCAAACTATAAGCTGTTCAAGAATCAGAATGGTGAAGTGTTTGCCAGGTATATTGGTACTAATCTGCAGGAATGGACCGCCTATGAAGAAGATCCTGGGTTCCCGAAAAGCTGTCTTGAGAATCTTCCGGTGAATGTCATCATGACACCACACAGGAAGAAGACAAACCCAGACCAAAGGCGTCATATGGTCCAAAGGCTTCATACAGACAGAGGACTCACTTGAGTCACCCTAACGCCAATGTTTTGCAGGGAAACAGTACTCAAATTTATTAATATGAGCGTGTGTCCTCAAACCGCTATGTTCATAGAACTAAGAACTTTTCTGCTTATTCACATGAGTATCATTCATCTCCTGCAAGGCTATTTTCTAGGGCTCCAAAGCCGAAATTCTCAGATGCTGCACTTAGACTCATTGCTTCGAAGCCACCCCTGAAGATGTGGGTGGTTAAGAAGAATTAACTCTCTTTTGCAGGAAAGGGTCTCCAAATCGAAAATCAAAGGCGTCGATGCTATTGCTGGGACCTAAAACATCTTGTAGGGCACAAGATCAAATGCCCAAATGGTCTCACTATGTATTTTGTTCCTGAATCGTTTGCCATTCATCCTATCAGTCCTAATCTTGATTTAAGCTTCAATAATCCACTTGCCCGTCAAATGTTTATGCTTCACAATGCTCTTGGTGAAGCCTATCCCCTAAGCATCTTGTAAGGTATGACACCTCATGCTTCAGAATGGATAATGGACAGTGGATGCACTAATCATATGACTGGTGATCGAAGTCTTCTCATGGACTCAACCTTACGTCCGTCAGATAAGAGTCACATCACATTTGCTGACACTGGTAAAAGCAAGGTATTGGGTCTAGTTAGAGTTGCAATATTAAAGGATCAACACATGGACAAAGTGATGCTTGTTGAGTCCCTTGGTTTCAACTTAATGTCTGTCTCAATGCTTTGTGACTTGAACATGATTGTGATATTCGGAAAATATCGTTGCCTTGTACTAATGGAATCTGACAAGTCTCTAGTCTTTGAAGGGTATAGGAAAGATGATATATACATGGTAGATTTCTTAGCATGTCCACAGCTTGCCGTATGTCTTCTTGCAAAAGCTTCAGAATGCTGGCTCTGGCATCGGAGGCCGGAGCATGCTGGAATGAGGAACTTACACACACTCGCCAAGAAGAAGCATGTCATAGGCATCGAAAGTGTCAAGTTCAAGAAGGATCATTTGTGTGGTGCCTGCGAAGCTGGAAAGATGACCAGGGCAAAGCACCCCTCGAAGACAATCATGACAACATCTCAACCCTTCGAGCTGCTTCACATGGATTTATTTGGCCCTAGTCATTACTCTACCCTTACAACAACTGCTTGTCTCTATGGCTTCGTCATTGTTGATGACTACTCAAGATACACATGGGTGCACATAATTCTCTACAAGACTGAAGTGCAAGATGTCTTCAGACGATTTGCCAATCGTGCAATGAACAATTATGGCGTCAAGATTAAGCATATCAGAAGTGATAACGGCACTGAATTCAAGAACACCGGACTTGATCTTTATCTGGATACCATGGGAATCACTCATGAGTTCTCCGCTCCATACACACCCCAGCAAAATGGCATCGTGGAGCGCAAGAACAGAACCCTCATTGAGATGGCTCGAACAATGCTCGACGAGTACAAGACACCAAGAAAGTTCTGGCCTGAAGCCATTGATACAGCTTATCACGTCATCAACCGTGTTTATTCAATAAGCTTCTGAACAAAACCTCCTATGAGCTCCTTACTGGCAAGAAGCCAAATGTCAGTTACTTCAGAGTATTTGGGGCTAAGTGCTGGATCAAGGATCCTCATCACAAGTCAAAATTTGAACCCAAAGCTCACGAAGGCTTCATGCTCGATTCTTGAAAGGACTCACATTCTTCTGAGTCTTCAATCTCTATCTCTACAAAATCGTCGAAATCAGATGTGCGATTTGATGAAACCAATGGTTCACAAAGAGAGTTCCCGCCAAGCACACTAGACGAAGCTCCACCCAAATGAATCTATCAAGCTAATGGGAACTGGTGAAATCATGCCTTCAAGCACAGCTGAAGAGGAACTTATCATTTCTGCACCTAACCAACTTGAAGACAATGCTCACCAAGACAATCCTCCCAATGATGACAATGATCAGCATGAGCAAAGTCTTCGTCCAGTTCATCCTCGTGTTGCAAATGAAGTACAGATTGATAAGATAATCGATAGCATCAACGCACCTGGTCTGCTTACTCGCTCAAGAGCAACACAGCTAGCAAATTTCTATGGGCACTTTTCCTTTGTATCAATATCAGAACCCAAGAAAGTTGCTGAAGCTTTTATGGAACCAGAATGGATTCAAGCTATGCAAGAAGAACTTCAACAGTTCAAGCTGAATAATGTTTGGGAACTTGTCAAGCGTCCTGACCCTCGCAAGCATAACATTATTGGCACCAAATGGATATATCGAAACAAGCAAGATGAGCATGGTCAAGTCGTCAGAAACAAAGCAAGGCTTGTAGCTCAAGGATATACTCAAGTTGAAGGAATTGACTTCGATGAAACATTTGCTCCTGTAGCTAGGCTTGAAGCTATTCGCATACTACTAGCCTATGCTAACCACCACAACATCTTGCTCTATCAAATGGATGTGGAGAGTGCATTTCTCAACGGCAAGATTGAAGAAGAAGTATATGTCGCTCAACCACCTAGCTTTGAAGATCCAAAACATCCTGATATGGTGTACAAGCTAAATAAAGCACCAGATGGCCTCAAACAAGCTCCTCGCTTTGGTATGATACAATCAAAGACTTCACGAAGAGCAAAGGCTTCAAACCTGGATCCCTTGATCCCACACTCTTCACGAAGACATATGATGGTGAACTGTTTGTATGCCAAATATATGTGGATGACATTATCTTCGGCCGCACCATCCGTAAGTATAGTGATGAGTTTGGATACATGATGCAAGAGCAATATCAGATGTCCATGATGGGAGAGCTCAAGTTCTTCCTTGGTCTTCAAATTTGTCAGCAAAGAAATGGCATCTTTATATCTCAAGAAAAATACCTGCAAGATTGTCTGAAGAAGTTTGGAATGCAAGAATGCAAAGGATACACGACGCCAATGCCAGCCAAACACCACTTGGGTCCCGACGACAAAGGTAAAGAGTTCGATCAAAAGGTATACCGCTCCATGATTGGTTCCTTACTTTACCTATGTGCATCTAGGCCAGATATTATGCTTAGTGTTTGCATGTGTGCTCGATTCCAAAGCGGCACCAAAGGAATCGCATCACTTAGCTGTGAAGCGAATTCTTCGATTTTTGGCTCACACCCCAACACTCGGATTATGGTATCCAAAGGGCTCAAAATTTGATTTAGTTGGATTTTCGGATGCTGATTATGCTGGTGACAAAGTGGATCACAAGTCTACATCGGGCACTCGTCTGTTGGTCTTCAAAGAAGCAGAACTGTGTGTCACTCTCAACTGCAGAATCTGAATACATTGCTGCTGGATCTTGTTGTGCTCAGCTTCTATGGATGAAGCAAACTCTCAAGGACTATGGCATCAATCTGACACAAGTACCTCTTTTCTGCGACAATGAAAGTGCCATCAAGATTGCCAACAATCCAGTCCAGCACTCGAAGACAAAGCACATTGAAATTCGTCATCATTTTCTCAGGGATCATGTCATGAAGAAAGATATTGACATCATTCACGTCAACACTGAAGAGCAATCGCGGATATCTTCACAAAGCCCTTGGATGAGAAAAGGTTTTGCAAGTTATGGTGTGAGCTAAATATCTTGGAATCCTCAAATGTCTTTGTGATCAAGCACACACCCTAACACTTGTGCATGTTGATGACTTAGATGTGCAACACACGAAGTAACGATATCTTCAATCAATGAAGACTTACATTACGTGTGTGAATACATTAACGTGGAATTTGACTTGGAGCGCCACGATAATTGTGCGCCGTGTCTGGTCTAATACTTCCTATACAAAGGTAACGCCACCACCAAATTTCTTTGTTTGAAGTGTTTCACTCATGGCGTTATTTCTTGAAGCTATTCGCATTTGATTTGACTTCAACTTCAACCTATTTTCATGACTTTCTTCACTATGATGATTTGGTTGCTGTCTGATATATATATATATATATATATATATATATATATATATATATATTTATGTCATCTAAAACAATCACTTATAGCTATGTCTTAAAGTTGAATCTTTTGAACTAAGTGAATGTGATCGGACCCCAAATCTCTCTATGCTTTCTATCTCAAACTCTATCTGTCCAAATCATATGCATTCTATTGAAAGCGTTGAATGTCTTCTCTGCGTCCTTGTCGCCAGAAGACACGAGACAAACTTTAAGTCTGTTTTAAATGATTCATCATTATCGTTGAACTCGGAGAAGCCGGAACGACCATCCGACAAACCGGGCGGGCGTGGGAACGTGGGATAACTCATTGCATGTTGCATGCGTGCCACGTGCCTCTCAGATGTGAACTGCCAGGGGCACCTGAGTAATTGCGCTGCGCCGCACACCTCGTTATAAGTGAATGCCACCTCGTCAAAACCCTAGCGCCACCGCTAGCTCTCGACGACGCCGGCGACGAAGCGCTTAGCTGCCGCGACCTCTCCGACGCCGTCCTCACGCCGGCCGCGAACTTTTTCATCTCCGCCGCCGCCGTAGGTGTCCTCCGTCCCCAAGTTAGGGCACGGTGGACTGAACTGCTCGGCCTCCTCTCCTTCCGTCTAGCAGTTCTTCGAAGCGGTAAATATATCTCCATTTTTACCATCTTTTTCTTCAAGATTCATCCTACTTGCCAAAAATGGTTTCTACCCATACAAAGTTAGATCTATTCTGTTTGCATCTCGTACTGCTTAGTATATTCACTTAAGCTTCACAACTAGTTAGATTCCTCACTTGTACTTATTCACGGATTCGTACAAATCTGGAACCAACTCTCGGTAGTAAAAGTGAATGTCTTCTCAACATGAGGTCAATGTCTTCAAACCGATTTATCTTCAAAATCTTCTGAGAATGCATATGACCTCTTCCCCTTCCCTCGCATCTCTAATGCTGTCACAGGTACATGTCCGTGGGAGAATCCCTTGGTTCTCATAGTCTGCATTCGTTTGCAGAATTCTTACAGCATAAAACCAACTCTCCCGAAACCAGCTCCTGTCTGTCAACCAAACGCAAGCCGTTGAAGCCTTTGAACGTGAAGCCGTTCAGTTTGAAGCTCATGGCTACAGATAAATCAGTCAGGAAGGGTGGCAGACAGCGTCGTGAGGGAACCTCAAAAGATCTGCCTGATGACCTCGCAGAGCTGTACAAGACAGATCCTGAAGAGACTTATAATCAGCGCAAGACATGAATCCAATGGATTCGACGCTATTGGGCTGAACAGTGGTTCAAGTACAATTTCGTCACACAAGAATATGCCGAGAAGTATGCCATCAGAAGCCCTTGGGGTGATATTCTGTTTTGAAGCCTCCCTCCCAAGAGCATGGCTGAAGCTATTGCACAAGGTTTCTATCCTTGCATGGTCCGTGGACCTCAGCCTGAAAATGCCGACCCGACGTCTTTGCTCTGGTGTCGTGATGACAGTCTCTTCAAGCGCAACTTCCAACACGCAAAGGCTTCTGCAAAGGAAAACAAGAAGTCATTGGGATTAGACTTCAACCCTGGTCCCTCTGCTCCCCGTCTTTGGCCGGCTCACGTGACGCTGAACCAAATGTCATCGGTCCGTTTTCAAACCTTGAAGGCCTCATCACTTATATTTTGGTCCAAGGTGCCAAAGTGGATCACTCTGATGACGAGGCTGATTCTGATGAAGCCCCCAGCTCCAGCTCCTGCTCCTGCTCCAAAGCCGCAGAAGCTCAAGAAAGTCAAGGCTCCTAAGTCAGCTGCTCCTCCAAAAGCTTCTTGTGTGAAGCCACTGGCCACTGCACCTCCTGAAGCCAGTGCACAGTCTGAGGATCAATCCCATATCTCCAAGAAGACGGAGAAGAGAAAGAAAAGTGTCAAGAATACTGAACTGACACTGACTCCTGCTGCAATTCTGCGTGAAGAGCACATTGATCTGTCAAGTGATGACGATCTTGCAGATGACGCTCTTGAGCAGCTCATCAAGAGCAAAGAAGAAGCAGAAATCTTCAACAACTTGCCTCTCTTTGATATGGCAATCATCCATCACTTCATTGATGAGTGGTTTGACACACCAAACATCAGCTTTGAAGATCTGCAACTTCCAATTGGCCTCAGCGTCTCCTTCAACGGCGCCATTGCTTCGAGCTAGCTCTAGCTCAATAATTGTTGAACTGAAGCACAAGATTGACTATGAAAAGGCTCAGTTCAAGAAGCATATGGCTGCACTCAGCGTGCAAGACGTGAAAAACTTCAAGGTCATGCTACACGACCTCAAAGAAAACTTTCTCAAGAAGCGTGAAGAAGCCAGAGGCTCTGCGAGCGCATGAAGGCTTTGGCTGACAAGTGCGTGCTTGCCTACAATGAGGCTGAGAAGCGCAAGGCACTTGGCCGCCCTGGCATCGACCCCAGGATGGCCGCAAAGAAAAAGAAGTCTTCGGCTGACCAAGCTGCACCTTCAAGGCAGGAAGAGCCCCGCATTGTCTTCCCAAGCAGCATGACTGGCTCGAAGCCAAAGGTACGGTCAACCGCTTCTGAACAGAAGAAGACAAGGGCTGCCGAGGCTGAAGCCAGAAAGAGGAAAAATCCTGACGCCTCTGATGCTGCTCCCACCAAGAAGAAGCTTAAGACCAAGAAGAATCGGGCTGCTCCCACTGAGCCCTTGGTTGTTGAACCCATTTGTGTGGTTCGTCCCGCGTCTGCAACCCAAGAACTTCGAATGACTGTTCATGAGCACCTTCCACAGAGGCTCTGAAGTCGAAGATATTCCAAAGCGGTGATCCCCTCACTGCTGAAGACATTGGTCACCATGACAATGTTGAAGATGATGAAGTTCTTCCTCAAATCGAGTACAATGTGGTATCATCGCATGTTCGTACGAACAGCGAACTCATCAGCATTGGTCGTCCTCTGACGCCAATTGCTCAGGATGCTTCATGGGCTGATCGCCCGCAACAACAAGACTCCCCCAGTACTCCCCAACAACAAGTCACTCCCCAAGAGAAATACCAAGAAGAAGAGGAAGACTTTGAGGCCCAGGCAACCCCATCTCCAAAGGCGTCGCCAGCATTTCGCAGGCTTCGCAAAGGTCAAAGGCCTCAAGTGCCTCTTCAGAGCGTTCCAGAAGGAGAAGTGCACCACCAACCTGTTGCACGTCAAGTGTTTTCAGAAGCCACTCCAACTGTGAACGTCTCTGAGTCTCAAGCTAAAGTTGTTGAAGACAATCCAGCTGCATCAGCCGCTGACACCCAAGAAGAAGAAGAACGTGTCCCTATACCCCCTGTAACTGAAGAAGTCATACCTGATATCAACGTGCCCGTGCCCGACCCTCCAGCTCCTCAAGTGGAGGTTGAAAACAATGAGGCTGCCACCTCCAACACCAATGAAGCCAATGACGTGGTCATGGCTGAAGCCAATGTGGAGCCTGTCCCAACTGTGCCTGAAGCCAATGAGGCAACTGCTCCCGAAGCATCTGCTGAGCAGCCTGAAGCCTCAGTTGCTGCCACTGCTCCAGTTCCGCCACCAAGGCCCTACACAATCGAGCAAGCATACGACTATGGCGAACTAGTCACAGTAAGATGGCCTGTTCTGGTCCCTCCGCCTCATGCCTCTGGTACTCAATTCGACTATCATATTGCGCATAGGCCTCCGGTCCAGAAGCCGAAGCCAAGACTGCCAAGGTTTCCGAGCACCGCCACCTCAATCGGTTCTTTCAATGCAAATGGCTTCAAAGCCCACAATACTTTCTTTGACGGTGCAAAGAACCCCTGAGAAAGCCAAGGATCTCATCGACCGGTTCGAGCTATCAGCAAAGAAGCTATTACTCACTGTGTTCAGTATGACCAAGGCCGCATTTTCCCTCATATGCGCCTCGACCGGAAGCCATTGCGGACTGTCGTGCTTAGAAGAAGCACTTGATTGCTTTCATGATGCAGTGCAGCTTGGCTTCGTAATGCATAAAGAGCAACCTTTGGAACGAAGAATTAGTACTTCAATTCTTTGCCACACTCCACATACGCGGCTTCAATAGAGATACGAAGACATGGGTTCTCGAGTGGATGACTGGAAACGTTCATCATGAAGCCAAAGCTCTTGACATCATTGAGCTCACTGGCCTACCCACTCCGGGAGAACTATTTGAACCTGGATGTCAACTCCACCGCGATGCCTTGGAAAGCATATTTCATAAGCCTGAACCAGACATGAGTAAAATGCTGAGCATGATGAAGCCACTGCCACATGACGCTGAATACCCTCAACACTTCTTTGTTGATGACCTTGAGTATCTGCCTCATACCATATATCACATCATCAGGCGAACTCTATGGCCAATCAAAGGGCATTCATCGTCTGCAAAGCTTGAAGGAGCAATGAAGACATTGGTCTTCTACATTCTCAATGGCATCAGCTTCAACACGCAAGATTTCTTCATCAGGCAATTGGCTGCATCTGGATCTGATCTGTTTGGTCTGAAGTTCTATGCTCCATGGGTCATGCGTCTCATTAAGATGCACTCAGCTATCAACTATCAACCCTCTGCTCGAAATCATCTAATCTTTCTACCAGAGGTTGATATGTCTGTTGAAGCCATATACCCTGAGCCTGCCAAAACACCACTCAGTCTTCAGAACGCAGATCACCACAGCTTCTCTCAACCCATTGAAGGCGTCCAAGCGGTATCTCGTGTCTATCCCCTGGCTGGGAACACCCGTCTGCCTCATCATGCACGAACTGAAGCCACTGAGAGCACAATTGGCCAAAGGCCTCGGAAGCGCTCTCGAGTCCTCAACGATCGAGAACTTCTTGTGGTGCTGCATCAAAAGCAAGATAAGCATCACTCCTGGCTAAAGCGTCAAATGCAAAGCCTCTTGGTGGACGTCAATCGCATTCGCAACCTTGCCACCAAGAATGCTTTTGTAACTCACGAGACTTGTCGGCGGTCATGGAAGAGTTTGACCACGATCGATCTTTGAAGCTGATCTTCAAGGCGATGGCTTCACCGGAACGTTTCAATTTTGACTCCACTCCTCCACGGAATGCAGTCCTACGGCGAACTCCATCTCTTGAAGACTCTGACTATTCTTCCTCCGCGGCAACGGTCAATGCCAGAGTGATCAATGATGAAGCCGATGCTACTTCACCGCCCCCTACTTCTGCACGAATCGACACTACGCCAAGCTCATCTGCACCGCCAACCAACAACAATGACCCTGCTGCATCATCTTCTTCAGAAGAGGACGAGTAGATGCTCTATGTCTTCAAACCTTTTTGGTCCTTACTGACAAAAGGGGGAGAAGCATATGAGTTTGATAGTCTTCAAGCGGGTTCTTAAGGGCGGTTGCACTATATTTTGCCTAGTGTTTACAACTCTCGTTTTGATACATTTGGTTCTTTGAGTTGTAACACTTAAACTCGATGGTCGTCTGCTACTTATTTGCTTTACTCTGGTGCGATGATAAATTCCGCATGTGCGATGATAACTTCCGCACTTAGATCATTCTGCAGACGTCCATTTTTCATTATGCATGTCATTCTCTTAGCTATATCATTTCATGCATGATGAATTATCTTCATAAGTTGAAGAGGATCTCCACAAGTACAACCTACCATGTGCATTTGCATTCCAAAAGCAAACTACTTATATGCACATCTTCAGGGGGAGCCTTTGCCACTTATGAAGACAATTCCCTATCCTTCACAATTTCACATATTTTATCCCCGTTGAAAACTTCAACGGTTTGTCATCAATCACCAAAAGGGGAGATTGTAAGTGCATCTAGTGCCACCCCTAGTTGTTTTTGGAGTATTGACGACAAATGTGGTTGAGGGACTAATGCGCTTGTGAGAATTGCGGGATAACGCAGTAGTGTCCCTCATTGATTCGGTTTACCTATCGGAGTCGACCCTAAAAATGTATGAAGACATTGAAGACAATGGTAGTATGTGAAGATATTCACATTGAAGACTATGACATAAGAAGACATTGAGTGAAGACTATGGGCCTTGAAGGCGTAATGTCGTTTCGTTGTTTCCTTTTCTTCTTTGTTGAGTCATAGGAACCACCGTCTTTATTAAGTGGGGTCCAAGTGATCATAGTCGTAATGACCAAGTGATGCTCAACCCAAATCCTATGTCTTCGAAATAAGACAATGAGAGCAAAACTTATCCAGAGTCGGATGAGTCAGCTTTGCTTGTAGCCCAAGTAAAGTTGCCGTGAGTGTTTGAAATCGACCGTTGGAACACGTGTCAGTTCCTTAGTGACCCAGGGTCATTTCAGACATAACAGGGTCGGGTTGTCTAGTGGCTATAAATAGCCCACCCCCTACACCATAAATTGGTGGCTGCTCAGAGTTAGTGCACGGCTTTTGTCGTTTGAGAGCAACCCACCTCGAAGCCTTTGAGAGAGAGAAATTCTTGCGAGGACAAAGCCCAAAACACCCAGAGCTAAAGAGTGTTAGGCATCACTGAAGTTTTCCTGTCTGTGTGACCTGAAGACTTATTACACTTGAGGATTGTGAATCCTCCATCCGTTTAGGCGTCGCGTTCTGAGCATCCAAGAGTCATTGTGGATTGCCGGTGAACGTCGTCTGTGAAGGTTCGGAAGTCTACCTTGAAGACTTACCAGAGTGATTGGGCGAGGACTGTGTGTCCTTAGCTCAAGGGAATAAGGTGAAGACGCGGTCTTACGAGTTGAATCTCAGCCTCCCTAACCGGATGTATAGTTGTCACAAAGAAGCTGGAACTGGTCCAACAAATCATGTGTCTTCAACTAGTGACTGGTTCTATCCCTTCCCTCCTTTACCTTGAGTTTGTCTTCGTGAAGTCATTGCTTATATGCCTTATCTGTTTGACTTCATTGCTTGACTACTTTTGTTGATTGGCTTCATACTATCTTCCATCCTGATCCTTATTACATAGCTGCTATTAGTCTTATCCGTTCACATTATCGCATACTTGACTGTGGCT
The DNA here is from genome assembly GCA_021605145.1 of Aegilops bicornis. Lineage (NCBI taxonomy): Eukaryota > Viridiplantae > Streptophyta > Magnoliopsida > Poales > Poaceae > Aegilops > Aegilops bicornis. The sequence goes on along the minus strand of CM038675.1, from coordinate 767,680,081 downwards.
TGCTTGTTGTAGTTTATCTTCCGCTGCATATCAATTAGGTCATTTCTGTTAGTTGTCTTTGAAACATCCGTGTTTTGAAGACTTTCATAAAAGTCGCCTATTCACCGCCCCTCTAGTCGATAACTAGCACTTTCAAAGCTTAAGTTTATCAGCAGCATGGTTTTGACGGATGGGTATGTCGAAGAGCAAAAAAAGGAGTTTCAGGTGCGCAAAAGAGCTTCTGAACGTGTCGGGCTTCTATTTACAACATATTATGGTCATAATCCAGTAAATTTTACGACCCAGGATGTTCATTCTATGGACTTGACCAATCCATTTGACTATGACTGCCGAAAACAGTGTTGGAGTTAGATGTTGTTGCCCTTTTCAATCTGGGTTTTTTTGTAAATCTGATGAACAATTAACCCTCGTGCTTTTGTACAGTTTGTAAGCTGGAGTTAGATGTTCCTGCCCTTTTCAACTCGGCTGTGTCTGTCATATTTTCTTTGAAACAAGGCAAATGGCTTGCCATTCGTTTAATTTAGAGTGAAATATTGTAACAAATCCCAACCAAGGGAAATAACATCACTCTCGCCGGCTGCATGAGCTCACTGTGCATTACAGAAGCCAATTGATTAGCCCCTACCAGCACCCACAAACTTATTTCGAACTAGCACATCAAATGGGCTGTAAATTTTCATAGAAAAGGCTGCATGACCGTGACAGATTTGGATTCTAACATTTGGGACCCGTGAGGAAATAGCCTATCCAAGGTGGTGTCGACTTACTAGCCACTCAACAAACGATTCTGCCTACCAGCCGTTGGATTGACATCCAACATCTGTCGTGTATCTTCTATCTCTTGTCTTCTTCTTCCTCCAGCCGCCCAAACCAAACCACCCCGTCGGCTCCGCCTGCTCCCGCCTCCCATGGCTGGTTGCGCCTCCGCCGCCCTACCGTACGTACCCTCCAACGTTGGCCAGTCCCTCCCTCTATTCCCCCACACGTCCTGTTATTCTCCGGTGACGTCAGCCCCAACACGCACCCGCACCCGAACCAGTCAACCCTCGTACTCCCCTCCGCCTGCGACTGGACCGGCACATCTTCCACGGCTCCTGTTCGTTCCGTCCGAGGCCTCGCCGTCGTCCTCTGCCTTGTGGCCTTGGTTTGCTTGCCGTGCGCGGTGCACCACCCTCTTGTGTTGTCAACGTCGTCAACAACCGAGAGGAACAAGGAGATGACTGTACATGGAGAGGATGAAAGTAGGGACCCACTAGCGTCATGGCAGTACGCAAGCAAGTGCCTCTATATTACAAGCCCAAAAATATGGTTCCTCCTAATGGTTGGACATTGTCAACGTAGTCAATAAACGAGAGAATTACACTACGAGCGGCTGACACCAGGGACCCTGTAAGTCGCGCAGTTTTTTTTAGGAACAAGCAGTTGTTATTTATACTAGTTTTAGCGATAGATCAGGGTAACAACGGGGCTGTGCGGGGGCTGTGGCCCATCTAGCCAGGGTTTTATTTATGTTTACCACATCATGAGCCCAGTTGTGTTTTTTCTTGCTGAAAATGGCTAGCCCAGTTCTATTTTTTTTAAGAAATACCCAAACAAGGCCTACTTGCTTTATCAGCCCTGCTGGGCTGGAAATCTTTCAAGACGAGGAGAGTTTCATTCGGTTTGCCCAGAAATGGGCTGTACATTTTTAAAACACATCAAACCGGGAATTAGTTTCAATTTTTTTCATTACAAGATCTTAAATTCCATTGATTTTTATGCGTGGACAATTATTTGGATTTTATATTTATATAAATTATTTTTCAAAATAGTTTGAATGTGAATCGATATTTCTGGATTAAAAACAGTTGACCGCACCGAATAAGCAAAATTTCGTATTCTTTTTAACCGTGGCCACAATATGGGGTGTGATGCTAACAAAAAGAAGATGGGCTCCAAAAAGATTCTTAAGAATTAGCAAATGGGATGTACATTATTAGAAATAATGGCAGATGGGTTGTATGCTGTTTTCCGCAGATTTGAGGCTGACTTGTGCGCCTACTACAGGTTGACGTGTATGCTTTCATAAAAAAGGTTGATGCACACGCAACGCCCTGTCAACTTAGTCAACCCACGAGAGCAGTGACTGTTGGATGTACATCCAACGGCTATCGTGCTTCTTCAATCTCTGCTCTTCATGCTCCAGCCGCTCAAACAAGCGTCGGCGGGACTGCCTGCTCCTCCTCCCACGGCCGGCTATGCTGTCACGCAGGCCTCACGGCCCCGTCGTACTCCCATCGCTGGCCTAGCCATCCCTCTACACACCCACACATGTTGTTATTCTCCGGCGACGGCAGACGAACCAGTAAACCCGCATACTCCTCCGCGTGGGAAACAACTGCCGAGTATTCCCTGGCTCCGTGTCGTTCCCTTCCTAGGCCTCGCAGTCGTCCACCGCCCTGGTGCTCTCGGCGCGGCCTGGTCAACGTGGTCAATGAACGACATCCATCGGAAGTGGACTGTACGTGGAGAGGCTGACAGCTGGGTCCACGGCCGCAAGCAAGGAAATGCCTCCTTATTACGCGCAAAGTAATGATTCCTCCACCTGACAGCTAGGACCCACATGAAGGGCCTCTGTATTTCGTGAAAAAAACGTTCCCCCCGCTGACAGGTCGGACCCACCAGCTATATCTTCGCACGCAAGGAAGTGCCTCCTTATTACGCCCAAAAAATGAATACCCCCCTGCTAGCTGGGACCCACCATATTGTTGGGCTGACTTGTGGGCCTACTAAGTTGACGGGGATGGAGGGCTTTGTCAACTTAGTCAATACTCCAGTGACCGTATGATGTCCATCCAACGGCCATAGTGCTTCTTCAACCTCTGGTCTTCTTGCTCCTGCCGGCCATGGCAGCACTGGTCATGCCGCATGCTCCTGCCTCCCGTGGCCGGCTGTGCTGCCGCGGAGGCCTCATCGCCCCTTACTATTCCCACCGCTGGCCAGGCCCTCCGGCGACGGCAGCCTCACACCGCAGCCGAACCAGTGAACCCTCGTACTCCTCTCCGCGCGGGCTTCCACTGCCGCGTCTTCCCAGGCTCCGCGCCGTCCCCTTCCTAGGCCTCACCGTCGTCCATTGCCGTGGTGCTCTCCGCGCGGCGTGGTCAACGTGTTCAAGGAACGACTTCCATCGGAAGAGTACTGTACGTGGAGAGGCTGACAGCTGGGTCCACGGCCACAACCCAGTTTTTTTGTGATTTACCAAGTAAGTCGCTTTGTCAGGCCTGTTGGGCTGCAGATCTTTCAAGACGAGGAGAGCTTACATTCGGCTGGCCGAGAAAATGGCCCATCAGTAATGAGAAATGGGTTGTACATTTTTTTAAACACATCAAACCGGCAATTAGTTTCAAATATCCTTTTTTTAATTCAAGATTTTAAATTACATTAATTTTTATGCGTGGAGAATTTGTTGGATTTTATATTGATATACATTTATTTTTAAAATCAGTTTGAATGTGAATCGAAATTTCGGGTTTAAAAACAGTTCGGACGGCACCGAAATATGCAAAATTTCGTATAATTTTTTAACCGTGGCCACAATATGGGCTGTAATGCTAACAAAAAGAATATGGGCTCCAAAAAACCTTAAGAATTAGCAAATGGGTTGTAAATTATTAGAAATAATGGCAGATGGGATGTATGCTGTTTTCCACAGATTTGAGGCTTTCCTAAAAAAAGGTTGGCCTTTAAATCTTGTTGTTGGATGTCCATCCAACGGCCGTCGTGCTTCTTCAATCTCTGCTCTTCCTGCTCCAGCCGCTCAAACAAGCGTCGGCAAGACTGCCTGCTCCCTCCTCCTCATGGCCGGTCTGGTTGCCACAGAGCCTCACCGCCCCACCGTACTCCCATCACTGGCCTAGCCATCCCTCTACTCACCCACACCTGCTGTTATTCTCCGGCAACGGCAGACGAGCCAGTAAACCCTCATACAGTCGTACTCCCCTCCGCGTGGGAAACAACTGCCGAGTCTTCCCTGCCTCTGGTGCTCTCGGCGCGGCGTGGTCAATGTGGTCAACGACCGACTTCCATCGGAAGAGTACTGTGCGTGGAGAGGCTGACAGCTGGGTCCACGGCCGCAGCAAGGAAGTGCCTCCTTATTACACGCAAAATAATTATTCCTCCACCTGACAGCGGGGACCCACCGGACGGGCCACTGTATTTCACAAAAAAAATGTTTCCCCTCTGACTGTTGGGACCCACTAGCTACACCTTCACACGCAAGGAAGTGCATTCGGGCAAAAAAACAAAACGATTCGTCCCCTGACTGTTGTGACCCACCAGCTACATCTTCGCACGCAAGGAAGTGCCTGACAGTCGGGACCCACCTGGTTGAAGCATACGTAGCGTTGTCATTCTGGTCGCGAATGTGTATGTACATATATACTGGTCGATGTCGAGGCGCGCACGTGTCGTAGTAGAGGCGCGCACGTAGCATGTACACGTATATACAGCGGCCAGTGTGCAAGAAAGAAAATACGGCCACGTATGTGTACATACGGGCGGGGTCTCGAACTCGCGCATACGTACGGCCAGGGCTCGTGTACATTGCTGGGTCGGAACGGAGAAACAGCGTCGTCATCGTGTTCATGGGGAGGCAACGGAATGCGTCGTGTTCATGGGGAGGCAACGAAATGCATCGTGTTCATTGGGAGGCAACGAAACGCGTGGGAGCCAACCGGCTGGGTCGGAACGGAATGCGTCGTCGTGTTCATCGGGAGGGCTTGGAAAGAATAGGCGATGGAAACGAGACCTGGCGTACCGCACAACGGAGGAAATGGCCTTGTGTTCGACCGGCCACGTTTGAAACGGGGGTCCTGTTGATCGGGAGGGGTGTGGCGTACCGCAGAACGGAGGAAACGGACCTCCTACGGTCGAGACGGGGATCCTGTTGATCAGGAGGGGTGTGGTGTACCACAGAACGGAGGAAACGGACCTCCTACGGTCCAAACAGGGGTCCTGTTGATCGGGAGGGGTGTGGCGTACCACAAAACGGAGGAAACGGACCTCCTACGGTCGAAACGGGGTCCTGTTGATCGGGAGGGTGTGACGTACCGCAAAAGCGGACGAACGGACTTGTGTTGGGCGCTTCTGATCGAAACAGGGGTCCTGTTCATCGGGAGGGGTGTGGCGTACAACAAAACGGGACTCCACGGGATACTGTTCATCTCCACCGTCGACCTCCTCCAGCCTCCACGGGCTATTGTTCATCCACCGTCGACCTCCTCCAGCCTCCACGGGCTCCTGTTCATCCAGCCTCCACCGTGCGTACTCCACCGGCTACTGTTCAACCAGCCCTCCATCGTCTACTGTTCATCCAGCCCTCCACACCACGGGGTCCTGTTCATCCAGAGGCAACGCCCCCGCTCCATCGCTCATCCAACCCCCCATAGCGCTCACCGCTCATCGAGGCGGCATCGATCGGCTTCGATTAGCGGCATTAGCGAAGGAATCGCCGATCGGGTTCGATTAACAGCCATCGATCGATCGCTCGGGTTCGATAACACGTAGTATGCGGTCTGCAATCGCCGGGTTCGATTAGAATACGCCTCGCTCGGGTTGATTAGAATAACGCCCTCGCACACCTGCAGCAGCGTCGTGTCACGAGGAAAGCAGCGCATCGCTTCGGCCCCGACATCCCATCGTAACCGGGAACTCCCCGAAATTTTCCTCGCCCTTGCTTCTACCATGGTTTTTTCCGTCATGTACGGCCCAAAGAATGTCATGCAGCTGCGTCTCCGGCCCGCCCAGGACGAAAAGCCCATTTTCTGTCATGATTTTTTGTCATAGAAGTAGGTGTTGGGGAACGTAGCAAAAATTCAAAATTTTCCTACATGTCACCAAGATCTATCTATGCAGAAACTAGCAATGAGGGGAAGGAGAGTGCATCTACATACCCTTGTAGATCGCTAAGCGGAAGCGTTCAAGAGAACGGGGTTGAAGGAGTCGTACTCGTCGTGATCCAAATCACCGAAGATCCTAGTGCCGAACGGACGGAACCTCCGCGTTCAACACACGTGCAGCCCGGTGACGTCTCCCGTGCCTTGATCCAGCAAGGAGAGAGGGAGAGGTTGGGGAAGACTCCATCCAGCAGCAGCACAACGGTGTGGTGGTGATGGAGGAGCGTGGTAATCCAGCAGGGCTTCGCCAAGCACCGCGGAGAGGAGGAGGACTTGGGAGAGGGGGAGGGATGCGCCAGGGGCAAGGGTGCAGCTCCCATGCGCCTCCCCACTATATATAGGGGTGGAGGGAGATTATTTGTTGCCCTCCAAGTCCATTGGGGCGTTGGCAAAGGTGGGAGGAAAGAAATCCCATCCTTTCCTTTCCCCACCGATTGTTATCTCCCCTTTTTAGGGATCTTGATCTTATCCCTTCGGGATATGATCTTATTCCTTCTAAGCGGGGATCTTTGTGCGCCTTGACAGGGGGTGTGGGGCCTTGCCACCACTACCCACGTTGATGTGGGTCCCCCCATGCAGGTGGGCCCCACTCCAGAACCTTCTAGAACCTTCCCGGTACAATACCGAAAAATCCCGAACATTTTCTGGTGGCCAAAATAGGACTTTCCATATATAAATATTTACCTCCGGACCATTCCGGAACTCCTCGTGACGTCCGGGATCTCATCCGGGACTCCGAACAACATTCGGTAACCACGTATATCTATTCCCTATAACCCTAGCGTCGCCATCGAACCTTATGTGTAGACCCTACGGGTTCGGGAACCATGCGCACATGACCGAGACGTTCTCCGGTCAATAACCAACAGCGGGATCTGGATACCCATGTTGGCTCCCACATGTTCCACGATGATATCATCGGATGAACCACGATGTCAAGGACTCAATCGATCCCGTATACAATTCCCTTTGTCTAACGGTATTGTACTTGCCCGAGATTCGATCGTCGGTATACCGATACCTTGTTCAATCTCGTTACCGGCAAGTCTCTTTACTCGTTCCATAACACATCATCCCGTGATCAACCCCTTGGTCACATTGTGCACATTATGATGATGTCCTACCGAGTGGGCCCAGAGATACCTCTCCGTTTACACAGAGTGACAAATCCCGGTCTCGATTCGTGCCAACCCAACAGACACTTTCGGAGATACCTGTAGTGCACCTTTATAGACACCCAGTTACGTTGTGACGTTTGGTACACCCAAAGCATTCCTACGGTATCCGGGAGTTGCACAATCTCATGGTCTAAGGAAAAGATACTTGACATTAGAAAAGCTTTAGCATACGAACTACGATCTTTGTGCTAGGCTTAGGATTGGGTCTTGTCCATCACATCATTCTCCAAATGATGTGATCCCGTTATCAACGACATCCAATGTCCATGGTCAGGAAACCGTAACCATCTGTTGATCAACGAGCTAGTCAACTAGAGGCTTACTAGGGACATGGTGTTGTCTATGTATCCACACATGTATCTGAGTTTCCTATCAATACAAGTATAGCATGGATAATAAACGATTATCATGAACAAGGAAATATAATAATAACCAATTTATTATTGCCTCCAGGGCATATTTCCAACAGACTCCCACTTGCACTAGAGTCAATAATCTAGTTCACATCGCTATGTGATCAACACTCATAGGTCACATCTCCATGTGACCAACATCCAAGAGTTTACTAGTGTCACTAAACTAGTTCACATCATCATGTGATTAAGACTCAATGAGTTCTGGAGTTTGATCATGTTTTGCTTGTGAGAGAGGTTTTAGTCAACGGTTCTGCAACATTCAGATCCGTATGTACTTCGCAAATCTCTATGTCATATAGTAAATGCTGCTTCCACGCTCCACTTGGAGCTATTCCAAATGGTTGCTCCACTATACGTATCCAGTTTGCTACTCGAGTCACTCGGATAGGTGTTAAAGCTTGCATCGGCGTAACCCTTTACAATCAACTCTTTATCACCTCCATAATCGAGAAACATGTCCTTATTTACTCCAAGGACAATTTTGACCGCTGTCCAATGATCCATTCTGGATCACTCTTGTACCCTGCCGGACTCATGGCAAGGCACACTTCCAAGTCGGTACACAAAGATAGCATACTACAGAGCCTATGTCTGAAGCATAGGGGACGACCTTCGTCTTTTCTCTCTCTTCTACCGTGGTCGAGCTTTAACTCTTAACTGCATACCTTACAACTCAGGCAAGAACTCCTTCTTTGACTGATCCATCTTGAACACCTTCAAGATCATGTTAAGGTATGTGCTCATTTGAAAGTACCATTTGGCGTTTTTTATCTATCCTCATAGATCTTGATGCTCAATGTTCAAGCAGCTTAATTCAGGTTTTCTATTGAAAAACACTTTTCAAATAACCCTATATGCTTTCCAGAAATTCTACATCATTTTCGATCAACAATATGTCATTCATATATACTTATCAGAAATTCTATAGTGCTCCCACTCACTTCTTTGGAAATACAAGTTTCTCACAAACTTTGTATAAACCCAAAATCTTTGATCATCTCATCAAAGCGTATATTCCAACTCCGAGATGCTTACTCCAGTCCTTAGAAGGATTGCTGGAGCTTTGCATACTTGTTAGCATCTTTCAGGATTGACAAAACCTTCTGGTTGTATCACATATAACCTTTCCTCAAGTATAACATCGAGGAAACAATGTTTTGACATCCTATCTGCAAGATTTCATCAATCATGCAAGAATTGCTAATCCAATTCCAACAGACTCTTAGCATCGCTACGAAAGTGAGAAAGCCTCACCGTAGTCAACTCCTTGAACTTGTCGGAAAACATCTTTAACGACAAGTCGAGCTTTCTTAATGGTGATACTTACCATCATTGTCATCTTCCTTTTAAAATCCATCTTTACCCAACGTCCTTACGACCATCAAGTATTTCTTCCAAAGTCATGGATCCTCTCTCGGATGTTATGGCCTTGAGCCATTCTGAGAATCCGGGCCCACCATCACTTCTTCATAGCTCGTAGGTTCATTGTTGTCTAGCAACATGACCTTCAAGACAAGATTACTGTACCACTCGGTAAATGCGCATCCTTTTCACCCCTCGAGGTGCAGTAGTGACTTGATCCAAAACTTCATGATCACTATCATAAGCTTCTACTTCAATTGGTGTAGGCGCCACAGAACAACTTCACGTGCCCGCTACACACTTGTTGAAGTGACGGTTCAATAACCTCATCAAGTCTCCACCATCCTCCCACTCAATTCTTTCGAGAGAAACTTTTCTCGGAAAGGACCTAATTCTAGAAACAATCCTTTTTGCTTCCGGAGGCGATCGGGGTATACCCAAGCTGTTTTGGGTGTCCTATGAAGAAGCATTTTATCCGCTTTGGGTTCGAGCTTATCAACCTGAAACTTTTTCACATAAGCGTCGCAGCCCCAAACTTTTAAGAAACAACAATTTAGGTTTCTCCAAACCATAGTTCAAACGGTGTCGTCTCAACGGAATTACGTGGTGCCCTATTAAAGTGAGTGTGGTTGTCTCTAATGCCTAACCCATGAGCGATAGTGGTAATTCGATAAGAGACATCATGGTACGCATCATATCCAATAGGGTGCAACTATGATGTTTGGACACACCATCACACTATGGTGTTCCAGGCGGTATTTATTGTGAAACAATTTCCACAATGTCTTAATTGCGTGCCAAAGCTCGTAACTCAGATACTCATGATCTTCAACTTCACTCTGAAATTACTTGAACCATTCAATAATTCAGACTTGTGTTTCATCATATAAATACACTCAGTATCTACTCAAATCATCCGTGAAGTAAGAACATAACGATATTCACTGCATGCCTCAGCACTCATTGGACTGCACACATCAAAATGTGTTACTTCCAACAAGTTGCTATCTTCTTCCATCTTACTGAAACCAAGGCTTTTCAGTCATTTTGCCCATGTGGTATGATTTGCATATCTCAAGTGATTCAAAATCAAGTGAGTCCAAACGATCCATCTGCATGGAGTTTCTTCATGCGTATACACCAATAGACATGGTTCGCATGTCTCAAACTTTTCAAAAATGAGTGAGTCCAAAGATCCATCAACATGGAGCTTCTTCATGCGTTTTATACCAATATGACTTACATGGCAATTACCACAAGAAAGTGGTACCATCATTACTATCTTATATCTTTTGGCATGAAAATGTGTATTACTATGATCGAGATTCAATAAACCATTCATTTAGGTGCAAGACCATTGAAGGTATTATTCAAATAAATAGAGTAACCATTATTCTCCTTAAATGAATAACCGTATTGCGATAGACATAATCCAATCATGTCTATGCTCAACGCATAAACACCAAATGAAAATTATTCTGGTTTAATACTAATCTTGATGGTAGAGGGAGCGTGCGATGTTTGATCACATCAAACTTGGAAACACTTCCAACACATATCGTCGACTCACCTTTAGCTAGTCTCGGTTTATTCCGTAGCCTTTTATTTCGAGTTACTAACACTTAGCAACCGAACGGTATCTAATACCCTGGTGCTACTAGGAGTAGTAGTAAAGTACACAATAACTTAATGTATATCCAATATACTTGTATCGACCTTGCCAGCCTTCTCATCTACCAAGTATCTAGGGTAATTCTGCTCCAGTGGTTGTTCCCCTTATTATAGAAGCACTTAGTCTCGGGTTTGGGTTCAACCTTGGGTTTCTTCATTAGACCAGCAGCTGATTTGTTGTTTCATGAAGTATCCCTTCTTGCCCTTGCCCTTCTTGAAACTAGTGGTTTCACCAACCATCAACAATTGATGCTACTTCTTGATTCCTACTTTCATGTGTCAAACATCGCGAATATCTCAAGGATCATCATATTTATCCCTGATTTGTTATAGTTCATCACGAAGCTCTAGAAGCTTGGTGGCAATGACTTTGGAGAAACATCACTATCTACGGAAGATCAACTCCCACTCGATTCAAGTGATTGTTGCACTCGAGACAATCGAGCACAAGCTCAACGATTGAGCTTTTCTCCCTTAGTTTGCAGGCTAAGAAAATCGCCGGAGGTCTTATACCTCTTGGCGTGGGCATGAGCCTGAAATCCCAATTTCAGCCCTCGAAACATCTCATATGTTCCGTGGACGCTTCAAAAACGCCTTTGGTGCCTCAACTCTAAACCGTTTAACTGAACTATCACGTAGTTATCAAAAGCGTGTATGTCCGATGTTCGCAACATCCACGGGCGGCGTTTGGGGTTCAAAGACACCGAGCGGTGCATTAAGGACATAAGCTTTTTACATCCGCATAATCGCTACTGTCAACTTTCAACTATATTTTCTCTAGGAACATATCTAAACAGTGGAACTAAAGCGCGAGCATACGACATAATTTGCAAAGATCTTTTGACTATGTTCAGGATAATTAAGTTCATCTCATGAACTCCCACTCAGATAGACATCCCTCTAGTCATCTAAGTGATTACATGATCCGAGTCAACTAGGTCGTGTCCGATCATCACGTGAGACGGACTAGTCATCATCGGTGAACGTCTTCATGTTGATCGTATCCTCCATACGACTCATGCTCGACCTTCGGTCTCTTGTGTTCCGAGGCCATGTCTGTACATGCTAGGCTCGTCAAGTTAACCTAAGTGTTTCGCGTGTGTAAATCTGGCTTACACCCGTTGTATGTGAACGTAAGAATCTATCACACCCGATCATCACGTGGTGCTTCGAAACGATGAACTTTCGCAACGGTGCACAGTTAGGGGGAAGACTTTCTTGAAATTTTAATGAGGGATCATCTTATTTACTACCGTCGTACTAAGCAAATAAGATGTATAAACATGACAAACATCACATGCAATCAAATAGTGACATGATATGGCCAATATCATATTGCTCCTTTTGATCTCCATCTTCGGGGCTCCACGATCATCATCGTCACCGGCATGACACCATGATCTCCATCATCATGATCTCCATCATCGTGTCTCCATGAAGTTGTCTCGCCAACTTATTACTTCTACTACTATGTCTACCGTTAGCAATAAAGTAAAGTAATTACATGGCGTTGTTCAATGACACGCAGGTCATACAATAAATAAAGACAACTCCTATGGCTCCTGCCGGTTGTCATACTCATCGACATGCAAGTCGTGATTCCTATTACAAGAACATGATCAATCTCATACATCACATATCATTCATCACATTCTTCTTGGCCATATCACATCACATAGCATACCCTGCAAAAACAAGTTAGGCGTCCTCTAATTGTTGTTTGCATGTTTTACGTGGCTGCTATGGGCTTCTAGCAAGAACGTTCCTTACCTACATAAAACCACAACGTGATATGTCAATTGCTATTTACCCTTCATAAGGACCCTTTTCATCGAATCCGATCGACTAAAGTGGGAGAGCGGCACCCGCTAGCCACCTTATGCAACAAGTGCATGTCGATTCGGTGGAACTGTCTCACGTAAGTGTACGTGTAAGGTCGGTCCGGGCCGCTTCATCCCACAATGCCGCCGAATCAAGATTGGACTAGTAACGGTAAGCATATTGAACAAAATCAACGCCCACAACTACTTTGTGTTCTACTCGTGCAAAGAATCTACGCAATAGACCTAGCTCACGATGCCATGTTGGGGAACGTAGCGAGAAATTCAAAATTTTCCTCGTGTCACCAAGATCTATCTATGCGTAAACTAGCAACGAGGGAAGGAGAGTGCATCTACATACCCTTGTAGATCGCTAAGCGGAAGCGTTCAAGAGAACGGGGTTGAAGGAGTCGTACTCAGAGTGATCCAAATCACCGGAGATCCTAGTGCCGAACGGACGGCACCTCCGCGTTCAACACACGCGCCTGACCGGTGGCGTCTCCCATGCCTTGATCCAGCAAGGAGAGAGGGAGAGGTTGGGGAAGACTCCATCCAGCAGCAGCACGACGGTGTGGTGGTGATGGAGGAGCGTGGCAATCCTGCGAGGCTTCGCCAAGCACCGCGAGAGGAGGAGGACTTGGGAGAGGGAGGCTGCGCCCGAGGCAAGGGTGCAGCTCCCATGCGCCTCCCACTATATATAGGGGTGGAGGGATTATTTGTTGCCCTCCAAGTCCATTGGGGCGTTGGCAAGGTGGGAGGAAAGAAATCCCATCCTTTCCTTTCCCCACCGATTGTTATCCCCCTTTTAGGGATCTTGATCTTATCCCTTGGGATATGATCTTATTCCTTCTAAGGGGGATCTTGGTGCGCCTTGACCAGGGGTGTGGGGCCTTGCCCCCACTACCCACGTTCATGTGGGTCCCCCCATGCAGGTGGGTCCCACTCCATAACCTTCTAGAACCTTCCCGGTACAATACCGAAAAATCCCGAACATTTTCCGGTGGCCAAAATAGGACTTCCCGTATATAAATCTTTACCTCCAGACCATTCCGGAACTCCTCGTGACGTCCGGGATCTCATCCGGGACTCTGAACAACATTCGGTAACCACGTATATCTATTCCCTATAACCCTAGCGTCATCGAACCTTAAGTGTGTAGACCCTACGGGTTCGGGAACCATGCAGACATGACCGAGACGTTCTCCGGTCAATAACCAACAGCGGGATCTGGATACTCATGTTGGCTCCCACATGTTCCATGATGATCTCATCGGATGAACCACGATGTCAAGGACTCAATCGATCCCATATACAATTCCCTTTGTCTAACGGTATTGTACTTGCCCGAGATTCGATCGTCGGTATACCGATACCTTGTTCAATCTCGTTACCGGCAAGTCTCTTTACTCGTTCCATAACAAATCATCCCGTGATCAACCCCTTGGTCACATTGTGCACATTATGATGATGTCCTCTTGAGTGGGCCCAGAGATACCTCTCCGTTTACACGCAGTGACAAATCCAGTCTCAATTCGTGCCAACCCAACAGACACTTTCGGAGATACGTAGTGCACCTTTATAGCCATCCAGATTCGTTGTAACGTTTGGTACACCCAAAGCATTCCTACGGTATCCGGAGTTGCACAATCTCATGGTCTAAGGAAAAGATACTTGACATTAGAAAAGCTTTAGCATACGGACTACACGATCTTTGTGCTAGGCTTAGGATTGGGTCTTGTCCATCACATCATTCTCCAAATGATGTGATCCCGTTATCAACGACATCCAATGTCCATGGTCGGGAAACCGTAACCATCTGTTGATCAACGAGCTAGTCAACTAGAGGCTTACTAGGGACATGGTGTTGTCTATGTATCCACACATGTATCTGAGTTTCCTATCAATACAATTATAGCATGGATAATAAACGATTATCATGAACAAGGAAATATAATAATAACCAATTTATTATTGCCTCTAGGGCATATTTCCAACAGTAGGAGCCCACCACATCTATGATGATACCGGGTTTTGTCACAATTATCGTCATAGAAGTGTCATATGTATGACAGAAAAAAATGTGTTTGGCCCAAAATGTCACGGATGTGTCTTTTTTTTGTAGTGGCACCTGATGCAACACCCAACGTGAAGACTCGGACGTGTTGATGCGGTCAATCTTGGTGGCTGATGAAGATGTCGGTGGAGCAGACACATGTTGTAGACGACGAACGGCGGTGGGCGATGCAAGCCGATCTAAGATCGGAAAACCAAAAAAGAACCACCAATCAAGAGCGACCAGCGAGAGAGAGAAAAACTCCGAAGCAAGAGCTCGGGAAAAAGACTCTCTAGGGAAGCCGGCCAACACGGCCGGTGGACGAACCCTAGGTACGGGCGGCGCGGCCCCCGGCGGCGGTCATGGAGGCCGACCGCCCCGGGGGTGGCGCGTGGGTGCGGAAGCGACGGGCGGCTAGGTTTTAGAACCCGGAAACTGATACCATGTTAGAAGGGAGAGAGGGAATTGGTGGAATAGTTTGATTATATTGCTTGAGCCTCGTGGGCATATATATAGGAGTACAATGATCAACTTGGAGTACAAGATAAGGCAGGACCGAATTCTAGTCTATCTCATCTTTTCTAATAATCAGTATACTTAACAGTTTTCACTTTCTTTGCTTTGTACATGGGTTGTGCGTGATGGCAACATGAAGGTGTGTCGAGATGTGGCTTCGCATGTTCATATAAGATCAACAGGAGTTGGTGGGTGGATCCACGGTTATTTTTTGGTCTGATGGCTACATGTTTTCTCAAGTGTTGCATCAAGGATGTGATCTGTTGGTGTGAAGGATTGCTTGATTGTGTAGCGGAACGCCAAGTTGATGAAGATGGATGTGTGCGACGAGGATGGTGACGTGCGTATAAGGCTCGAAGGAGTCTGGAGCATGTTGTGACAGGATCATGCAAACACAGGGTGTCAAGCAATGCACGGAGAAGTGCGGGGCGGACACTACGTAGGGTGGAGCATGGTTGCAGTCGGATAACTTCGGCTGGGTACTGGACAGTCTGATGGATCGACGGGGATGTCAGTCAAAGCAGAGGACGGCAGTGATTTCAGCAGCGATGACGTAGGAGCGCGATGCTGATGGTGGCCAACTTCTGGGGCGTGGAAAACACGTGGTGCGGGCCTGAGGGCTTGTGCGGCTTCGACAGACAATGACGCAGGGTTGATTCAAGGTTTGTGTACACTTGAGAGTTTGAAATCAACAGGGCGCGGGGTAGCATAGCGCAACTACATGTAGTCATGTTGAAGGTGGAGCTGGAGTCTGATGGACGACTTCACTCTGTGCTGATGGAGAGGCTATGGCGTAAATGCATGGAGAGTCGAAGCCTATTTCAGTAGGATAGCGAGAGACGCGTGGATCGGAATGGGTACCAGTGGTCTGATGGAGACGTGATACTCGGCATCGGTCGATGATGATCGGTGGTTCTATGCAGTGGGGGTTGAGTGATGTGGTTTCGCGGCCTTGGGAGGCTCAACCAGGACAGCAAAGGTAAGCATGAGACACAGCGACAGACCAGGGCACTGGTGGTTAGATAAAGTGTGCAGGGGTGCTGAAGCAATGTTGACTAGTACCAGATTCAAGTTGGTGACTGGGTCTATCGGTTAGTTGATGGACAGGAGTTGACCGTGGAGAATCTGAGAAAGTGGCGGAGAGTTTGAAATTGTCAAAAGTTGAGAGAGTACATGGTCGTATATTCTGTGGTGTTTAGTGCACATGGCAAAGTGCGGATGACAAATACAGAAGGAGGCGGAGTGCTATAGCTATGGGACATGTCAGAGACTATCCGCGAAAAAGGTGAGACAACTGTGAATTTGACTCAGGGTGACACAGGGCAACGGTGAAATTCCTTCAAGTTTCAGACAGGCGGTCAAGAAAGGAGCGGTGATGTTGAGTTCGGGTAACTCTTATGTGTGACATCCAATATGTGAGTTGTTCATTTTCACGCAGACAGTGGTCAGTGTGTGATAGTGTTGAACGGATTATCCGAAAGTTGGGAGCACAAAGTAGAGTAATGAGGAACTTAGTTTTGCTCGAGTGTTGACTATGAAGAAGACGAGAAGGGACTACAGTTGCAGGTGGAGTTACATGGAGTCTGGGAGTAGCAGTGGTGCTCATGGTGTATCTCAAGTCCAATGTACATGGAGGTTCGACGCATGGATGAATTCAAGGTGGTGAAGAATATTCGCCAAGGTGGAGTTTGTTAGAGTTGTGTCGAATATTATTGTACAAGGTAGGTTACAGTTAGACTTGGTTTTGGACTGTGTGTAGACAGCGTAGGAGTTGTGTCCTAATAGAACACTTATATCCTATGCCTCTCATATATATCGGGGGTAGATACACGATGTAACTTATGCCAACATAATAGCACAGGCACGCGGGGGAGCCGGCGGCGTGTGCCGCGCGCGGGCGACCGGGTGCGATATTGTGATGGTGTCATGGGGAGGAGCGTCCGTAGTCAGGCCCCATGGATGTAGCCATATCGGTGAACCTCATTAACAAATCTCGGCGTCGTGCTCGTGTGATTGCTTGGTCCTCGGTAGATCGACGATGCGCCTTGGATTATTCTAACAGGGATGATATTACTTATTTGCAAATGCTCGTGTTTGCTTTAGCGTAATTTTGTTTCCAACAAATTATTATCTTGCCTAAAAGCATAATGAGATTATATGGAAAAAACATGATTATTTTTAATACAAGGGATTTTCTCCCCCGATCGTATATAAAGAAACCATGAGTAGATTACATCCA
This sequence comes from Aegilops bicornis, assembly GCA_021605145.1. Lineage (NCBI taxonomy): Eukaryota > Viridiplantae > Streptophyta > Magnoliopsida > Poales > Poaceae > Aegilops > Aegilops bicornis. Next base: position 767,662,893 of record CM038675.1, on the reverse strand, counting down.
AATCACACCAACCACCTAGTAGTATATGAAAAGAAAAACATTTTTCTGTCCTTATTCCCTCTTGGATTTTCATTTATTATTCATGGTTTCTTACTCTTTCGTAGCCGTACAAAATACTAGAGGTGCCTTATATGGATGTGTACTCTTTTTTTGACAGAACCTTGTTAGAGGGCGGAGAGCTCCCGCTTTGCATTAAAAAGAATAGAATTGGTCCAGTTAATAAGGAAAACCAGACCCAAAAATCATACATGGCATGGTTAATTAAGGAAAACCGGCGAAGACCACACACACCCTACTAGCACTCAAGGAACATCGTCCAAATGGATGTGTACTCTGTTTGTTCACAAGTTTGCTGATTGTTTTAGTGGGTTTTGGAGCCTTGAAGCAAACAAATACACCTAGTATGTAAAACCAAGTTTTGCCAGACCCGAGTTTAGAGGAATGAGATTGTTAAATCTCAGTTAACTGAGACTCTTTTATTTTGTTGCGAGGACAGTTGACTGAGATGAGTCTCAATCAATGCTCATTTTAATTTTTTCTTGCTTATTTTTATATGTTCCATCGCTTGATTAAGACTTGGTTAATTCTCAATCAATTGAGGTCTAGCAACACCCTTGGAGCAAAGGAAGCAATGACGATATGATGAAGTTTGAGACGATCCTTTGTCAAATTGCATGATAGTTTCGGTGGGTTTTGGAGCCTTGGAGCAAACAAATACTCCTAGTATTTCCTCTGTCCCAAAATTCTTGTCTTAAATTTGTCTAGATATGAATGTATTTAATATTAAAACGTGACTTGATACATCCATATTTAGACAAATCTAAAACAAAAATTTTGGGGCAGAGGGAGAATGTAAAATCATGTTTTGCCCAAGCCTGAGTTTAGAGCAACGGGATTGCTAAGTCTCGGTCGATGCTATATTCATGGGATCTTACACAGAGATCCGTGCAAAATTTTAATTGTAATTTTCTTTTTTTATATGCTCCGTCACTTGACTGAGACTTAGTTTAAATCTCAGTCGACTGAAAGCAAAGGAAGCAATGAAGATGTTATGAAGTTTGAGACGATCCTTTGTGAAATCGCATGATAGTTATCAGCAAAGCCACACCGATTTTAGTAGTATTCCATTGCAGGCACCGCACAAGCTACGTAGTATTACATCGTAGTTGCAGTCGCAGCACAGCACACGCACTCGTCACTCTCACCGTTTCGATCCTAGCTAGAGAAATCTTTCACATGCCACTCCGACCACTCTCCTCTTTCTTCCACGGCCCCGCGCGCGGGGGCCGGCCGGCCGTGAGCGAGCGCCATGGGCGGGCGGCGGTGGCGGCGCCGGCAGGCAACCAAAACCCCCTACTACTAGTGCCGGCGCCGCGCTAACTAAAAGCCAAGCAACAGATGCCCCGGAACAAATAAATAAATTCGGGAACCCAAAGCTAGTTAATTAGAAGATCAGCGCCGCCGGTGGATCGATCGGCGGACGGACGGACGGTGTCGGCTTCGGCTCAGGGCGACTCCGAGGAGGAGTTGGTGGACACGGTGATGAGCGTGGACGCCGACGAGGACGACGTCCTGGGCGTGGCCGACGGCTTGATGAGCACCACGGGCGTCTTGCTGTCCATCCTCCGGTGCTGCTCCCGCACCAGCTGCTCCGCCACGCCGTCCAGCCGCTCGCCGTTGGTCTGCGGCATCAGCTTCTTGCCCCGGAACAGGACCGACTCCACACCCCGCTCCGCCATGGCCGCCTCCGCCGTCGCTCCGGCGGTAATGCCGTTGCCCTGAGGAGAGAACACAATTGGGAGAGTCAGCTTCCGTTGACTCACATTTCACAGTGGTGGTAAAAATTCAGCTGCTGTGAAGATAATTACAGTGCAAGATTAATTATTTACCTGGATGCGGATGTAGTTGGTTGCTCTGTTCTCTCCGAACGCCATTGATACGGCTTGGTCCACCTGAAAAGCACAGTCCTGTTTAGCCCGGCGTACGTGACGATGGTACGATTCCGTCCGTGCAATGAATGCGCAAGAATCAATCGGGACGTACCATGTCGGCATGGCACGTGCCGGCGTTGCGCAGGAGGCTGGAGGACGACCGCGGGCGCCCGACCCGGCGGCGGCGTTCCCGCCAAGAGACAGCAGGACAAGGTCGCAGGTGCCGGCGGTGAAGGGGAACTCGTGCTTGTTGTGGAGCACGTGGGTGACGACCATGGCCGTCGGGTTGGCCACGCCGGCGCCGGTCCCGCCGGCCGCCGCGGCGGCGCGCAGCCTGGTGCGGCCGTCGAGGGACGCCACCTCGGCCGGCCCCACCCCGCACGCGGCCGCGCACACCTGCCAGAGCGGGAAGTCGAACGCCTCGGCCTCGACGGCGTCGGCGCGGGAGAAGACGAACGGCGCGGCCGTGGCCATGTCGTAGCAGGGGATCAGCAGCGGCTTGGCCGCGTCGCGCACGGTTAGGTCTCCGAACACCTTCTTAAACACCGCCTCGGGCCTGTTGAACAGCCCACCACGCCCATGGCGCCCGGAGAACACCTTGCGGTTCTTGGCCACGACGTCGCGCGCGGCCTCCGCCGGCATCCGGCGCGCGAACAGGGCCGCCGCGAGGAACCCGCCGGCGCCGGACCCTGCCGCCACGTCGAAGTAGTCGGCCACGCGGGCCTCGGGGCTGCCCGAAAGCTCCTGCAGCCGGCGCTCGAGCCTGACCAGCGCGGCCGCGGCGAGCGCGCCGCCGTCCGCGCCCCCGTCGATGGAGAGCACGCGCACGCGCCCCGCCGAGCACGCCCCGGCCGGCTCCAGCGCCTGCGCGCCGAACAGGAAGTTGGACTCGAGGATGGAGAAGATCTCCTTGCTGAGCCGGTCCGAGCCGCCGCCGACGCCGAACGGCAGGCTCTGATCAAGCAGCGCGATCGCGGGAGTCGCCATCTGCAAACGGGATTGCTCTTGGTTTTCGGTCTTGGAGGTCGGAGAGAATTGGCTTCACCGTGCGTCGTGACCGGGAACGCGAGGCTTGGAGGCCGGGAGTGACAGAGCAAGTGTGTGCGTGTGTGTGTGTCGTCTTGGCGCCTGCCGGAGAGAATTTATAGTGGTGGCGCGCGCTCTGCTTCCGTTAGCGGCTTGGCGCCACGGCGCGTCGTTCGCAGCGCGCGAGTGCAGCCGTGGCCGCGTGTCCCGTGTCGTTTACGTCCGCCCGTGCGTGCGTGCGTGCGTCCACAGGTTGGTCAGCGATTATTCTCCTCCTACATTTTCCCACTTTCACTACCAAAAAGTTTACTAATCTGAAGCTCAACTAGTATAAAAACGAAGATGGTCCCTGGTGTGGTGAGCAGACTCTGAATAATCAGTGACCAATGTATGCGTCTTGGTGAGACTTTTTCTTCTGTTTTCTGCTTTGGTTAGGCTTAAAGGTGAAGAATGTTCGCGGCGCCTTTGCCAGAACGATCGATCGATCCTCAGTTCCGGTCCAAAGTTGCGTACCAGAACGATCGATCGATCTCCTCAAGACAAAGTGTAGACAGACGAGAAGAATTGCACGTACGCCGGCTCGCCCTGCTCCTTTCGCTGTCACAGACCAGAGCACCCAACGAATTCCCGCATTTTTCCAAGTAGCTGTAGCCGTAGCTGTAGCTGCCTAGGGACTCCGCGAGCCATGCGCCACCCGTGCGCCCGACGTCCCTGCTCATCCGGCTCCACGCCTTGATCACCACTCGTGCCATTTTGCCCCATGCGCACTGCTCATCCATCTATCCGTATCGTAAAATAATGATGCGTTTGATTGTCCATGAGCAGAGCTTAGGCCTCACTCAACTCAGCCCATCATCATCATCTTAACTACCAACCGCCGCGACGACGACGTACTACGGGCTCGCCAATCATCACCTCTCCCGCCTATCATCTCGACGCCGGCGCTCCATCCGTCCGCGCGTCCATCCAAATCCGAATCCATCATCCATCTCCGCGAGATTTAAGCGTCGTTTATAGAACATCAATCCAAGAAAATCAATCAGCCCCATGATTGGTTCGCGGCCACGTCTCATCATTCGCCGTCGCACCGGAACGGCTAGGCAGGCTAGCGGCGAGTGCTCCCACCCTCTAGCACAACCATCCGTCCGCCCAGCCGGCGGTGGTGGACTGGTCGGTCGACTGCATCATGGATGGACTCGATAATCGTGGTTAGCCGAGCAAAGGTTCCCTGTGCGCGCTACTGGCCCAACATGATCCCAATACGCTTCCTACGCGCTAATGATATGTCCCAAATCATTGCGAGCTCGTCCTCTAGGGAGAATAAACAATAACATAACTAGTAGTAGTATATATGATTGCATGTCATTCTATTCATGCATCTTGTGCGTATATGTGTTGCTTGCGCTTTGCCCCGAGGATGATTAGGTTGGTGCCTGTCGCGTACGGACTCCGCCTTTGTGATTGCGTGGAAGCACTGACGACTGAGGCTAGCTAGATTAGATTAGGGAGATCGGCCGATCGATCCGGTTAACTAGTTAATTAATTGGACTAAACAAGATGGAAATTAGGAGCTCTTCTTAAAGAAAAGCTAAAGGAGGAAAAGGCCCTCCCTTGTCATGCAAGTGTCCCCTGGTGTAAGGTAGGCACAGGACAGGGTCCGATTTTAAAACAGGGGATCGATCGGCTCGATGCTCCTCTGCCTTTCTTCCGGGCACGCTTCTTTGGAGGACGGAGATATTGCATGTATCCTTCCTAACCATCATTGTCCCCCCTAGATGATAGTGGTCTACCTATGTATGTAACCTCGTTCTTATCTAGTTTTCACGACTTGATAATTCTCATGTCGATTACTATATTTCGTGGTGGAAGGCGACATGAGTATGCACGTACGAACGAGGCTCACGAACCATCGAGTGGCTAGAATAGATTATCGTTGAACGTTGATGAGGTGAATTAAGTTTCATTTCATGGCGAGCTGCATGCGAGGCGCCGTCACGTGTCCGTCCATCTCAATACCTCATCATGCATGCATGGACCCCTAATTAACAACTGTCAAACATCCGACGGCAATGGACGTCGATCGATCGATAGGAAAAGAAAGAAAAGAAAATGATGTAAAAAACAAAATAAAGGCCACTAGGATAGTACAGCAGCACAGTGGTGCCCGGACGACGTCGACGCTGACGCGCGGCGCGTCCGTTGAGCCATCGCCCGTGCACACTTGTTGGCCCGAAAGCAACGTCGCGGCGACTCACTCCCAATATCTAATCCGATCCTCGTCGTCGGTTCGCGTGCATGCCTCGTCCGCGGCCTGTCTCCCTCCCCCTCCTTCCTCGAAGCATCCTGCACCGGAAGTCTGGAGGCCTGGAGCTCCAAAAACACAGCCTAATCATGCATAATCAGTGTAAAAAAGCAAAGCCTCCCCTGTTCCCTCCGTGTTCTTCGCTGCACGCTGGTTGCTGACCGAGCTCCACCTTTTGACCCCAAAGGGCCAAGGCAACAACAACGACTTACGCGTGCTGCCGCATGTGCTGAGCACTCCTACGTGCTTAATTTCGCCACCGTTTAGTGTAGTTAATTCCATACACACTACATACGACCGTAGATAGATACTCCTACGCCGCTACGCGATCCACCGATCAATTCCATGTGCATGTGCCGATCGATCGGGCAAATCTCCGCCAATAAGTCCCCGAGCCGTGCCGACCGCGGAGTCTAAACCGCATTCGCCTATTCATGATGGCTGCGCACGGGTACTCCTACATGGCTATCAATTGCGAGATCGATAGATACATGTATCTTCATGTAGTATCTTCGTACCACGAGTATGACATTTTTCTCGCAAGAAAGAGATGCGCACATGGAAGCATGCATACGCGTCGAGGTCATTAGCCGGTCCTTTTTATCCTAATCAAACCAGAGCATGCCGGTGACATGCACTGGCGAGCTACCTTGCCAAGTTACGAGAAAAGGGTAACCAACAAATCGTTCCAGTGGCATCAATATTGTACTAGTGCAATTGAGATACTCTGGTTGTCTCCGGTATAACTGGGGCGAAAAGGACGCGCCCCCGGATGTGAGGGTTCGGGAAATGCTGGCGTAGATTAATTATTCATCAGGGTCGCATTCACAGGCAAACTTTCTCGACAGGCAACCTGGTTAACCAAATTTAGTTCAAGATGCCTTGCGTTCCTTGTGGTGGGTGCCTGAGAACATGGCTCCATGACTTTGGGCTCCTGCAGATATTCTGCTCATGCTCTTTTTTATGTTGAAAAAAAAACATCGTGTCGTTGTCATGCTTGTACTGTTGTACATGTAAAATCGGCCACGTTCGTCACGTCTGTCTAAAATCAACAGGCCTTGTGTTACGGACTCCATTTGCAAGAACCAGTTGAAAATACAACTGTTTTAGAACCACAAGCTCGTTGCAGAGCATATATCATTGTAGAGCGTTCAGCTATTCATGATGGCCGTCACGGGTAGATGGTTATTAATCCATCCGGAGATGCATGTGTTTTCGTGGCACTATATATGAGCATGACATTTTCTCGCAAGAAAGAGATGCGCACATGCACCGGATTCACAAGTCGAGATCATCAAGCAGGGGAAATGGCCGGTCCTTTTTAACTAATTAAAAACTCAGCAGTGCTCGAACATGCCGCTGACATGCATCAGCGAGCTACCTTAAGTTACGCGAAATATGAGACATGATTGCGTTGAGCTAGGAAAATGACTTCCTGGGTAGTTAATTAATAGGGGATCTCAGCATCGTCCTGCTGACATGCGTCGTGGGGAGCTACCTTAATAACTTAGGAAGAAAAGGTAACCAAATTAAGATACTACCTGAGTCTGGTGTGATGCATCTCTCGTAGTACTACAATTGAGATAGTTTAGTTGTCTCCATGTAAAACCGCGGCGAAAAGGACTAGCTCGATGTGAGGGTTCGAGAGTGCTTACGAAATCTTTTGCTCTGCTAAGTATAGATAGATTATTAATCAAACGTCGCATTCGCAACGAGCTTTTTTCTGCAATCCTGGCTCCATGACTCGGGCTCGTTCAGATATTCTACTCACCGACTTAAAACAAAAAAGAGAAGATATTATACTCACGGGCCTTTTTTTATCTCAAAAGCCATTGTGTCATTGTCATGCTTGTACATGTAGAAATCATCCACCTGCCCGTCTGGCTAATTTTTTTTTTGCATGATATAAAATAAATATTCAGTTACAAGCCACGTAAACATCGACATTACATGACTGAAAAGATAGGATAATCCTATGCAAAAAACCAGCACCTGTCCTTCTCCACTAAGGAAAAGGAGATAGATCACCTCTTCACCCGAGCTCGACGCGGCTCCATCGCTAATCAACATCTTTACGGACCTTCAAAGTAGCTTGCTTGAAGCAAAACCATTGCCGTTGAAAGAATCAGACCAGGGCAACATGTCCCTGGACACGCCATCAAACTCCAGAACTGACACCCCACACGACTATAACGCCGGAGGAGGAAACCAGAACTGTCAGTCTTCAACCACAAACCCAGCACAAGATGCACCATCTTCCAGCTGTCACTTGCGTAGACAACCGTCTGCGCGTACTCCTAGAGGACAAAACCTCCCTGCTCCACCATGACGTCGGAGACAACGCCACAGCAACGAGGACAGAGTAGAAGGAGAGACACACCTGATGGAGTCACCGCCGCCGCCTCGCTGACACCATCCATGAACCCTAACGCCGCCGATCTGAAGGATCGGCAAACGCACGATGCCATCAACTCCGAGACACCGCCATGATGAGCACCGTCAGTGTGGAAGTGGAGTTGAGGCAGATTTATTCGCCCGGGCGTCGCTCCCACCACCCCAACGGCGCACCACGACCTACAAATCCAAATCCTAACTACAAAACAGAGGAACATGCCCCCCTCCCTCTTGCTGCCGGAGCAGCAGCCGGAGGGAAAGGGGGCCAACGTCCTGGCCGGTGGAGATCGGTGGAAGAAGATCCGCCTCCCTAGTCGCCTGGTTGTGGCGGCGGCTAGGGCAGGGCAAAACGCCTCGCGTCTGTATCGGCAATCTCCGGCCTGCGAGTGCACGAGAGAGAGGGGCCCGTCTGGCTAATCAACACGTTCCATGTTATGTTAACGGTAACATTTGCTGTAAAGGGCGGCAAGCAAACCGTCTTTACTGGCAGTAGTAGCAAACCGAGATCAAAGGACGGCAATTTTTAGACGAGAATTGTCTTCTCGGGGAGAAACTATCATGTTCTTTGAAGAAAATGCCACATGTCCCCACTTCAAACAACTAAAACTGCCATCGAATCGTTAGCATGTTCCGCCTCGTGACGAACGTTCGCCAGTTAGGATGGACTGAATTCGCAGGGAGAGAATACAATTGTATTAGAAACATAAAGTCATTTGCAGAGTAGACATAGTGCTCCATGGAGGCGTCAGATCGTTGGATTCGGCGTCTAGAGATCTACAAGGAGTTCTTCTTGATCCTCCTTTCTGGTGGGTTGAGCCTCGTGGCTCTTTCATCTTCGCAGGTTTCGGATCGTGGCTTGCCGGATCCGGAGTACACGGAGGTTTGGTGGCATAGGATGGGGACCGGAGGAAACTTTGGTCGGCGTGTTCAGCCCGACATCGGCGACGTCACTTGACGTTGTTACCCTTCCTGGAGGCGAAGCCGAGGTCCCCCCCATCCACCCCCGAACCCCTCCCGGACGAAAGTCCAAAATTCAGTCTGGATTGGGCGGCGGCGGCGTCCTGCGCGTCATATCCTCTATGGAGGCGCCGTCTTGGGAGGAACTGCTGTTCGGGGGAGAGATGTTGTGGATGGTGGGATCTGAGTAGCTCCAGCAGCGGTGATGGTGTGGAGATTGCCAGGTGGTGCGGCGTTGTATCTACCGCGTCATTGACGACGAGTGGTGGCGGCATGGTGCGGCTGCATATCGACGACGGATGCGGCTGGATGGACGAGCGCAGGGTGGTCGAGCTATGCAGCGCCATGGTGGCGTCGGGCGAGCACTGGCAAGGTATGGGCGTCGATTCGCCGGAGATGGATCGGTGGAAGAAGGCGGCGGCAGCCTCGGTGAGTGCGCCAGACCGACGTGTGACCCAGTCCCGGTATGTGGCTAGGATGGGGCATCCGGCATTAGATGTTAGGATTTGGTGCGATGTTTGTTTGGTATTAGGCTCGGACATTCGGCACCACTGCATCAAGGGGGAACACTACTGGAATCAGGGATTTTGCCGTCTGCCAGTTCTTTGTCGTCTGCTTGCGGACGACAAAGAAGGTCTTTGCCATCAGCTACTGTCGTGGAATTGTCACGGCAGATGTCCTCTTGCAAGGACTTAATCGTGAAGCCATCGCAACTAGGAAGCTTAAAGGGGTTAATCGGGACAAAAGACACGAGAGGTTTATACTAGTTCGACCCCTTACGATGAAGGTAAGGCCTACGTCTAGTTGGTTTGGTATTGCTTGAGGTTTCGATGACCAGGGAGCGAGATACGCTATGCCCGGTTCTCGATTGGTTGTTTCTTTTCCTAAGCCGCCGTCGGGTCGTCCCCTTATATACACGGGTTGACGCCCTGCGGCTTACAGAGTCTCGGCCGGCTCATAAACAGTGTCCGGCTCGGTGACTAGTCAAGTCTACCTTATGATACAAGTCATGCCATTATGGCGGTTTACTACAACGGGCCTTAAGTCGCCTGTGGGCCTTAGCCCCCTTGTTGAGACGCCATCTTCATGCTTGTACTTGGGCTTCTGTCTGGTAACTCTTTACGTAACCCGGCCCCTCCTGGGCGGCTTACACAAATAGTTATATCCCCAACATTAGGCCCCAGGTTGATTTGAACCTGTTCATGTCAATCTTAAAATAACTTAAACATAAATCTCCAGTCTTTGGACTACGCAAAAAGACTTTTTTTTAACCCGGCGTGACGTCACTCTTTGGATCCGTGTTAACCCGTCATGACGTCATATTTCCTTTTATTCCGCCGAATCGGCCCAACGGATCTTTGTCTTTATTGCCCGTTCCGAGAATCGAGGCGTCGGGGCACCGGATAGTAATTCTTATCTCCTTGTTTCCGCGCCATCTCGGTTATCCTCTCCCTATAAATAAGGCGCGACTTCAGGTCTTTCATTCTTCTCCTTCCAGTCGTCTTCTTCCTCTCTTCTCTGTCACTCAAGCTCCGCCCGCCCGCCGCGTCGAACCCCTTGTCTTCATCGACTCAGCCATGCATCACCGACTCGGACCAGATATCGACGGCGAACCTCCGCAGCTCGAGTTCATCCGTGAGTTCCTCTCCTTTCCTTTCTTTAGATCTGCATCGGAACTTTTCTAAGTCCGTCGGCGTTCATCACCGCCCAACGCAAAACCTTGCTAGCTTGCACCTCCACAGCCTTCTTAGATCGTAAAAACTGTGCAGAACTGCTGCGGTAGTTGTTTATGTTGATCTTGTATAAAAACAGATATCATCTCCCTTGTTTGGGAACTTTCTTCGAGTGCATGAACTTCTCTGCTCTGTTTTAGGTCTAGAAAAAATTTCTTTCAGAACAATAATTTGATCCAAAACAATAGCTGTCATCTGTGAAATTTGTTTCTATCACCCGGAAAGCTTCTTCTGGTAAACGCCCTTAAACACAACTGTCCAGGTGTCCGGTTTAAATAAGTGATACTGAGCTGTAATCCTTGTCGTCTTCTCACGACTTGATGTTTGTAGCGGCTTAAATATTGTTGCACAATCACCCTTATATCATTAGGCCCCTTCGTAAGCCGCTACCTTCAGTAATTTGGACATTTTCCTCCTGGGTTAAAATTTGAACCGGAACTTCTTATTTTGTAATAGGCTAACTGTTGTCATGGCACCTAAGGCGGCAAAAGTTCATGTAACCTGCAGCTGGGTCCCATCCACAGTCACTAAGAGTAAACTGGCCGAATTTGTGAAGTTTGGCCATCTGCCAAAAAGGGAGGTCATGTCTTATCGTGTTCCTGACCCATCCGAAGAAAAGCCTCAACCAAAAGGCGGGAAGTGATAGTTTTCACGGATCACATGAACCGGGGATTTGCCCCTCCCGGCTCAAAAAATTTCAGAGAAGTTCTGAATTTCTTTGACCTTAGACCTCAAGATATCGGGCCCAATTCCGTGTCAAATCTCTGCAATTTTCAAGTTTTTTGTGAAGTATACCTGGGAGAAGAACCAAGTCTGCTCTTGTTCAGAGAACTTTTTTGTTTGAACCGGCAAAATGAACGTGCCAACGGGCCTAGTCTTGAACTTGGCGGCATCTCCATCCAATGGCGAAGAGATTGTCTTTTCCCTTATGCTGAGCTGCCAAGTCACCCGAAAGACTGGAACCAGACGTGGTTCTACTGCCAAGATACATCACCGGCTGATGAGAAGCCACTGCCCGGCTTTCGCGCCTGCGTCTCGAATCCAATCATCCGCCGGCAGATAAGTTATCCGGTGTTGAACGCGCCTCTCAACCCCACCATCAAGAAGATCAAAGCTCTTCTAGGGAACGGTTTAAACGGCATCGATCTGGTTCGATCTGGGTCACCTGGCGGATACTACCATTAAGCCGCCGCTCCAGCTTAATGTGTACTTATACAGGCGAAAAGGATGACTCGATGCGTCATAGCTCTGATGATTTATCCGACGATGCGGTAGATGCTACAGTCCAATCTCTACATTGAAGGAAGGCATCAGTAATTCGATAATGCCTTCGCTTACTTCCCTTCTGCAAGAAGAACCCGGCTCTATGATAAGTTACTAGTCTTCATAAATACTCTTTTATATGTTACCTTCTTATACTTATGATTCTTTATCTGTTTCCACGGGCGGTGATGACTTACGGAAGGTCAAGTATGACCATGAGGCTGCTAAATGCAGACCGAGGCCGCCAAGAAAGGCGAAAGAAAAGCCGCCAGGGGCGCACCTCTAAGAAGAAGAAACCAACGCCTCGATATGTTTAAATTGGATGACTCTTCTTGGATGAGGAAGAGGTAATCTTTTCAATTTTCTTTAACTCCTTTGCCATTACTTTATCGACATTTGATCCTTTCAGAGGATACTGAAACAGTCAAGCGGTGGCGAAGAGGTAACTATAATTTCCTCCGACTCGAGCCTTTGCCAACACAAAATCCGAAGGGTGACCCAGAAAGTAAGGTTTTCACACCCTCTAGCTTACCAAGATCTTCAATTTCTTTTGAAGCAACAACAACTTGAGAACCGGAGGCAAACTCGGGCCACTCAAGACGCAGAACTCTCCTCCGGCTTACCCGATATAACCCGAAGCGTCGAATCGAGGTCATCTCCGCTTATGCGTTGTTTATCCTTTGGCGGGTTTATTTCGTCGACCCCTCAATTCATCTGACTCCAATTATCGGGATACCTCTCCGTCTTCCGGCGAGTCGATGCAATCAAACATGCCGGCTTTTAAAACAGCTCCCGGGTAATGCCACCTTTCTTACTTTAAGTTTTTCCATACTTATTCGTTGGTACTCATCCTTCCACTTTGACTGACAGCCTGCAAGTTAAGCCTAGCAAGAAGGCCAAAAAGAATAATTTGTCCCGAGACCCGGTGGTCACTGAACCGGCAATTGACTCATCCGTTCCTGATAGCTCCACTCATCAGCCACCACCTGAACTGGCTTTTGACATTCCGGTGTCAACCTCTGACCCACCTGCAGAAGAAGTTGTCCACGATTCTGATAAACCGGAAATTCCTAGCCCGGTCAAGACGACTGAACCAGAAGTTGAATTTCTGAAAGCCAATATGTTGAACCGGGCGACCTCATCGTCCTTGCTCGATGCCTTTGCCAAGGAGGAGTTTGCCCAACGTCGAAAAACCAAACAGGACATCACCGATTATACTCACCTAAGTATTGGTGATATAGTCTCGCTATTTGAACCAAGTGCACAATAGCCGTGACACTGAAATTGACATGGTGAAGCAAATACAACATAAATCTGAGGTATACCTTTAACTTTTCCTGAACCTTACTTCGTATCAGCCCCCAAGTCTATTGCTTATGAATGAATATGTTGTAGACTTAGAAATCTACTTCTTTGTTAGTTTGTCCGCTTAAATTGAATATATTTAACTCGGTGATAGCATGAAACTTTGAATTTGGGTAACACATTAGCCCCCAAGTGTCAAGTGCCTTTACTTGTAAAGTGCTTGAGACTTAATATACATGACCAGGTAAAATAGGTTAAGAACTCTTTAAGCATACATTAGCCCCCAAGTGCCAAGTATCTTTACTTGTAAAGTGTTTGGGACTTGAATGTAATCTTACCATGATTCTTACCATAACTTTGATGTCGATGCAGCCGCCATAAGTCAATTTGAGGCGGAGATTGCTGATCTGAAGAGTCACCGAGAACCCAAGAGCTTGAAACTCGTAAAGCCAACTCCAAGTTTGAATTCGGTGTCTCGAACAAGAGAAATTAAGAAAAATTTTGAATCGGAGAAGAAAACTTGGGTTGAGGAGAGGGCTTCACTGGTGACTCGGGCTGAAAGCAATGAGGCATCTCTTGTGACGAGGCAACCACCGAGCTGTCCGGCTTAAAGCGCCAGATATCTCAAATGGTCTCAAAGCAATCTTGATGAGTTACTATGTATAACTCTGAATATCACAATGGTTCCTTTGATGTCTATTTTAATTGTTAACTCTGGCTCACCTTATATGCATAAACACAGGCCCCGGGAGCACGAACCTCAAGCAGAATATGCTGGTCAAGCTTAAGGCGGTGTACACTCTGGTGGAACAACTATACACCGGGTCTAACGTGCTTTAGCTGTTGTGGCTTTATCAAATGATGCTCCTTATCTCCTGCAAGATGTACTCAAGCGGCTTGCCGTGTTACCTCAACGGATTCAGGAGTTAAGGCGAGCATCTGGTAGAGCCGGGGACATAGCCGCCTTAAGCCGGGCCAAAGCATTGGCTCCAGAGCTAGACTTAAACAATGTTGCTCTTGGATACCCCAGCTTAAAGGAGGACGGCTCTGCATTCATCCAATCGACTTCACCACCATGTGAGAGTTGTACGTCCTGTGGCCACCATCGGCAGCGATATTGATCTTACAAAGTACCGGCGGGTTATGACAACGAGAACCGGAGGAATCCAACTCCGCATTATGATGATGTCACCGATCCCTCCAACTCGTAAGCATACCTTTACTCACGAAGTTGACCCGACCGGTTTAATAGATGATGAGGCTGAATTTGAAGCCTTAAGCGGCATTGGTGGACCTCGTCAACCTTCCAGACAAAACAACCAAAGGAGTGGCGGGGAAGGATAACCCGAGTCATCAAGCCACCCGAGGAATGAGCCGCCCAGATTTGTTATGAATTTTACAAAACAATGCTTCACTTACTTTAGACTCGGGGAGTCTTGTAATAGGATAGAAAAAACTCCTTAACTCTGTCATGCCTTCGCGCATGTTTTGCGGTGCTTAACAATGTCTCAAGCCGCCAGCAATGTGCACTGCCGGCTTGCTTGAATCATTCAAAAGCTTTACGCTTTACTCATGTATAAAACAAAAACTTCCTTTGGCATCTCACCACATCCGGGTCATGTAAGATAACGTTAATCCGAGTAGGAACCAAAACATCATAAGTATCGGCCGGTTTAAAGGCGTACCTTACCGGCTTACTTGATCCCAAAAAAGCAGACATTTATATTTAACTTCTGAAATTTGGCACATATAATGTTTACCTGGCCCTTAGTATTATTTACTCTTATAGAATAAAGTGAACCTGCTTTTCAAAGGCCTCTGATTCGAATACGATCAGTAGAACCGTTCCAGAGGGGTTAAGCTAAGATTCGGATACGATCATATAGCCCCCAATGGCTTTGGCGATGCCGATCAAATGGGTATCGACAGCTATGTTCTCTTTGGTTCGAATATGACCTATGTTTGAACAGGAAGCCCCCAAATGACCATGAGAGTTGTTTAATGACGCTGATTCGAATAAGATCCACGTCAGGCCCAAAGAGGTTAAGCTATGATTCAAATATGATCAAGAAGCCCCCAAGTGGGTTCGGCAGTGTGCCAATCAATTGGGTATCGGCAGCTATGTTCTCTTTGGTTCGAATACGACCTATGTTTGAACAGGAAGCCCCCAAATGACCACGGCTTGATTCAGATATGATCATAAGCCGGACCAAAGGGAAAATTGGATTCAGATATGATCCGCTCCCTGTTAGTCGTTTCCATCACCTGGTGAAGAAGACACATAAACCTTGTAGGATGGAAAAGAAAGAGGTCCTGCTTTATTGCCTTATAATATATAAATTGCTTAAAAAATAAAAGATAAATATACTCTGAAAGCCAGCGACTTAAGTATAGTAGGGCCGGAGATGCGCTATGTTCCACGGCCGGCGGGTCTCCTCCTCCGACTTACGTGAGTCTTTGTGCTCTCGAACATCGATGAGGTAATATGACCCGTTGTTGAGATTCTTGCTGACCACGAAAGGTCCTTCCCAAGGAGGGGACAGCTTGTGCATATCAGTTTGATCCTGGATGAGCCGGAGCACTAAATCACCTTCCTGGAAAGTTCTGCTTCTGACCCGGCGGCTGTGATAACGGCGCAGGTCTTGCTGGTAAATCGCCGAGCGGGCTATAGCCAAGTCTCGCTCTTCATCCAACAAGTCAAGTGCATCCTGACGAGCTTTTTTGTTATCAGCCTCAACGTAAGCCGCCACCGGGGTGAATCATGTCGGATGTCACTTGGCGTAACCGCCTCTGCTCCATACACCATGAAGAAAGGTGTATAACCCGAGACCGGTTGGGCGTTGTGTTGATGCTCCATAGCACGTAAGGTAATTCCTCCACCCAACAACCCGGAGTTCGTCTGTAAAGGAACTAAGAGCCGGGTTTGATACCTTTCAAGATCTCTTGATTAGCTCTTTCTGCTGACCATTAGGCGGGGTTGAGCAACAGCGAAACATCAAGCCGGATGTGCTCTTGTTGACAGAACTCTTCCATGGCACTCTTGGAGAGATTAGTGCCATTATCGCTATAATATCATGCGGAAAACCAAAATGAAAGATCACCTTTTTGATGAACTGAACCGCCATGGCTGCATCACACTTACTGACCGGCTCTGCTTCAATCCACTTGGTGAATTTATCCACTGTATCTTTAGACCTTTTGAAAGGTCCAACCATAACAAGACCCCGGACTGCAAACGGCCAAGTAGTTGGAATCATCCTCAATTCTTGAGCCGGCACATGAGCTCGTCTTGAGAATTTTTGACATCCGTCACATTCGCTGACCAGATCCTCCGCATCAGCATGAGCCGCCAGCCAATAAAAACCATGACGAAAAGCTTTGGCTACCAGAGACTTTGAACCGGCATGATGACCGCAATCACCTTCATGAATCTCACGAAGTATCTCCTGACCCTCCGTAGGTGATACACAACGCTGAAACTCCCCAGTGACGCTACGGTGATGCAACTCGCCGTGAACAATCGTCATGGATTTGGACCGCCTAATGATTTGTCTTGCCAAGGTCTCGTCCTGAGGCAACTCTCCCCGGGTCATATAGGCTAAGTATGGAACCGTCCAGTCCGGGATGGCATGGAGAGCCGCCACCAGCCGCGCCTCCGGGTCTGGTACTGCAAGCTCTTCCTCTGTAGGCACTCTGACAGAAGGGTTATGCAAAACGTCAAGGAAAGTATTCGGTGGCACCGACTTACGCTGAGACCCCAGCTGGCTTAAAGCATCAGCCGCCTCGTTCTTCCTTCGATCAATGTGCTCTACTTGATAACCCTTGAAGTGCCCAGCCACCGCATCAACTTCACGACGATAAGCCGCCATAAGGGGATCCTTAGAATCCCACGTGCCTGACACCTGTTGAGCAACGAGGTCTAAATCGCCCAAGCATCTTACCCGGCTTAAATTCATCTCCTTGGCCATCCGGAGGCCATGGAGTAAGGCCTCATATTCAGCTGCATTGTTAGTACAGGGAAACATAAGCCGGAGCACATAACAAAATTTGTCACCTCGAGGGAAGTTAAAACAACCCAGCCCCGAGCCTTCCAACCGTCTGGACCCATCAAAGTGAATAGTCCAATACGTGTTATCCGGCTTCTCCTCTGGTGCCTGCAACTCCGTCCAATCATTAATAAAGTCCACTAGGGCTTGAGACTTGATAGCTGTGTGCGGCATATACTTCAAACCGTGAGGTCCAAGCTCGATGGCCCACTTGGCAACTCATCCTGTGGCTTCCCTATTCTGGATGATGTCTCCCAAGGGGGCTGAACTTACCACAGTTATAGGATGACCCAGGAAGTACTGCTTAGCTTCCGGCTCGCCATGAACACCCCATAAACCAGTTTACGCCAATGCGGATACCTTTGCTTGGACTCTATGAGCACCTCACCGATGTAATAAACCGTCAAGAACCGGATGCTCCTTGCCGCCTCCTTACACTCCACCACAATAGCCACACTAACAAAGACGTGAGTTAGCAGCAACATACAATAGCAATGGCTCTTTATCAATCGGAGCTGCGAGAACCGGCGGCTCAGCTAATTGTCTCTTTAAATCCTCAAAAGCAGCATCAGCAGCCTCACTCCAGACAAAGGTGTCTGCTTTGTTCATCATCTGATACAACGGTAAAGCCTTCTCCCCTAGACGGCTTATGAATCGGCTTAAAGCAGCAACGCAACCCGCCAGTCGCTGAACATCATTGATGCACGCCGGCTTAGCTAGAGAGGTAATCGCCTTGATCTTCTCCGGGTTAGCTTCAATGCCCCTATTTGAGACCAGGAACCCCAAAAGTTTGCCTGCAGGTACACCAAATACGCACTTATCCGGGTTAAGCATCATCTTGTAGACCCAGAGATTATCAAAGGTTTCCTTTAAATCGGAGATCAAGGTTTCCTTCTCTCTGGACTTCACCACAATGTCATCCACATAAGCATGAACATTGCGCCCAATCTGATTGTGGAGACAATTCTGCACACACCGCGGATAAGTCGCTGTGCACTCTTGAGCCCAAATGGCATAGACACATAGCGTATAGGCTCCAAATGGAGTAATGAAAGTCGTCTTCTCCTGGTCCTTAACTGCCATCTTGATCTCGATGATAACCAGAGTAAGCATCCAAAAGCTCAACCGCCGCAACCCGCAGCGGGCATCGATGATTTGATCAATGCGGGCAAAGCAAAGGGATCAGCCGGACAAGCTTTATTTAGGTCTGTAATCGACACACATCCGCCAGTGCCGTTTTCTTGAGCACAAGCACCGGGTTAGCCAACCACTCGGGTGAAAAACTTCCACGATGAACCCTGCTACTAAGAGCCGAGCGACCTCTTCCCCTATAGCCTTCGCCTTTCCTCATTGAATTCTTTGGAGAAACTGCACGACCGGCTTATACTTTGGATCAATATTAAGAGTGTGCTCAGCGAGTTCTCTCGGGACACCCGGCATGTCAGAAGGTTTCCATACAAAGATGTCCCGGTTCTCACTGATGAACTTGATGAGCGCGCTTTCCTATTTGGGATCCAAATTGGTACTGATGCTGAACTGCTTGGAAGAGTCACCTGGAGTAAAGTCAACCAGTTTTGTCTCGGCGGCCGACTTAAATTTCAAAGCCGAGTCTTGCTCTGTGGTTGGCTTCTTCAAAGAGGTCATATCTGCCGGGTCAACATTAGTTTGATAAAACTTCAGCTCCTCTTCAGCACAAACGGATTTAGCATAAGCCGCATCTCCTTTCTCGCACTCCAAGGCCACCTTTCGACTCCCATGCACAGTGATGGTGCCCTTGTAACCCGGCATCTTGAGCTGCAGATAAACATAACACGGACGTGCCATAAACTTGGCATAAGCCTGCCGTCCAAACAGAGCATGATATGGGCTTCGATTTTGACTACCTCAAACGTCGACTTCTCAGCCTCGAATCGTATTCGTCTCCAAAATCAACTTCCGCTCGATCTTTCCAACAGGATACGCCGACTTACCGGTACCACCCCATGGAAAACAGTGTTAGATGTCCTCAAGTCTTTATCGGTCGGACCCATACGGCGAAAGGTCTCATAATAGAGAATATTGATCTTTGCTTCCGCCGTCCATGAGCACCTTAGTGAATTTATATCCACCAACCTGAGGGGCCACCACCAAGGCTAATCGACCGGGTTATCAACCCGGGGTGATCTTCTCTACTCCAAATGATAGGCTGTTACGACCACCTCGAGATAATGGGGAACTGCGGTTCAACCAAATTCACAACCCTTTTATGAACCTTCCGTCACGTTTACACAAGTTAGTGGTAAACACATGGTATTGCCCACTGTTTAACTGTTTTGGATGGCTCTGATAACCTGACTGCTGCTGTTGTTGTCCTCCTTGACCGGATTGCTGCTGATTATAGCCACCTTGACCACCTTGAAAACCGGAACTTGAGCTGCCACCCGGGCCATGGAAACCACCGCTCTGAACCGCCCGCTGACCCATGATTGCCATCAAACATGTTTGAATTCTTGAAAGCCTTCATGATCGCGCAAGTCCTTCCATAAGTGGGTGGCAGGATTTTCTCGAGTACCGTGTCTTGGACAAGGCTCATTCAAAAGCTGCTCAAGAGATGGACCTGAGCCACCAGATCGAGGAGGTCCTCTCCCCTTATGCTTCTTGTTATTACCTTGAGCATTAGCATTGGCCACGAACGCCGGGTTACCGTCCGGCTTACGCTTGTTACCACCTTGACTTGCCGGCTGTTGCTAGTGACCCTTTCCGTTGCCGTTCTTCTTTCCCTTCCCTGTCTTTTCCTCCTCAGACACGGGATCTTCAGTAGTATCAGAATCGGCATATTTAACCAAAGCCGCCATCAGCGTACCCATGTCATTGCAATCACGCTTAAGGCGCCTACCGCTTCAGCGGCAAAACGACAATTCGATGGAGCATAAGTATCATGAAGCGGCATCCATCTTATCGGATGAATGTATTATTTCTTTGACGGCGCACCCAATGAGTTGTGGACTCACCCTCCTCCTGCTACAATTGGTCAAGTCCACAATGGACATAGATTGCTTGCAAGTATCTTTAAAGTTCTGGATAAACCGGGCCTTTAACTCGGCCCATGAACTGATGGAATTGGGAGGCAAGCTTTTCAACCAAGTTCGGGCCGTTCCATCTAACATCATGGTGAAATACTTAGCCATTGCCGCGTCACTGACTTCCAATAATTCCATGGCCATCCCGTAACTTTCAATCCATGCCCTTGGTTGTAAGTCGGTCGTGTAATTCGGCACCTTTCTAGGACCCTTGAAATCCTTGGGCAGACGCACATCTCGAAGAGCTGGCACCAGACAAGGGACACCGCCGGTTCTAGTGGCCACCCCGGCTCCAACAGAAGTCATTGGATACTCTGGAAAACCATCATACCGCCTGCCGAGCCGCTAATTGAGCCGCCTGCTCATCCTCCCCGACGCAATCGATCCCTGCACCGGTTATAGCCGCCGGGTTGGTTGCGACGCTGGCATTACTTGATAAAGCCTCGACTCCATGTGTCTGCTGTAACTCGGACTCCGGTTTGGTCGAGGTGCTACCCAAAGGCGAGGAGTGGAATGAATCCTGTCCCTGCTTTGTAAGAATAGGCCTCTTCTTTGTGCCAAGGCCGTCTGAAGAAGCTCCCTAACCCTCCGGGTTTCCACCGCCGTCGGGTCGTCACCATCCAATCGGAAGAGCCGCCATCGCTACCGATGCTGCTATCGTGTTCTCCATGGGGTTGGAAAAGTGGCCCGGAGGTGTTGGTATGTATCGAGGCGGGCCATGCTCCCGTGAAGAGGTGCCGCCTCGAGGCTGAACCGCCCTCCCGCTCCGAAAGTGTCATAAATTGATTGGCTTCAGCGGATTGCTAGGACCGGCTCGGTGTCGTGAAAAGATTCCGACGATCGTAAACCGGAGGCGTACGGGACTGGTTTTCGATGTCTCCTTCTCATCACCTCATTGGATGCATTCAGACTCATGTTAAGCCGGAAAGCCTCGATTGGAGTCATTGCGCCCGTGCATCTAAAGCCGCCCGCTCCGCAGCCTAGCTGGTGTCCTCACCGCCAAGGCCTCCTTGGTCTGGCTATCTCCTCACGCACCTTTGCCACCTCCGCGTTATGCTCATCGGGATTTGCGGGAATAACCGTGGAGGTTAACAAGGCCGTCAATTTGTCCATAAGATCTATCAAGACTGAGCCGGGCGGTAGCTGGGCCTCTCCTGCCCCGGCCGCTCCTAACCCGGACGATATTGCTATCGCAGCCGTCGAGTTTTGGCCAGGTTGGGTACCAGCCATGAAGACTCCTGCCCAGCTAGGCGGTTCATAGCAATCTGAAACGCTAGAGTCGTCAGAACAGCCCCCTAGCATGCCTTCTTGGACCCTGACATGAGAATCTGTTGAGCCGGAGGACGAATCATCATCTGATGGGACTGCCGTCTCTTCGCCATCTTTAGATCCTTCAGAAAGTGCCTCTCCATGAACACAGCCCACAAAGGCATGCTTTATGACAGGTTGAATCGGGGCGGGTCTCGCACACTGAGCCGTCTCAATGAGGTCGGTGCAGCTGTCCGGCTCTGGGCCCGGCTCACCAACCTGGTCGATGAAGACGTGGATTCCGCCAAAGGGGACCCGGTACCCGTACTCAATTGAGTCGGCGTCGGGGCCCCAACCTTCGTTGTCGATGTAGATCTTGCCGCGACGACTCTTGGTCATCCGGCCCACTGCGTATCCCTTGAGCCCTTCGAAGCTGCCCTTCAAGAACTCAAATCCACCGTCTGGCCCCATGGTGGGCGCCAACTGTCGTGGAATTGTCACGGCAGATGTCCTCTTGCAAGGACTTAATCGTGGAGCCATCGCAACTAGGAAGCTTAAAAGGGTTAATCGGGACAAAGGACACGAGAGGTTTATACTAGTTCGGCCCCTTACAATGAAGGTAAGGCCTACGTCTAGTTGGTTTGCTTTTGCTTGAGGTTTCGATGACCAGGGAGCGAGATACGCTATGCCCGGTTCTCGATTGGTTGTTTCTTTTCCTAAGCCGTCGTCGGGTCGTCCCCTTATATACACGGGTTGACGCCCTGCGGCTTATAGAGTCCCGACCGGCTCTTAAACAGTGTCCGGCTCGGTGACTAGTCAAGTCTACCTTATGATACAAGTCATGCCATTATGGCGGTTTACTACAACGGGCCTTAAGTCGCCTGTGGGCCTTAGCCCCCTTGTTGCTACGCCATCTTCATGCTTGGACTTGGGCTTCTGTCTGGTAACTCTTTACGTAACCCGACCCCTCCTGGGCGGCTTACACAAATAGTTATATCCCCAACAGCTACCAAACAACGGACGACAAAGAACTGGCAGACGGCAAAGAAGATCTTTGCCATCTGTCATTTCTTTGCCGTCTGCTGGCAGACGACAAAGAAGGCGGACGGCAAAGATTCTTTGCCATCTGTCATTTCTTTGCCGTCTGCTGGCAGACGACAAAGAATCTTTGCCGTCTGCCAGCGGACGGCAAAGATTCTTTGCCATCTGCTGGCAGACGGCAAAGAGGGGGCTACCTCTTTTTTTGCGGGAAAATAAAAATCGTTGCCCCCACCTCCTCTAACTATCCCCTCTCCGCCCCTGCCCCACGCCAGCGCCGCCCGACCATGCCTCCTCGACCCCACACCGCTGCGCCACCTTGCCTCCGCCCACGGCACGCCGCCACCTCACCGACCCCAAGAGCCCCGCCGCCTCGCGCTGCCGCTGCGCCACGTCGCGTGCCGCCACCTCCCCACAAGCTCACCGCCCGCCCGCGGAAGCCTCGTCATGGTCGCCCGACCTCGAGATCCGCCGCCGCCATGGGAGCCGAGCACCGAGCTCCTCTGCGCCCCGCTCGCGTCCCCGCGTCGCCGCCACCTCCCCACAAGCTCGCCGCCCCGCCGCGGAAGGCTCGTTGCCGGTCGCTCCGACCTCGAGATCCGCCGCCGCCATGGGAGCTGAGCACCGAGCTCCTCTGCGCCCCGCCCGGGTCCCCGCGTCGCCGCCGCCGCCCCACGCTGCCTCGTGTCCGTTGCGCCGCTGTACGCTGTGCTCAAGCCTTGTTTTTCTTCTATTCCCCTTTCCAAGTCTTCCTCTCATCTTGTCCATGGGAGGCCGCAGCCGTCAGGTCGCTGCTGCTGCTGGTGGCGTGATTGCCATCGCTGTGAGATTGCTGCTGTTCTTGGCGCCGCTTCTCATCGTGGTCGCTGCCGTGTGGAGGCTGCTCCCGCTCCCCTGCTCCTTGCGTCTTCGTGGCCGCCGCAGCTGCCGGTGGAGCACGGGCTGCTGCTGGCCATCGGCCCACCCCCGGTCTGTTGCTTCTCCAACTCCTTGTGTCACTCTTGGTTCGATATTTAGCGCTGGAGCAACATAGTTCCTGTAGGTGGGTTAGCATCTTGGCTGGACTGTTTGATGTGGCCTGTTTTGCCTGTTCAGGTATGCCAACAGCTTGACGAACATGTCTATATGCGTGTAAGCAATTAAACCTGGGGAGAGGAGTTAGCTTGCAAGTTATAATTCTGTTTATCTTACACGTGAGGATTAGAAATGCTCTTGTACACTGGTTTTCCCTTGCTGTACATCACTGAACTTGGTTCAGTTAAAAACTGCAGTGCCTGACAGTTCTGGACAGCGAGCTTCTATCTAAAAAATGAGTTAGCTATTCTTAGAATTTAGAGTTGTCCCCTTTACATAAGTTTTAGATAAAGTCCCAAGGTTTCCGTAGAGTACTTATTTGCTTCGTTTGGATGTACGGTTTGAGAGCACCCATCATTTTAGTTTTCTGTCCCGAAATTTATGTTCCTGGGGTGCAGAATTTGTTGTATGGCAGTTTAGGCCATGCTAGAGGTTTAATTAAATTAAAGTCACAACACAAAAATTGTAGAGGATATTCTGCAGATGCTTAAACATATATTATTTGTTAGATTTCGTGTTATACACTAAATCCTATGGAATTATTAAGATGAATGTACTATGTTGGACAGAATTTTACGTTTGACTTGGTGATTGTAACTAGACTTATACTCTAAGATTTTGTCATCGTTGATGATATGAGGACTTATAATGTGATAACGTACGTATGAGCTGGGGTCTTGTGCGTAGGAGCGCCACTAAATTATATATTCTTATGTGTTGAGACCATGCTTTGCTGTGACTGAGATATATGCTTGATGACAAGTGTGGGTACTTCGAGTTCGGAACCGTTTGCCTCACAATTTGTGCCCCGCGGTTGAGGCAAGTTCACGACGGGATAATGACTTGTATAATCTCTACATTCCATTTTTAATTATGATATCTTCCATGTCAATGATGTTTATTATGATGGCGATGACGATGACCATGATATGTTGATTCAAGTACTATGCTTGCATTTGCATACTTGCATTCATGATGATAGTGAATGAAGGCGTGCACTACCTTGGTGGGAACATTGAGACCTTCATTGTTGGGTTGCGACCTACTTTGGAGGCAACCTCTGTTGGGGAACGCAGTAATTTCAAAATTTTCCTACGCACACACAGGACCATGGTGATGGCATAGCAACGAGAGGGGAGAGTGTTGTCTACGTACCCTCGTAGACCGTAAGCGGAAGCGGTCACAACGTAGAGGAAGTAGTCGTCGTTCTCCTCGCGATCCTGCCGATCCCAGCGCCGTTACTCCGGCACCTCCGAGTCGATGATGACGTAGAGGAAGTAGTCGACGTTCTCCTCACGATCCAGCCGATCCCAAAGGTTACTCGGCGCCTCCGAGTTCTTGGCACACGCTCAGCTCGATGACGCTCCACGGGCTCCGATCCAAGAAGCTCCGGGAGAAGGAGTTCCGTCGAAGACGGCGTGGTGGACGATCTTGATGTTTCACCGTCGCGGGGCTTCGCCTAAGCACCGCTACGATATGACTGAGGTGGAATATGGTGGAGGGGGGCACCGCACACGGCTAAGGAACGATCTCAAGGATCAACTTGTGTGTTCTAGGGTGGCCCCCCTCCCCGTGATATAAAGGAGGGAGAGAGGAGGTGGCCGGCCCAAGGGGGGGGCGCACCAAGGGAGGGGGAAACCTACTCCAAGTAGGTTTTCCTCTCCTTTCCTTATCTTATTTGGAGGGGGAAGGAAGGATTACTAGTATTTAGGAAATAGTACTAGTAGTAGAAATAGGAAGAGGGGGAAGGAGAAAGGAAAGGGGCCGCCTCCCCAATTCGGATTGGGCTTGAGGGCGCGCCCCTCCTTGTTCCTTCTCCCTTCCTCCTACATGGGCCCAATAAGGCCCATATACCTCCCGGGGTTCCAGAACCTCCGAGCTCCAAACTTCTCCGAACCTTTCGTGTCCAAATATATCCGTCCAATATATTAATCTTTATGTCTCGACCATTTCGAGACTCCTCGTCATGTCCGTGATCATATCCGGGACTCGAACAACCTTCGGTACATCAAAATACACAAACTCATAATATAACCGCCATCGAAACCTTAAGCGTGCATGGACCCTACGGTTCGAGAACAATGTAGACATGACCGAGACATATCTCGGTCAATAACCAATAGCGGGACCTGGATGCCCATATTGGTTCCTACATATTCTACGAAGATCTTTATCGGTCGCACCGCATAACAATATACGTTGTTCCCTTTGTCATCGGTATGTTACTTGCCCGAGATTCGATCATCGTCGGTATCCAATACCTAGTTCAATCTCGTTGCAGTGCGTCTCTTTACTCGTTCCGTAATACATCATCTCACAACTAACTCATTAGTTGTAATGCTTGCAAGGCTTATGTGATGTGTATTACCGAGAAGGCCCAGAGATACCTCTCCGAGCAATCGGAGTGACAAAACCTAATCTCGAAATACGCCAACCCAACAAGTACCTTTGGAGACACCTGTAATACTCCTTTATAATCACCCGATTCGTTGTGACGTTTGGTAGTACCAAAGTGTTCCTCCGGTGGCAGAGTTGCATAATCTCATAGTTATAGGAACATGTATAAGTCATGGAGAAAGCAATAGCAACATACTAAACGATCAAGTGCTAGGCTAACGGAATGGGTCATGTCAATCAGATCATTCTCCTAATGATGTGATCCCGTTAATCAAATGACAACTCATGTCTATGGTTAGGAAACATAACCATCTTTGATTAACGAGCTAGTCAAGTAGAGGCATACTAGTGACATACTTTTTGTCTATATATTCACACATGTATTATGTTTTCGGTTAATACAATTCTAGCATGAATAATAAACATTTATCATGATATAAGGAAATAAATAATAACTTTATTATTGCCTCTAGGGCATATTTCCTTCAGGTCCCAATTGCACTATAGTCAATAATCTAGTTCACATCATAATGTGATTCAACACTAATATTCACATCTGTATGTGATTAACACCCATAGTTCACATCGTCATGTGACCAACACCCAAAGGGTTTACTAGAGTCAATAATCTAGTTCACATCGCTATGTGATTAACACCCAAAGAGTACTAAGGGATGATCATGTTTTGCTCGTGAGAGAAGCTTAGTCAACGGGTCTCATCACATTCGTGAGCCGTATGTATTTTGCAAATATTCTATGTCTACAATGCTCGCACGGGCTACTCTAGCTAATTGCTCCCACTTATAATATGTATCCAGATTGAGATTTAGAGTCATCTGGATCAGTGTAAAAAGCTTGCATCGATGTAACTCTTTACGACGGGCTCTTTTATCACCTCCATAATCGAGAAATATTTCCTTAGTCCTCACTAAGGATGTTCTTGACCAATGTCCAGTGATCTACTCCTAGATCACTATTGTACTCTCTTGCAAAATTCAGAGCAAGGTATACAATAGGTCTGGTACATAGCATAGCATACTTTCTAGAACCTATGACTGAGGCATAGGGAATGACTTTTATTCTCTTTTCTATTTTCTGCTGTGGTCGGGATTTGAGTCTTACTCAATTTCACACCTTTGCAACACAGGCAAGAACTTTTCTTTGACTGTTCCATTTTGAACTACTTCAAAATCTTGACAAGGTATGTTCTTATTGAAAAAACCCATCAAGCGTTTTGATCTATCTCAATAGATCTTGATGCTCAATTTGTACGCAGCTTCACCGAGGTCCTTATTTGAAAAACTCCTTTCAAATACTCCTTTATGCTTTGCAGAATAATTCTACATTATTTCCGATTAACAATATGTCATACACATATACTTATCAGAAATGTTGTAGTGCTCCCACTCACTTTCTTGTAAATACAGGCTTTTCCAAAAGTCTGCATAAAACCATATGCTTTGATCACACTATCAAAGTGTTTATTCCAACTCTGAGATGCTTGCACCAGTCCATAGATGGATCATTTGGAGCTTGCACATTTTGTCAGCTCCTTTAGGATTGACAAAACCTTCCGTTGCATCATATACAATTCTTCTTTAATAAAACCATTAAAGAATGTAGTTTTGACATCCATTTGCCAGATTTCATAAAATGTGGCAATTGCTAACATGATTCGGACAGACTTTAAGCATCGCTACAGTTGAGAAAATCTCATTGTAGTCAACACATTGAACTTGTCGAAAACCTTTCTGCGATAAGTCGAGCTTTGTAGATAGTAATACTACTATCAGCATTTGTCTTCCTCTTGAAGATCCATTTATATAATATGGCTTGCCGATCATCGGGCAACTCCATCAAAGTCCACACTTTGTTCTCATACATGGATCCCATCTCAGATTTCATGGTCTCAAACCATTTCGCTGAATCTGGGCTCATCATCGCTTCCTCATAGTTCGTGAGGTTCATCATGGTCTAGTAACATGACTTCCAAAATAGGATTACCGTACCACTCACAGTGCGGACTGTACTTTGGAAGACCTACAAGGTTTTGTAGTAACTTGATCTGAAGTTTCATGATCATCATCATTAGCTTCCTCACTAATTGGTGTAGGAATCACCGAACTGATTTACGTGATGAACTACTTTCCAATTCGGGAGAAGGTACAAATTACCTTATCAAGCTCTTACTTTCCTCCCACTCACTTCTTTCGAGAGAAACTTCTTCTCTAGAAAGGATCCACCTTAGCAATGAAAAAACTTGCCTTCGGATCTGTGATAGAAGGTGTACCCAATAGTTACCTTTGGGTATTCTATGAAGACGCACTTCTACGATTTGGGTTTGAGCTTATCAGTGAAAACTTTTTCACATAAGCATCACAACTCCAAACTTTTAAGAAATGACAGCTTAGGTTTTGTTAAACCATAGTTCATACGGTGTCATCTCAACGGATTTAGATGGTGCCCTATTAAACGTGAATGCAATGTCTCTAATGCATAACCCCAAAATGATAGTGGTAAACCGATAAGAGACATCATAGATCGCACCATATCAAATAAAGTGCGGTTACGACGTTCGGACACACCATAACATTGTGGTGTTCCAGTGGCGTGAATCTGTGAAACTATTCCACATTATTTTAATTGAAGACCAAACTCAGAACTCAATTATTCGCCTTTGCGATTAGATCGCAGAAACTTTATTTTCTTGTTACGATGATTTTTCCACTTCACTCTGAAATTCTTTGAACCTTTCAACTATTTCGCACTTATGTTTCATCAAGTAGATATACCCATATCTGCTCAAATCATCTTGTGAAAGTCGAAAATAACGATACTTGCCACGAGCATCAACACTCATTGGATCGCATACATCGGTATGTATTATTTCCAATAAGTCAAGAGCTTGTTCCATTGTTCCGAGAACGGAGTTTTAGTCATCTTGCCCAAAGCGGCACGGTTCGCAAGCATCAAATGATTCATAATCAAGTGATTCCAAAAATCCATCATCATGGAGTTTCTTCATGCGCTTTACACCAATATGACCTAAACGGCAGTGCCACAAATAAGTTGCACTATCATTATTAACTTTGCATCTTTTGGTTTCAATATTATGAATATGTGTATCACTATGATCGAGATCCAATGAACCGTTTTCATTGGGTGTGTAACCATATAAGGTTTTATTCATGTAAACAGAACAACAATTTATTCTCTTACTTAAATGAATAATCAGATTGCAATAAACATGATCAAATCATATTTATGCTCAACACCAAATAACACTTATTTAGGTTCCACACTAATCCCGAAAGTATAGGGAGTGTGCGATGATGATCATATCAATCTTGGAACTACTTCCAACACTCATCGTCACTTCCCTTTCAACTAGTTTCTGTTCATTACGCAACTCCCGTTTCAAGTTACTACTCTTAGCAACTGAACCAGTATCAAATACCGAGGGGTTGCTACGAACACTAGTAAAATACACATCAATAATCAGATATCAAATATACCTTTGTTCACTTTGCCATCCTTCTTATCCGCCAAATACTTGGGGTAGTTCCGCTTCTAGTGACCAGTTCCATTGCAGCAAAAGCACTTAGTCTCGTGCTTAGGTCCAGACTTGGGCTTCTTCACTCGAGCAGCAACTTGCTTGCCGCTCTTCTTGAAGTTCCCTTCTTCCCTTTGCCCTTTTCCTTGAGACTAGTGGTCTTGTCAATCATCAACACTTGATGCTCTTTCTTGATTTCTACCTTCACGATTTCAACATCACGAAGAGCTCGGGAATCGTTTTCGTCATCCCTTGCATATTATAGTTCATCACGAAGTTCTAGTAACTTAGTGATGGTGACTAGAGAATTCTGTCAATCACTATCTTATCCGGAAGATTAACTCCCACTTGATTCAAGCGATTGAAGTACCTGCATAATCTGAGAACATGCTCACTAGTTGAGCGATTCTCTTCCATCTTTTAGTCGTAGAACTTGTTGGAGATTTCATATCTCTCAACTCGGTTATTTGCTTGAAATATTAACTTCAATTCCTGGAACATCTCATATGGTCCATGACGCTCAAAACATCTTTGAAGTCCCGATTCTAAGCTGTTAAGTATGGTGCACTAAACTATCAAGTAGTCATCATATTGAGCTAGCCAAACGCTCATAACGCCTACATTTGCTCCTGCAATAGGTCTCATCACCTAGCGGTGCATTAAGGACATAATTCTTACGTGCAGCAATGAGGATAAACCTCAGATCACGGATCCAATCCGCATCATTGCTACTAACATTTTTCAATACAATTTTCTCTAGGAACACATATAAAAACATAGGGAAGCAACAACGCGAGCTATTGATCTACAACATAATTTGCAAAATACTACCAGGACTAAGTTCATGATAAATTAAAGTTCAGTTAATCATATTACTAAAGAACTCCCACTTAGATAGACATCTCTCTAGTCATCTAAGTGATCACGTGATCCAAATCAACTAAACCATAACCGATCATCACGTGAGATGGAGTAGTTTTCAATGGTGAACATCTTATGTTGATCATATCTGCTATATGATTCACGCCGACCTTTCGGTCTCCGTGTTCCGAGGCCATATCTGCATATGCTAGGCTCGTCAAGTATAACCTGAGTATTCTGGCGTGCAAAACTGGCTTGCACCCGTTGTAGATGGACGAGAGCTTATCACACCCGATCATCACGTGGTGTCTCGGCACGACGAACTTTGGCAACGGTGCATACTCAGGAGAACACTACTTGATAATTTTAATGAGAGATCATCTTAAAATGCTACCCGTCAAACAAAGCAAAATAAGATGCATAAAGGATAAACATCACATGCAATCAATATAAGTGATATGATATGGCCATCATCATCTTGTGCTTGTGATCTCCATCTCCAAGCAATCATGATCACCATCGTCACCGTCGCGAAACCTTGATCTCAATCGTAGAGTCGTTGTCTTTACGCATTCTATTGCTTCTACGACTATCTCTACAGCTTAGTGATAAAGTAAAGCATTTACAGGTCGTTTGCATTTCATACAATAAAGCGACAACCATATGGCTCATGCCAGTTGCCGATAACTCGGTTACAAAACATGATCATCTCATACAATAAAATATAGCATCACGTCTTGACCATATCACATCACAACATGCCCCGCAAAAACAAGTTAGACGTCCTCTACTTTATTGTTGCAAGTTTTACGTGGCTGCTACGAAATTTGAGCAAGAACCGTTCTTACCTACGCATTAAAACCACAATGATACTTCGTCAAATAGACTCCGTTTTAACCTTCTCAAGGACCGGCGTAGCCACTTGGTTCAACTAAAGTGAGAGAGACAGACACCCGCCAAGAACCTTTAAGCACGAGTGCTCGTAGCAGTGAAACCAGTCTCGCGTAAGCATACGCGTAATGTCGGTCCGGCCGCTTCATCTCACAATACCGCTGAACCAAAGTATGACATTGCCGGTAGGCGATGACTTGTATCGCCCACAACTCACTTGTGTTCTACTCGTGCATATGACATCAACGCATAAAACCAGGCTCGGATGCCACCGTTGGGGAACGCAGTAATTTCAAAATTTTCCTCGCATTTACGGGACCATGGTGATGGCATAGCAACGAGAGGGGAGAGTGTTGTCTACGTACCCTCGTGAGACCGTGGCGGAAGCGATCACAACATAGAGGAAGTAGTCGACGTTCTCCTCGCGATCCCTGCCGATCCCAAGCGCCAAGTTACTCCGGCACCTCCGAGTCGATGATGACGTAGAGGAAGTAGTCGACGTTCTCCTCACGATCCAGCCGATCCCAAAGGTGCCGTTACTCCGGCGCCTCCGAGTTCTTGGCACACGTTCAGCTCGATGACGCTCCACGGGCTCCGATCCGGCCAAAGCTCCGGGAGAAGGAGTTCCGTCGGCCTGACGGGCGTGGTGACGATCTTGATGTTTCACCGTCGCAGGCTTCGCCTAAGCACCGCTACGATATGGTGAGGTGGAATATGGTGGAGGGGCACCGACACGGCTAAGGAACGATCTCAAGGATCAACTTGTGTGTTCTAGGGTGCCCCCCCTCCCCCGTATATAAAGGAGGGAGAAAGGAGGTGGCCGGCCCAAGGGGGGGGCGCACCAAGGGAGGGGGAAACCTACTCCAAGTAGGTTTTCCTCTCCTTTCCTTATCTTATTTGGAGGGGGAAGGAAGGAGTACTAGTATTTAGGAAATAGTACTAGTAGTAGAAATAGGAAGAGGGGGAAGGAGAAAGGAAAGGGGGGGCCGGCCCCCCTCCCCAATTCGGATTGGGCTTGGCGCGCCCCCCTCCTTGTTCCTTCTCCCTTCCTCCTACATGGGCCCAATAAGGCCCATATACCTCCGGGGTTCCGGTAACCTCCGGAGCTCCAAACTTCTCCTAACCTTTCCGGTGTCCAAATATATCCGTCCAATATATTAATCTTTATGTCTCGACCATTTCGAGACTCCTCGTCATGTCCGTGATCATATCCGGACTCGAACAACCTTCGGTACATCAAAATACACAAACTCATAATATAACCGCCATCGAAACCTTAAGCGTCACGGACCCTACGGTTCGAGAACAATGTAGACATGACCGAGACATATCTCCGGTCAATAACCAATAGCGGGACCTGGATGCCCATATTGGTTCCTACATATACTACGAAGATCTTTATCGGTCAGACCGCATAACAATATACGTTGTTCCCTTTGTCATCGGTATGTTACTTGCCCGAGATTCGATCGTCGGTATCCAATACCTAGTTCAATCTCGTTACCGGTAAGTCTCTTTACTCGTTCCGTAATACATCATCTCACAACTAACTCATTAGTTGTAATGCTTGCAAGGCTTATGTGATGTGTATTACCGAGAAGGCCCAGAGATACCTCTCCGACAATCGGAGTGACAAAACCTAATCTCGAAATACGCCAACCCAACAAGTACCTTTGGAGACACCTGTAATACTCCTTTATAATCACCCGATTCGTTGTGACGTTTGGTAGTACCCAAAGTGTTCCTCCCAGAACGGAGTTGCATAATCTCATAGTTATAGGAACATGTATAAGTCATGGAGAAAGCAATAGCAACATACTAAACGATCAAGTGCTAGGCTAACGGAATGGGTCATGTCAATCGATCATTCTCCTAATGATGTGTTATCGTTAATGAAATGACAACTCATGTATATGGTTAGGAAACATAACCATCTTTGATCAACGAGCTAATCAAGTATAGGCATACTAGTGACACTCTGCTTGTCTATGTATTCACACATGCATTATGTTTCCGGTTAATACAATTTTAGCATGAATAATAAACATTTATCATGAAATAAGGAAATAAATAATAACTTTATTATTGCCTCTAGGGCATATTTCCTTCAACCTCCACATATTGGAGTGAGTGGATGCCGACGGGCGTCCACTCAAGCTATACCGGTATACGCAATGAAATGAGATGAGCATGTAGGCATGTAGGGCACCATTATATGTGTTGAACACTAATGAGTGTATGGTGTTAACCGAGTCTTGGTATATTGATATGAGTACTGTTTATTATTCCTTTATGAACTTGCTGAGTCTTTGTACTCATCCTTGTTGCTTATATGTTTTAGGTAAATCTTGAGGACGACATGCATGGGAGTCTTGGGAGTAGCATCCTCCTCGCCGCAGGGGCCAACTCCTCGCTGCACGGGCCTCCTCCTTGCCAGAGTGAAGCCCCTCGCCGGAGTAGCGCCGGCCAAGCCCATCGGCCACCAAAAGGCCCTTGGATCAGTTTCCCACAGGCGACATGTTGTTCCTACTCCTCTACTTACTACAGCACAACAATGTTCTTCTTATTGCAATAGAGTAGGAGTATTTGCTAGAGTAGCTAGGACGTACAACTATGGTTAATTGCTTTATGTACACATGCACGGATCTCTCATAACTTTACACTAATTTAAGATTGTCTTGATCTGAAGTGCTGGCTCCTCTGACATTGCATTTCACCAAGTGAAATGCTACATTTCTACTCCTAACTCATTCTCTCTTTCTTAGTGTTTTTGTTATGCAGGTCGGAAGAAAAGAAGAAGATCCAGAGAAGATCTTAGTAATAAGATAGTTTTGACTTTGTGAAACTTGCTACCTATGGATGAAACTGTGTAATATTGATGGAACTATGTATATGTATGGGTGAAACATGCTACTATTGGTAATATGTGTTGGATATATATGTGTTCATGACTATTGGTAATATGTGTTGGATATGTTATATTGGTGATACATGTGTGTGTGTGTGTGAGAGAGAGAGAGAGATATTTTATGTGAAAATGAATTGATATAAGAAAAAACAGAATTAAATGGGGCAATATAGGCTCTTTGCCATCTGCCAGCAGATGGCAAAGAGCCATGCCCTTTGCCGTCCGCGGCGGATGGCAAAACACCGTTAACCACCTAACGGAGTAACAACGCATTTATTGCCGTCTGCATTCTTTTGTCATTCACGATGGCAAAGGCCCTTTTGTCGGTACCAAGCAAACGACAACGTAGCTCTTTGCCGTCCCCTACTTTGCCGTCCCCTACTTTGCCGTCCCCTTTTTGTCATGGACGGCAAAGACCTTTTGCCGTCTGGCCATCCATGCCTTTTGCCGTCACCGTGGCGAATAGCAAAGTAGCCGATTCTGTAGTGAAAGGAGTAGCGACGGATGTTGCCTAGATGGTGGCTTCTGCGCCATCATGTACTACTTTGTAAGGTCTTTTGTCTTAATAATTAATAAAGTGGCCGTATCGTCGTCCAGGACGCAGGCGAGTCATCCTCCTTTTCAAAAAAAAAAGACAGAGTGCTCCATACACTAATGCAATACTAATAATACTAGTACAATACTCTTACCTGGGATCACATGCACAACGTGCACTATGTTTTTGGAAAGGTAAGCTGCACCCTGTCTGCTGGCCCAAAGCCATCAATCGCACGCTTACAAGGTGCTACCGGCCAAGGCGAAATGAATAGGGCTGTCGCCGCGGGCAACGTGGAATGCTTTCACCACGGCTAAATTAACCACCACCTGGCCAGCTAGCGCGTGCAGCAATTAGTTGGTCCGCTTCCAGTACGGATGCCTGTACCGCCGGTCCAGTACGGTTTCACCCTCTGCCCCCGGCCATGAATCCCCATCAGCGACCTACCTGCCTGCACACGCACACATGCATGCATGCACCGTGCGTGGCGCACGTTCCCGGCCAAGAGCAGCGCCCCGACAAAGGATAACATATCGGCCGGATTTTATTACATACGGCCACCCACGCACGCACCGACTGATCTGATCCGGCGGGGCCTGTCCTCCTGGCTCTGGCTGCCGACGAGCATCCAAAGACGGGAGAATTAACTCCGGCGGATAGATCCATGCATACCGACGCACGCAGACGTAGAGATCCATACCGACGCAGGCAGACGTAGGCCAGAGGCGCGGCGGTAACGACCCCGGTACGACGGTGGCATGCATTGCATTTCTCGCCGTCGCCGTCGTCTTCAGGCTGGTCATATAGCAGGGAGTATCATATACTAGTATCATGCATATAATACTACATTCATAATGAATAGTATCATAGATTAGTATCATAAGTAGTCTTATTATTATCATGCATGGCACATACTTCTTCCATTTCTAAATATTTATCTTTTTAGTGATTTTAAATAGAGATTCACGCATTTTGCTTTGTATATAGTCATTTGTTGAAATCTCTAGAAAGATAAATATTTAGGAACAAAAAAGTAATAGCATAATATTTATTATGTTATAGTATCTCTCTTCTTTAATTGCCTGTCACATAAGCAAGTTTGCGAGTCTCAAGTGCATGTTAGTATGTTACCTCAGGGGAAAAGACGAGCGGAATTGCGGGAATCGCGGGTGCGGAGGGGGGCCAGGCAGGGCCGGGGCCCGGCACGGGCGCGGTGCTGTTGCGACGTCCTTTCCTGGCTCGCGAGCTGTAGAGCGCGGCTGATCGGTCGTACGCGCGCGTGCACGGACGGACGCACCGGCGCCCACCACCTGTTCGTACGCGCGCACGGACGGACGTACGTGGCGTCAGGGGCCGGGGCCGGGGCCCGGCCGTGTCGGCGCGCGGTGCGGGCCGGCAAACGTTGCCGTCCACTGGAAAGGCGATGGGCGACGCCGCCGGCCCACCCACCGACGGACGGTGGCGGTGGCACGGAGCCCCAGCACCTGGCTGCCGGCTGGCGTCTCCCCAATCAGGCGATGCACTTTCCCCTGCAAGTCAAGGTTAGGCGTCGAGTTAAGCACGGGCTTGGCCCAGCTCCCCATCAACTCTGCCACCCGAGCGAGCGAGCGAGCAATTCAGCGCTGAGCTAACCGGTTGGTCTCGGTCGCGCGCGGCCGGCTAGCCTGGAACTTAATTGGATCGATCCACGAAGCGTACGTGCGCGCGCGGGCGCGACGGTTCACGCGCACCACACACTTTGTACAAGCAAGGACTCCAGTTTGTTAGCGCGAGACCAATTGGGATAGCTACATATGCCAACGGCGGCGAGGTCCCCGGCCGGGGCCGGGAAGGATTTGTACGCGTGCGCGCTCCCGTCCTGTCCCGATCGGATGAGGGATCCTTCCGTTTTAATGCGGCCAGTCCTTGCAGCTCAGCTCGATGGCCCAACGACCATCGCGCCACGAGTGTCATTTGGATCATCGTTCATCAGGTAGGTAATCCCTTCCCTATGAGGAATTTGGATAGATGATTTGGTGTGAAGCTGGCGTTGGTTCTAGATATGATGATGGAGCTGCTGGCGAGCCACGCACACGTCTCGTCGGAGAAATTCCTGCGGCGACCGACGTACTCCGTCCGGTGCATATGCCGTACCGGAGATGGTTTGCTATGGCTGAGCTAGATAGCGGGAGCGGTTAGGTGCTGTGATCAATCGATCGAGTGACTGGTGAGGCCCAATGATTGACGCACTGTGCAGCAACTTGGAACTGAACACAGCAGCTAGCTCCCTTACCAATTGATGATGATACAGTTTCCCTGGCCGGTCACCTGGGTCCCAATCCTGCCTGCCGGGCTCTACGCCATTCCTTGTCCATACACCGATGTGAAGGAACGCTACGAGATACGAGAGCCTGTGCATCTGGCCGTAATCTTTCCCAAGGGACGTTTTGTGCTTACCCGGAGACGCTGAGAATTGCCACATGCATATCCAGCCCGCACCTTGCAAAGAGAAAAAGAGAGGCCGGTCTGTCTGTTCACAGGTTGGACGTACGTACACGTCGCGTCTGAAAATCCAGTGATATGATGGTGTCCTTGATGAAGTCATGTACCTGGGTAGGGTTATGGACCTGCTCAAGGCTATCCTCTACAAGGACATTCATAAGAGGTTAGCCTTCCAAATCGACCTTGCAGAGGCTTCCACTCGAGATTCAAAGACACTGACTATGAAGACTCCACTCGACTACCAAGAGTCCAAGAGCCACTCGGTGTCCAAACCGTCTGTAGTTAAATAGTCTTTATGACCTTAATAACACTTTATATAAGGCGTTCTGATGAATGCCAAACTTTAATGTACCTTAAACCTCTACTACATTGGGTGGTCTGGCGCCTCTATATAAGCCACCCTCCAGGAGGTAGAAGGGTTCGCACTATACACATCTGTGAGATATTCCAGTCGACCGCCTCGAGGGCTCAGGGCGTGAAATTACTTCCTCCGAGAAGGGCCTGAACTCGTAAATCTTTTGCGTATATAACTACTCCATAGCTAGAATCTTGTCTCTCCATACCTACCCCCATTCTACTGTCAGATTTAGAACCACGACAGTCCTCCCCTCCATCTCCGACAGTTAGCATTATCAATCAGCTCAATCATCGGGTGTCGCTGACAGGTAAACTTGCTAGACTAGCTGCGGTACACCTCCTGAATTAAAGTAGATTCCTTTGCTGAACCGACCCCCGCATCTCGGAGGAGATCCATGGACTAGACACGGACGGCACTCTCAACGAGTTTTTCTCCCCATGAACAGAGGGTGTTTCTGATCTAACCGAAGTGTGCGCACTGTTAGTAACTGTTTTCATCGGTCGAGGGCGGAAATATCTGAAGAATCTCGTACACCACCCCGCACATGACGTAGCCGACTTGCGCGATCGACGGATCCACACCACATAAACCCTTTGACGGTGGATCGGATCCACGACTGTGGCCGTCCCCGGCGCCGCCGGCCGCGCGCGCCTATCCAAGCCCGCCGGGAATTTGGCCTCGATCCGCGGCTTTCCCACGGCCGACCGCGCATATCTGATAATCTGTCGCCCACGCGCACGGAGAAGACGACGCCCCTTGGCCGGGATCAGTTCACCGGCCGACATAAATCGCCCCGGCCCGGCGCGACCGCGCGAGTTAAGATTCCGAGCTACTCCGCCTCGCGCCCGTGGCCGTACGGCCGGTGCGGCGATCGCGACAGCCGGGGGCTACGTAGGGGAGGGGCATGCCGGCATGGTCGCCCAGTTAGCCAGGCTGCAGTGGCGCGTCTGGACCGGGCCCGCTGGCTGAGTCACCCCCATGCATGCAACGACGCGTCGCAACAAACGAAGGACGAGGGGACGGAGGTCGCCGGGGCCCCGGCCCCGGCCCGCCGCTCGCTGGACGAGGGTGGAGGGACATTGCCGTCCTGCGCCGGTTCAACGCACGCAGCTGGCTACGCGGCCTACCATGGGGGCTAGCTGGCTGGCTCCCGGCTCCACCTCGGCGTCCTCTCCTCACCCGTCCGTGCGCCCGCCCGCCCGCGGGTGCGCGCGCTCCCCACGTACGGTACGGCGGTGCGCACGGCCCGGCCCGTCGGCGCGCACGGGCGCATGCATTCAACCAGATCTGGGGCGTGCCCCGCGCGCTCTCGCGTGGGCGTGGGCACTGTTGGTTGGTTGGTTCGCGCGAGCTTCCGTGGGCTCCCAGCTCGCCACTGCTGGTAACGAGAAGAGCCACCGCCGTGCATGCCACGGCCAGATCTACCCGTGCCGCCACGCAGTGCTGTCCTGGCTCGCGCGTGGCACGGGCGGCCGCATTTGCCGCCGCCGGCCTGAGGACACGTACGCCGGGTACGGTACGTACTGCGGCATCACACGGCCACAGTGAAACGTGCGGATCAAGGAGTAAAACTAAGAGAGCGGTGCCGGTGGGTGTGGCTCCGGCCGTGGAGCAGCAGTGGTAGCTCCTTTTTTCATGATCGAGATCCGTGTCGGACGGGCCGGGGGTCGGGATCTCGGACAGTAATGGTCGGGGGATCTCTCTCTCTCTCCGGAGGGAGTCGTCCCGCGTGGCGTACGTGTACGGGGCAGTACATGTGCCCGCGATCTAGCCGAATCGATGTCGATGGGCTGCATATGCAATTACTGGTCCTCTTTGGCCGCACCCGTGCATCACAGTAATTCGCTCGCTGCCAAGTACGTACTTCCTCCGTTAGCCTGCCTAGGATGCTGTGATGTGATACAGTGGACACGGCCGGGG
Source organism: Aegilops bicornis (assembly GCA_021605145.1). Taxonomy (NCBI): domain Eukaryota; kingdom Viridiplantae; phylum Streptophyta; class Magnoliopsida; order Poales; family Poaceae; genus Aegilops; species Aegilops bicornis. The sequence continues at coordinate 767,623,613 of CM038675.1, read as the reverse complement.
ATGCCATGGGAAGACGCGGCTCGTTCTTCGCCTAGCTATCGTGGGAGGAGAGACCCCCGGTATAGTGGGAAGTGGTGGTTCATACAGTGCGCTAGATCGGCGCGTTTGAGTCCGTTTGAAGATCGATGGCACTAGCGACCCTGTCGGAGTAGCCTAGCTGCTAGGGTTTGCCCGCAAGCAAAGATTCCAAGACATGAAACCACCAGCACCGAAGAAACCTGCAAAGGAGTCGTCTAGCTAGCTAGGCGGTACACGTTGCTTTTTGTGTCTGGGAGAACCAATGCAACATCGTCATGATGCTCTCGAGTGTCACGCAAAGGCGCCCGCCTCTACCGCCAGTGCTCACTGCTCTGCCGCAGGTATCGGTCGGTCACGGCCGTCGTCCCTCGGGCCGCTCCAGCGAGCGACTGCTCGCACGGGTGGGGTGCGTGGAGCAACGAGCGCGGTGTCACGGCACGAGGCGCTGTTCCGATGTTCGTCCTGCATGCATGCACGCACGCGCGCTCAGAGCGCCATATTTGCGCGCTGTGCGCCGGTGCCGCCACCCTGAGCCGTCGCTCTCCTACCGACTTGGTGGTAGGTACTGTCTACTGTGCGTGCCCGCAGGTCGGCGCGTGATCGCTGGCGGTACGTGCCCGGACCCGGTCCCCGGCCGGCACCGCCCGGATGTTACGCCGGCCGCGCCTGGAGCCACTCTGTCGCTCTCTCTTTTCATGCCGTCGTCGATCGATTCGTCTCCGTGTCGTACTTTCATTTAAGTGGTAAAACCAAATTTTATCGATCAAAAACTAAGATAGTGAAATACATCTCAGATCGTGGGTTGGCCTAGCCACACATGGAGCCTCTGATCTAGAGAACTAAGCACCGAGGGGGCGATGGCGAGGCAAGCGGAGGCGACGGCGTGAGGAAAAGCGGCGGGGGCGGCGCGAGGGGGGGGGGGGGGGGGGGCGCCGGGGGCGGAAGAGGATGTGGGAGGCGAGCCGCTGCAAGAGTGAAGGAAGAGGCGGGGGGGCTAGGGTTCTCACCCAATCAGGAGCCCTGCTGACCCTTAGACGGAATCGAGCCAACCACAGCATGGCGCGCAAGGATTAGCTCATGAATTCCCTAAAATGCCCTTGGCGGGGCAAGCAAATTCCAGGTGGTGGCACGAACCCAGTGTCGATTCACAACAACACCGTCAACACCCGTCTCGAAAGCCAATGACCGAACTGGCCCTCACCGCCTGGGCCCCGCCTGTCATGGAGAGATGGGAAGGCAGCAAGAGTGTAAAAGCGCTGGCCACTATTCATTGTAGCAGTGTTCGCTTCGATCCGATGGCCCGGATCATTCCATCTGAGATCCGACGGCCTGGAGTTGTTTGGAAGCGCTATCCGACGCCCAGATCCAGACGCCCTGAGGAGGCTTCATTTTGCTCCACACTCTAACAATGGGATGCGAAAACTTGACTAGACTATAAGCTTCTCTATTAGACTCTCGACCTTCGAACGAAAAAGCACAATTAAACGTAGTAGCTCTCTCATGAATCTCACATAGGATAGTGCCATATTTCTCTTGATAGCCGTTGTGGAGGTCTCCAACGACTTGCTTGGAGTCTGAAGCCACCGCAAAATTATGGGCCTGTACTGATCCCCTCTAGTTTCCCGAAACTTCACAAATCCAGCTTCTCGTAGTAGCTTCTAACTCCAAGCAACGATGGAAATTCTATTCGGCTCGGTTTGCAGCTTCTCCCAGCGTTACAGCCCAGCTGGGAGGGTTGTGGCCTGTTCGGGCTAGTTGGGCCGACTAGAGGCAGCCCAAATCAAGCCACCACCACCAGCAGCGAGGGAGCATGAGCGAGGGAACGAGGAGGGATATGTTTGGGCGAGCCTACCGGTTCGATGGCTTGACTTGGCGGTGGCAGTTCAGTTATAATATTGGCTAACTCCAGCTTCCTGTGTCCGTGGAGTTGGGTCGATGCTGCTTCACGATTTTGCACTGCCATCGCCCATCGGGCGTAGCTTCAAGAAGCCAGCTTCTCAGAGTCCAAACTTCGGAAGAATTTCATCTGTGGAGTTTGTGAAGCATGGAGCATGAGGAGATCAGAACAGGCCCTATGTAACAGAAGGTCTTCCGCCAACGACAGTGCTTCTCTGCACGCAATTGCCTCAAGTGTTGCTAGGTCGTGTGTACCGTGGATAACCAGGGCCAAGCTCCCACAAAAATTACCTTGATCATCTCGACAAACTGCCGCAGCTGTCCGGCCTCTGGATTGCATCGATAGGCCAGCATCCCACATGAATCACATTGATCATTCATGTCGTATGTGGGCGGGTGCATGCAGCGACGCGAGTGTCCTGTGTTCTTCTTTGTTTGGTATTTGGGCCCAGCATGATGCTTGGGTGTGCTGAGCCTAAAAAGCCTTAGCCCATTCGCGCGCTGGAGACTTTTTGTTCGCGATCCACGCTGGTTACATACAAGAGACCTCTAAATTCCGTATTTTGCCGCTCACTACGGTAAAATGCTGCAGCTTCGCATAGGCGAGCTAGCGAGCAAACCGTAGAAGGGCATGCCAAGTAGCTAGCATTCTGTTTTTTCGGTTTGTTTTCTCCATTGTTTTTTCCTTTCACAGGTTTTCCTTTTCTTTTTCCTTGAAAAATATAAATTAAAAAATGTACCCAAATATGGAAGAGTGTTCGGATTTTCAAAAAATGGTCGCACTTTTGAAAAATTCTTTGTGTTTACATTTTTTTTTGCATTTTTAAAAAAGTTCACAATTTCAAAATTTGTTCGTGACTTTTAAAAATCGTGTTTTCAAAAAAGTTTAGAAATTCAAAAAGTACTTGGAATTTCAAATTTATTCTTTTCCAAAAACTGTTTGTAATTTAATATTTTGTTCATGATTAAAAAAAAGTGTTTTTAAAAATAGATTCAGAATATAAAACATGTTCATGGTTTCCAAATATTGTCCCATTTTTCCTTAAAAATACACGCTACAGTAATAATGCAACAATATTTAGACGTACAGTGTTGCGGTGACTATATCTCGCTTGAGTGAGACATACTTTTGTTTCACTGAAGCTCTGTCCTCTGCGATGTAGCTATCGCGACGACCCATATTTTTTTGTTCACTAGTGTTTCGACGAACTTCGCTCGCTCATTGCGCTTTGTCCGCCGGTTTTGCTAGGTTTTTTGGGTTTTTTGGTTTCCTTTATTTCCTCACTATTTTCTCCTTTTTTATTTGTTTTCACTGTTTTCTTTGTTTCTAACTCGGTTTTCACGGTTTTTTTTACCAATTTTCTTCGTTTTCTCCTCCATTTTCACTGTTTTTTTTTCTTTTCTTCCTTCCATATTTGCTTTCCTTCGGTGTGCTTTGTTTCATTCTCGGTTTTCAATGGCTATTATGTTTTTTTATTTCTTCGGTTTTGTTTGTTACTATTATTATTTTTCATCTATTTCCTTTTATTTTCTCTAGGGTATTCATTGCTTTTCTATGCACATTTTTGGTATACATATAATACATTTTTGTAATGCATGTATAACATTTTCAAATACAAGTTTAGCATTTTTTTAATACATGGTCTTCATTTTTTCTATTTTTGTTAACATTTTTAAAATTCCTGATAATTATTTTTCAAAACACAAGATTAAATATTTTTGAATACATGCTCAACATTTTCTATGCATATTAATTCAGAAAATTCTTGATTAACATTTTTTGATACACATTTACTATTTTTTAAATGCTTGGTTATGATTTTTCAAACACTTGTTCAAAATTTATTCAAACACATGATTAACATTTTTAAATACATGATCAAATTTTGGCATCATTATTTTAGTACATGGCCAGCATTTTTCTAAACACATTTAATATTTTTCAAATGCTTTATTAACAATTTTCAAATAGTTGTTCAACATGTTTAAAAATACATGATCAAAGTTTTTCATAAACTTGTATTTTTTTGTATACGTGATGAATATTTTCTCTATACACATTTCACATTTTTCAAAGCGTGGTCCACATTCATCACTTCTTCGTGTAGAATGTTTTTAATACATATATTTTGAAAATTTGAGAGTATAAACAAAGTAAAATAAATAAATCAAATGACGAAAACAGAAAGAAAATAAAAGAGAAAAAACGAGGTTGTGGCCTCCAGTGCACCTGGGCCTGCCCATTTGTGTCTCTCCTTCACACGAGGGTTCCCTAGCTCTAGCTATAAGCAAGACATACTATAGTGTTGTGTCACTCCTATGGGCCGGCGGGCCATCAGTTCTGCCATTGTGCGGCTCGCTTTTGTTGGACTGTGCGATCGTCATACAGAAATCGTATTCGCGACTTCTAAAAAATTTCCTATTCGTCACTTGCGGGCAGCAAATAGAGATAGCTTAGCTTTTATTTAAAGCTCCGCTCTCCAGAATTTATTCAATCAGCGCCAGCTTATCTGAGTGCAAATGATCACTCAGGAAGCTAGGAACTACAAAAGATTATGTTACAACATCTCCTATGGCTAGAGCTTCTTTAGCACAACAATGTGCTACATTATTCCAAATACGAACTAGTAGAAAACCTACCTTTGATCCGGAGCATTAGTCCCGTTTGGGTTTGGGCCCGGGACTAATGTGAGCATTAGTCCCGGTTCCAACGGCTAGGAGCGGACGCATGCACGACCAGTATTAGTCCCGGTTCAAATTGGACCTCTAGTCTCGGTTGGTGATACCAACCGGGACTAATGGGGTTGCGGCAGGCCCCTGCGAGCCCCTTTAGTCCGGTTGGTATCACCAACCAGGACTAAAGATATCCCTATTTAAAGCTGCTTCGTCCAGGCCGAGTCCAAGCTTTCTCTCCTCTTTGTTTCCTTCCCCTAGCTCGAGCTCATCGTCCATTTTTGTCAAGATTTGTCGAGATTAGAGGCAACCCATCTATCCAAGGGTTCTAAAAGGTTAGCAACTTCATCATTTCATCTCTCATTGCTAGTTTAGCTCATTTCATGCTTTATAAGTATAGTGATTTGTGGGTTTTAGTTTGGGAGTAATTATGTGGGAGTTTATTTTATTTATATGCAATCTGAGCTCAAATTAACTCCTTAGTTTGCATATGTGTAGGTGTGGTTTACTTAGTGCCTTCCCGTCCCTGTCCTCACCGCCGTCGATCGCCCGCGCCGTCTTGTCATTGGCACCACCTTGGTGAGCCTCTTGTTCTTATCCTTTTTGTACAAAAAATCTTATTTGTATGATTTAGATAGCTAAGATGGATGCAATGCGCTTGAAGATTAGAAAGATTAGAAAATATGCCATTAATAAAGAGGCTTGGTATCATTATGCCGTTGGATCAATTATTACATTAGTTGCGATTTTGATCGCATTTGTTGTTGCATTTAAATGCTTTAGCTAGATAGTTGTATGTTGTTTTAATAGAAGTATGCATGAACTTTATGTATGAACTTGTATTAATGGTCACTTTGATGTTGTGTAATCAAGATGAGCCGGCAATGGATGTACGATGACCGACGCTCTCCCGAGTTCATTAATGGCGTGCATAGTTTTTTGCGTGTGGCTGAGGCAAACAAGCCGAATAGTTTTACGTGTTGTCCATGTGGTGTCTGTAAGAATGATAGGGATTACTCTACCTCAAAAATCCTTCATAGCCACCTACTACAGTCCGGTTTCATGTCCGACTATAACTGTTGGACCAAGCACGGAGAAAGAGGGATTATAATGGAAGACAATGAAGAAGAAGAGGGTGATGACAACTATCCTAGGTTCCCTGAATAGGATGGTACTACAATGGAGGGAGCTGAAGAAGAGGCATCAGATGAGCCCGTTGATGATCTTGGTCGGACCATTGCTGATGCAAAGAGAAACTGCAAAAGTGAAAAGGAGAGGTTGAAGTTGGAGAGCATGATAGAGGATCACAAAAAATTGTTGTACCCAATTGCGAAGATGACAAGAAAAAGCTGGGTACCACACTAAAATTGTTGCAATGGAAGACAGAGAATGGTGTATATGATAAGGAATTTGAAAAGTCACTGAAACTGATAAAGAATACGCTTACAAAGGATAACAAATTGCCCGATAGTACGTACGAAGCAAAGAAGGCTGTCTTCCCTCTAGGATTAGAGGTGCAGAAGATACATGCATGCCCTAATGACTGCATCCTCTACCGCGGTGAGGAGTACGAGAATTTGAGTGCATTCCCGGTATACGGTGCATTGCGCTATAAGATCAGCCGCGATGACCCTGGTGATGTTGAGGGTGAGTGCCCCAGGAAGAGGGTTCCTGCCAAGGTGGTGTGGTGTGATCCTATAATACCACGGTTGAAATGTTTGTTCCAAAACAAAGAGCACACCAAGTTGTTGCGATGGCACAAAAAAGACCGTAAGAAAGACGGGATGTTGAGAGTACCCGTTGATGGGTCGCAATGGAGAAAAATCGAGAGAAAGTGGTCGGGGTTTGCAGATGACGCAAGGAACTTATGGTTTGGTATAAGTAGAGATGGCATGAATCCTTTTGGGGAGTAGAGCAACAGTCATAGCACCTGGCCTGTGACTATGTATCTATAACCTTCCTCCTTGGTTGTGCATGAAGCAAAAGTTCATTATGATGCCAGTGCTCATCCAAGGCCCTAAGGAACTCGGCAACGACATTGATGTGTACCTAAGGCCATTAGTTGCAGAACTTTTACAATTGTGGGATATAAAAGGTGTACGTGTGTGGGATGAGCACAAACAACAGGAATTTGACCTACAAGCGTTGTTGTTTGTAACCATCAATGATTGGCCTGCTCTTAGTAACCTTTCAAGATAGACAAACAAGGGATACAATGTATGCACACATTTTTTAGATGAGACTGAAATTATATATTTGGATAAATGTAAGAAGAATGTGTACCCGGGACATTGTCGATTTCTTCTGATCAGGCATCCCTTAAGAAAGAAAGGCAAACATTTCAAAGGTGAGGCAGCACCGGAAGAAGCCTGACCACCGTACTGGTGATGATATATTTGATATGGTCAAGGATTTCAAAATAATCTTTAGAAAGGGTCCTGACAGACAATCTGTTCCGAATGACGCTAATGGACACACACCCATGTGGAAGAAGAAATCTAAATTTTGGAAGCTACCCTATTGGGAAGTCCTAGAGGTCCGCTCTACAATCGACGTGATGCACGTGACGGAGAATCTTTGTGTGAACCTTCTAGACTTCTTGGGCATGTATGGAAAGACAAAAGATACAACGGAGGCACGTGAGGGCCAGCAACGTATGAACAAAAAAGATGGCATGCATCCCTTGAGCCCTTCAAAGTTGCCCTCTAAGAACTTGAAACCATCATGCGATAGCCCCACGGCCACAAGGTTAAGAGCCTTGCGCTCTGCCAACTGAGCTAGACGGGCTAGAGAGCTCCTTCAGACAGCCTTGACTCAGCAGCGGGCTTATTCGTACAGCCGCGAGATGATTCATTCCACCCCCCGCCCAAGCCGGAGCTACAGCAGGCATATTAATGAACCGACTGTGTCAAGCAGTGCGCGGAACCGTAACCCGCCTCGTGGGCATAACCCGGCGGGCGGTGGTGCTAATGCTCAGAACGTGGTGGATCATGGTAGATCACGTCGAGAAGCCGAGCTAGCGGCACAGTACGCGGACCGTCAGCTTACTCCGGTTCGTCCAACAACTTCGGTGGAACCAGGTGTTGCTTTCAGTTCTTTGGGGGTACCGTGTCTCACCCCGGCCCTATGTAATGTGTGGCTGCCCAAGGATTTCAAAGGTCCTCGTAAAGTGCCCAATTACACTGCCGACTTACCCCCCGAATCATGGATTGAGAGCTATGAGATGGCGATGTAAATGCTGGACGTTGACGATGCTGCATGTGCTAAATACTTCACCATGATGTTGGAGGGAACAACTCGTACTTGGCTGAAAAGTTTGCCAGCTAACTCCATTGGATCATGGGCCGAGTTAAAGACCCGGTTTATCCAGAATTTCAAAGACACGTGCAAACAACCCATGTCGATTGTTGATTTAGCCGCCTGTGTCCAAGAAGAAGGTGAATCGACAACCCATTGGGTGCGCCGGGTCTCAGCAATCCTGCATTCGTCGGACCGCATCAACGCGATTCAGCAGTCTTAACGTTGGAAGGCAATTGCCGGTTCACGCCTCTAAAGCTGAAGTTAGGACGGCTCAAGCGTCACTGCAATGACATGGGGACACTTATGGCGGCTCGTTAAGAAATCTGGCGACTGATGGTACCAAGGACCCTGAGTCTGACGATGAAAAGCTGGGAAAGGGAAAGAAGAGCAGCAACACCAGAGGGCAACAACATAACCCAGCGGGCCATGGAAACAACGGTAAGCGCAAGGCTGATAACAGTTTGGATTTTGTGGCTAACACCAACACACAAAATAATGGTCAGCATCGTAAGGGTAAACCACCCCCGTGGAGTGGAGGATCAGGTATCAATCTTGAGCACCTGTTAAACCAACCTTGCTTAAGACACGGGACGCGAGAAAGGCCGTCTACGCACCTCTGGAAAGATTGATTTATTATGAAGGATTTCAAAAATTCAGATCTTTTCCAAGATGGTCATGGACATGGTGGCGGTTCAGGACCCGGTTTTCATGGGCCGGGTTACGCCGGAGGTGGTTCTGGCTCAGGATTTCAAGGAAATCAAGGCAGTCATGGCAACCAAGGTGGTTATAATCAGCAGCATAATCAGGGGAGTCAACAACAGCAACAGTCGGGTTATTAGAGCAACCCGAAGCAGTTGAATAGTGGGCAGTATCATGTCTTCACCACTAGCCTATGCAAGCGCGACCAGAAGCTTCATAAGAGAGCAGTGAACTCTGTTGAACCGGCAGTTCCCCGTTATTTGCGTTGGTCTGAGCAGCCCATTGTATGGAGTCGAGAAGATCACCCTCCCCGGGTTGATAATCCGGGTCACCTGGCACTGGTGGTGGCACCTCAGGTTGGAGGGTATAAGTTCACCAAGGTACTCATGGACGGAGGGAGTAGCATCAATATTCTCTATTATGAAACCTTCCGTCGCATGGGGTTGACAGATAAAAATCTTAAACCATCGAACACTGTTTTCCATGGTGTGGTGCGTGGTAAGTCGGCGTATCCAGTTGGTAAGATAGCCTTGGAGGTTGCTTTTGGAGATGATCATGACTCTAGATCAGAGACATTGACCTTTGAAGTGGTGAACATCAAGAGCCCTTATCATGCCCTGTTTGGACGGCCGGCTTATGCTAAGTTCATGGCAAGGCCCCGTTATGTTTATCTGCAGCTCAAGATGCCGGGTCATAAGGGGACTATCACAGTACATGGGAGCCGTAAGATAGCTTTGGAATGTGAAGAAGGTGATGCGGCTTATTCAGAGTCTGTTTGTGCAACAGAGGAGTTGAAGTTTTATAAGGACAATGTTGATCCGGCGGATATGACTTCTTTGAAAAAGCCAACTACAGAGCATGATCCGGCCTTGAAGTTTAAATCGGCTGATGAGACTAAGTTAGTTGATTTTATTCCTGGCGATTCATCCAAGCAGTTTAGCATCAGTGCTAATCTGGATCCGAAATAGGAAAGCGCGCTCATCGAGTTCATCCGTGAGAACCGAGACATCTTTGCATGGAAACCTTCTGACATGCCAGGTGTACCGAGGGAACTCGCTGAGCACACTCTTAACATCGAACCGAAGTTTAAACCGGTCAAGCAGTTTCTCTGCCGCTTCAATGAAGAAAGGCTCAAGGCCATTGGTGAGGAGGTAGCCCGGCTCTTGGCAGCAGGGTTCATTGTGGAGGTTTTTCACACTGAGTGGTTAGCTAACCCGGTGTTGGTGCTTAAAAAAAAACGACACTTGACGTATGTGTGTGGACTACACAGATTTGAACAAGGCTTGTCTGGCTGATCCCTTTGCTCTCCTCGTATCGATCACATTATTGATGCTACAGCGAGTTGTGAGCGTTTGAGTTTTCTTGATGCCTACTCTGGTTATCATCAGATCAAGATGGCAGTTAAGGACCAGGAGAAGACGGCTTTCATAAATCCGTTTGGAGCCTTCTGCTATGTGTCTATGCCTTTTGGGCTCAAGAGTGCCCAGGCGACTTATCAGCGATGTGTGCAAAATTGCCTTCACAGTCAGATTGGGCGCAACGTTCATACTTATTTAGATGACATTATGGTGAAGTCAAGAAAGAAGGACACCCCGATTGATGATTTGAAGGAGACGTTTGACAATCTCCGGGTTTACAAAATGATGCTTAACCCGGCAAAATGTGTCTTTGGCGTACTAGCCACTACAAAAAAAAGACACATCCGTGACATTTTGGGCCGAACGATTTTTTTTCCTGTCATACATATGACACTTCTATGACGATAATTGTGATAGAACCCGGTAATATCATAGATGTGGTGGGCTCCTACTTCTATGACAGAAAATCATGATAGGAAATGGGCTTTTCGTTCTGGGCGGGCCGGAGACGCAGCTGCATGACATTGTTTGGGCCGTCCATGATGGAAAAAACCGTGGTAGAAGCGAGGGGGAGGAAAATTTCGGGGAGTTGCCGGTTACGGTGGGAGGTCGGGGGCCAAGCGATGCGCGTTTCTCTCGTACATGTACGCGCGTGTGTGCGAGGCGTCGACTCTAATTGAACCCGAGCGAGGCATTGGGCTCTAACTGAACCCGAGCTATTGCACTGCAGGCTACGCGTTACTGAACCCGAGCGATCAATCGATGGCTGTTAACTGAACCCGATCGAGCGATTCTTCGCCATCGCTGCTAATCAAGCCAATCGATGCCGTGCATCTGGGATGAACAAAGTGAGCATTGCGGGGGGGTGTTGGATGAATAAAGTGAGCGGTGGCGTTGCCTCTGGATGAACATGACCCAGTGTTGTGGTGGAGGGCTGGATGAACAGAGACGATGGAGGGGTGCCCGTGGAGGGGTGGTTGAACAGACCCGTGGTGTGGAGGGGTGGTTGAACAGACCCCGTGGTGTGGAGGGCTGGATGAACAGAGACGGTGGAGGGGTGCCCGTGGAGGGGTGGTTGAACAGGACCCGTGGTGTGGAGGGCTGGATGAACAGTGAGACGGTGGAGGGGTGGTTGAACAGATGGCGGTGGAGTAAGCGCGCGGTGGAGGCTGGATGAACATGAGCCCGTGGAGGCCGGAGGAGGTCGGCGATGGAGATGAACAGATCCCGTGGAGTCCTGCTTTTGTGGTACGCCACACCTCCCGGCGAACAGGACCCCTGCCGACCGTAGCGCTCCAACACAAGTCCGTTTGGCCCGTTTTGCGGCACGCCACACCCTCTCGATCAACAGACCCCGTTTCACCGTAGGAGGTCCGCTTCCTCCGCTTTGGCGGCACGCCACACCCTCCCGATCAACAGACCCCGTTTTGACCGTAGGAGGTCCGCTTCCTCTATTTTGCGGTATGCCACACCCTCCCGATCAACAGGACCCGTTCCAACATAGGAGGTCCGCTTCTTCGCCGTTGTACGCCAGGCCTCGTTTCCATTGCCTGTTCCGTCCAAGCCCTCCCGATGAACACGATCATGCATTCCGTTCCGACCCAGCCGGTTGGCTCCCCATGAACACGACGACGAAGCTATTTCTCCGTTCCGACCCAGCCATGTACGTATGCGCGAGTAGGCGTTCGAGACCCTGCCCGTATGTACACATACGTGGCCGTATTTTCTTTCTTGCACCACAGCGGCAGACGTGCGTGTACATGCTACGTCGCGGCGCCTCTACTACGACACGTCACGCGCCTCTACATCGACCAAGATATATGTAAGTACACGTTCACGACCAGAATGACAACGCTACGTCTGCGTCGACCAGGTGGGTCCGGTATCGAGCACTTCCTTGCCTGCGAAGATATAGCTGGTGGGTCCCAGCAGTCAGGGGGGCGAATCGTTTGTTTTTTTTTTGCCCGGACGCACTTCCTTGCGTGCGAAGATGTAGCTGGAGGGTCCCAACAGTCAGGGGGGAAACGTTTTCTTCGTGAAATACGGTGGCCAGTCCGGTGGGTCCCTGCTGTTAGGTGGAGGAATAATTATTTTGTGCGTAATAAGGTGGCACTTCCTTGCGGCCGCCGTGGACCCAGCTGTCAGCCTCTCCACGCACAGTACTCTTCCTATGGAAGTCGGTCGTTGACCATATTGACCACGCCACGTTGAGAGCACCACGGCGGTGGATCACGGTGAGGCCTAGGAAGGGGACGACGCGGAGCCGGGGAAGACGCAACAGTGGATGCCCACGCGAAGAGGAGTACGAGGGTGAGGCTGCCATCGCCGCAGAATAACAGGGGGTGTGGGTGAGTAGAGGTATGGCCTGGCTAGCGGTGGGAGTAGTAGGGGGCGGTGAGGCCTCCGTCGCATCGCAGCCGGCCACGGGAGGTAGGAGCACGAGGCACGACCGGCGCTGGTTTGGGCGGCTGGAGCAAGAAGACCAGAGGTTGAAGAAGCACTACGGCCGTTGGATGGACATCGTATGGTCACTGTAGCTAGAATCATGCATATTGACTAAGTTGACAAAGCCCTCCGTCCCCGTCAACTTAGTAGGCCCACAAGTCAGCCTGCCACTATACTGGGTCCCAGCTAACAGGCGGAGTATTCATCTTTTTTGTGCGTAATAAGGAGGCACTTCCTTGCGTGCGAAGATAGCTGGTGGGTCTGACATGTCAGCGGGGGGCACATTTTTTACACGAAATATAGAGGCCCTTCCGGTGGGTCCCAGATGTCAGGTGGAGGAATAATTATTTTGCGTGTAATAAGGAGGCACTTCCTTGCTGCGGCCGTGGATCCAACCGTCAGCCTCTCCACGTACAGTCCACGTCTGATGGAACTCGTGCATGCTTCTCATGCTGGAGGACAACATATTAGTCAAGAAATTAGGGATCCTCATTGATGTTTTATCTCTCGTCTGCACTTATTTTGTTTGCTCCAATTTTATATATTCTCACGAGTAGATGAGGTGTAAGCATGTGCAATGTAGTTCCTTTTTCTACATATGGTGATTGATTTCTTCTTTGGTAACCTAACTAACAGATGGTAATCAATCTTCAAATACCAAAACCAAACGTACAAGACAACAATCAATTCACGTATCACAATCAGATTCTTCTTTAGTACCCATCTTAACTCATGGATGGTAATCAATCTCCAAACAAAGGAAACAATCACCGTCGTTTACCTCTTGCCAATGTTACATAAAAATAACGCTGAGAATTTAGATGTATTGTTTGTCATGGAGCTGTGGCTGGCTGATTACATGAAATTAATTCCCTCAGTTGTGGTGGCAAATATAATACACATAATCCATATTGCTATGCACTAGCACGTGTGCGTGTGAAATAGATGGATTATGGTCCCGTACCCAATAAGATGGATATGTGTGTGCGTTAGAGAGAGGGGGGGGGGGGAGAGGGGGAGAGAGAGGGAGGAAGAGGGAGGGAGAGGGTGTGTGTGTGAGAATTTGATGGTAAAAAAGGTCGTCAATATCACTTAATATGTATGAGAATATTAAATGTAATATTAACATAATTGATATTGAACTTTTAAAATTAATGTGGCCCCGTTGCAACGCACGGGCCTTCTTCTATAAAATTTGCTTTACCACTTAAAAAAGTACGACACGGAGACGAATCAATCGACGACGGCATGAAAAACGAGAGCGATAGAGTGGCTCCAGGCGCGGCCGGCGTAACATGCGGGCGGTGCCGTCCAGGGACCGGGTCCGGGCATGTACCGCCAGCGATCACACACTGACCTGCGGGCACGCACATTAGACAATACCTACCACCAAGTCGGTCGGAGAGCGATGGCTCAGGGTGGCGGCACCGGCACACAGCGCGCAAACATGGCGTTCTGAGCATCCATGCATGCAGGACGAACATCGGAACAGCGTGCTCGTGCCGTGACACAGCGTTCGTTGCTCCACCCGTGCGAGCAGTCGCTCGCTGGAGCGGCCCGAAGGACGGACGTGAGCGTGACCGACCGATACCTGCGGCGGTAGACGGGCGCCTTTGCGTGACACTCGAGAGCATCACGACGATGTTGCATTGGTCCTCCCAGACACAAAAAGCAACGTGTACCTCTTGGCTAGCTAGGCGAGTCCTTTGCAGGTTTGTTCGGTGCTGGTGGTTTCATGTCTTGGAATCTTTGCTTGCGGGCAAACCCTAGCAGCTAAGCTACTCCGATAGGGTCGCTAGCGCCATCGATGCTCAAACGGACTCAAATGCGCCGATCTAGCCAAGCTAGCCCGTAGCCATGGCCGAGATATGCACAAAGCTTGTTTTATCTTTTGCTTTCCGATGGGAGGAAAGAAGTGTTAGCCCATGGACTAGCTAGTTCCCCGAGGATCAACCAGGCAAAGGATACACGACTAGACTACAACCAGTGCAAGCTAGCTATACTAGCAGAGGAGGACGTGAACTCAAGGCTTCACACACACACACACACACACACACACACACTAGTAAGAGTGGAGCTCACTTCTACTGCCTTGTACTGAAGCTGAAAATGACTTGAGTTGATTTACCTACGAGGGACTAGGGGTCCTTTTATAGGACTTGAAATGGTACTTGCGAGACAAACACCACGTAAGTGCACATCACCTTCCTATCTACACTAGGAAACTACCACGTAGTTTCTTGCACAGCTAAAGTCTACTTCTAGTCAAGTTCCTCAACGTTAAGGAAACTACAGGAAATAACTAGGCAACTACCTGAAAGTGCAACTATCCCTAGGTGGTTTTGGTAATTCATAACAACATATAGCTCATTGAGCTAATACTATTCCAAGATGAATATTTCAGGAAAGCTCAATGAATGGCATGGTATGGATGATGAAAGTGGATCCCTCAAAATATTAAGGACAATGGATTGGCTCAAGCTCAAAATCTCAAGACTCTACATTTTACATTTTAGTGATCCAAGATCACATTGAGTCTATAGGAAAAGCCAATACTATCAAGAAGGGATGAGGTGTTGCTTAATGAGCCTTTTGCTCCATGTGCTTAGTGATATGCTCCAAAACCCTCCACTACTTTCTCACATCCTCATATGACCTAAACCCAAAGTCAAACTCGGCCCTACCGATTCTTTCTATCCGGCGCCACCGAGTTCGGGATGTCATAGCCACTGCCACAAACCCTAGGCAAATCGGTTTCACCGATAGGGATCTCGGTCTCACCGAGATAGGATTGTAATCTCTCTGTTTCCCTTCGTAACGTTTCGGTCTAACCGAAGTGAGCGATCGGTCCCACCGAGATTACAATGCAAACTCTCCGTTTCCCTTTTGTAACTTTTCGGTCTCACCGAAAGAGCAAATCGGTCCCACCGAGTTTACCTGACCAACTCTCTGGTTAGCTTATTACCAAAATCGGTCTCACCGAGTTTGTGTAATCGGTCTCATCGAGATTACGTTATGCCCTAACCCTAACCATATCGGTCCTACATAGATGCATGTCAGTCCCACCGAAAACCCTAACGGTCACTAGGTTTACTAAATCGGTCCGACCGAGTTTGATGATTCGGTCCCACCGAGTTTGGTAAATTGTGTGTAACAGTTAGATTTTGTGTGGATGCTATATATACCCCTCCACCTCCTCTTCATTCATGGAGAGAGCCATCAGAACAAATCTACACTTCCAACTTACCAGTTCTGAGAGAGAACCACCTACTCATGTGTTGAGGCCAAGATATTCCATTCCTACCATATGAATCTTGATCTCTAGCCTTCCCAAGTTGCTTTCCACTCAAATCTTCTTTCCACCAGATCCAAATCCTATGAGAGAGAGTTGAGTGTTGGGGAGACTATCATTTGAAGCACAAGAGCAAGGAGTTCATCATCGACACACCATTTGTTACTTCTTGGAGAGTGGTGTCTCCTAGATTGGCTAGGTGTCACTTTGGAGCCTCCGACAAGATTGTGGAGTTGAACCAAGGAGTTTGTAAGGTCAAGGAGATCGCCTACTTCGTGAAGATCTACCGCTAGTGAGGCAAGTCCTTCGTGGGCGGCGGCCATGGTGGGATAGACAAGGTTGCTTCTTCGTGGACCCTTCGTGGGTGGAGCCCTCCGTGGACCCAGCTGTAATCGTTACCCTACGTGGGTTGAAGTCTCCATCAACGTGGAGGTACGATATCAACACCTATCTGAACCAATACAAATTATTCCGTTTCTCCAATTGCTTTTGAATCCTCAAAACACTTCACTTTACATTCTTGCAACTTTCATGATTTAATTTCCGCTGACAATATACTCTTTGCATGCTTGCTTGAATTGTGTGAAGATTGCTTGATTTGTTCTAAGATAGCTAAAATCTGCCAAAGTCTAAAATTGGGAAAAGGTTAAGTTTTTATTGGTCAAGTAGTCTAATCACCCCCTCTAGACATACTTCAAGGTCCCTGCAAGTGGTATCAGTAGCTTTGGTCTCCATTTGCTTTGATTTCCATAGCTTTTGGTGGTCATAGCCTTGGTTTCACAACCTAGGAGAGTATGGCGTCTAGCGAGGAAATTATCATCGTGAGGTCCTTACTTTGATGGCACTAATTTTGCTAGTTGGAAGCATAAGATGAAAATGCATATTCTCGGACATAACCCCGCTGTTTGGGCTATTGTGTGTATTGGCTTGCAAGGTGAATTCTTTGATGGGAGAGAACCAAACCATGAAGCTAGTGCGGATGAGTTGAAGATGTTGCAATACAATGCTCAAGCTTGTGATATCCTCTTCAATGGATTGTGCCCCGAAGAATTCAACAAAATCAACCGTCTTGAGAATGCAAAGGAAATTTGGGATACTTTGATTGATACCGACTCCTTCAAGGAATCCAAGTTGGATTTGCTCCAAAGTCAGCTTGACAAGTTCAAAATGAAGGATGGTGAAGGTGTCGCTGAAATGTACTCTAGGCTTGCTCTTATCACAAATGAGATTGCCGGCTTAGGAAGTGAAGAGATGACCAATAGATTCATCATCAAGAAGATCCTAAGAGCATTGTATGGAAAATATGATACCGTGTGCACATTGATCCAAATGATGCCCAATTACAAAGATCTCAAGCCTACTAAGTCATTGGTAGAATTGTTGCTCATGAGATGTCACTCAAGGATAAGGAGGAACTTCACAACAAGTCGAGTGGTGCTTACAAAGCCTCATGTGAAGCCCCCACATCATAAAGTGATAAACAAACCTTCAATGAAGAATTGAGCTTAATGGTGAAGAACTTCAACAAATTCTACAAGAGTAGAAGCAAAGAAAGAAGCTCTAAGTCAAGGTCCTACAATGACAAAAGATCTTCTAGTCAAGAGCGCAATTGCTACAATTGTGGGAGACCCGAACACTATTCCAATGAGTGTACGACACCCTACAAAAGAAGAGAAGATTCTCCCAAGATAAGAAGTAGAAGAGAAGAATCACCACCAAGAGAGAGAAGGAGTAAATATGATCGTTATGAACGAAGACCCTCACGGAGAAGCAAGGATTCGGAAAGGAAGGACAAGTCATCAAAGAGCTACACAAAACGAAGACATCAAGCTCATGTTGGTGAATGGGTATCCGGCTCCGACCATCACTCCGAGAGAAGCTATCACTCCGACTCCGAATACACTCAAGATGAAGGTGTTGCCGGTCTAGCACTTGTGTCAACCAACTCCTACGACATATTTGAATCACCAAATGAAGGAATTGGTAGATGTTTCATGGCCAAAGGTCCTAAGGTAACACACCTCGAGTATGTTGATTTTGATGTTGATGAAGATGACTTGCTAGGTGATGATGATTTACTTGTTGTCAACTCTAGTGATGAATACTATGATGAAACGTCAATTAATCATGCTAATCAAGTTGAAACGAATGACAACGATAAGGAGAAAATTGAGCGTCTAACTAAAGAACTAAACACTCTTAAGTTAGCTCATGAAACTATCTTTGAAGATCATCGAGAACTTTTAAGGGCTCATGAGAAGTCACGCTTTGAAAAGCTCAATCTTGAGCAAGAGCATGAGTTCCTAAAAGCGATCAATGATGATATTCGTAAGAAAAGTTCTTCTTACATTGCCAAGCGTTTACTCTTATCTACTTACATGCCTCAAGTCAAGACTAGTAACAAGAACAAGAAAGATTCTTCCTCTAGTAGTAACAATAATAATGCTAAATCCAATATTGTTGCTTCTAGTAGTTCTCTTGATTCCACTAATGATCCTCTTAGCCAAGTTAAACTTGAGCAAGAAAACAGCTTATTGAAGGGAATTATAGAGAAAGGTGTATACAAGAGTCTTGCCGGGAGTAAGCAATTTGAGGAAATTGTACGCAAGCAAGGAAGTCACCGGAAGAATCAAGGTGTTGGTTTTGAATGAAAGTTCAATGCCAATGGAGTTGAGTGGGAAGAAGATCAATACCCCAAGACAAAGTTTGTTCCTCAACAAGAGAAGTATGATCCTACTTCCTTCAAAGGAACACAAGCTCAAGATGATCTTCCACCACAAGACCACAAGAACAAAGGCAAGGACAAGCTTCAAGAGGAGATTGATGCATTTGAAGAAGCACCTAAGGCCTTGGTCAAGTGGGTTCCCAAGACTACGCCAAGTTCTACTTCATCAAGTACAACTACAACACCAAGGATTCCCATCAAGATGATGTGGATCCCAAGAATAAGAACTAGAGAGTTCTTGAGGGTGACTCACCAACATTCTTCACTCATATCATTATGGCAAGGACAAGTGCAATCAACTTCCATATCTTGCACTAGTTCAAGGAGTCACAAAACCCTCATGTTGGTAAGGCAAGGGACAAGGTAACCTAAAGTTTTCATGGACATCATTTTTTGTGTGCATCACTCTATGTCTATGGATATCCTTGTTTGTTCCTTGTGGGACTAACCCATGTAGGTATTGAAAGTGCAACTCAGTCCAAAGGATTGCTCCAAACGATCTACGTCAACTTTGAGCATCCACATTTTCAACACCTACATGAAGTCATCATCGACAAAACCCAAGGTTATTTCATCCCTCTAAGGGGGGATCTCACATCTAGGGGGAGCTTAACTCTAAGAATTGAGTCAAAGCAACTCTAATGATGTGAACACATAAATGCTTTATGTAAAAGTGGTAACCCCAGTTGAGCTTAAACGATGAGTATGACCTATGATCAAATGTTCTCATTTGACTCCTAAGTCAATATACTCATACATAGATGACCTAGTCATCGCCAATTGTTTGATAGATGCTAGAATTGGTTGTGCATGCTTTGTCACAAATTTCATTTGTCATTTTATTGTGTGAGCATGTTGGTTGCATATTTACTCATTCGAGGACATCCACTTGTTGTTTTGATTGATTGGCTTCTTTTTCTTTGGCCAAGTGGATGGACAAGAATGCCTAAGAACCTTCTCTAGCTATCTATGCTTTTCTCGACTCAAACTCTATTCATGCTACACCACAAAATTTGATCAAGTCAGATTCGAACCACTGCAGTGAGGAGCACTCGAGTCCCCGATTCGTCATAGACTTAAACTTCCAAAACTTCTTTGTGATTTTCGGTCTGACCGATTCCTCCATTTTGGTCATACCGAGATTACTAAGTCGATCTAGGTTTTCATCTCGGTGCAACCGATTTGTACTTTTTGGTCACACCGAGTTGCAATAACTGTTCACAGTTTTGCATCTCGGTACCACCGAGTTGTACCACTCGGTCACACCGACAGGGTCGGGCTATATATATCGCACGGGCAAAATTTGGAAAACTTTATCCGAATCTTCTCGCCCGCACATAGCTTGCTCTGCCAACTTGGTCTACGGATCGTCGACTTCGTCGCCAGCCGCCTCCTGTCGCTGGTCTCCGCCGCCGTCACGGAATTCTCCTCCATTTGTTGCCGCCAGAAGCGAGTTCCCGCCGAACTAGGGTATGAACTTCGATCACAGTGCTTTCCTCGTCGATTCTCAAAGACATTGTGTTCATTATGCATCTTGCCACGATTGAAACACTCCTATCCAGTCAAATAAATCCTTAGAATAGTTGTGATTCGAAAATTTAGGGTTAGGTTTCCGCCGAAACCATCTCGGACCCACCGAGTTGAAAAAATCGGTCCCACCAATTTGGCAAATGCCATTGCACTAGTAAGTCTCGATCTGACCGAGAATTGCTAATCGATGTGACCGATTTCCAAACCTTGTGAAACCCTAGCAGTCTCGGTGCCACCAAACTGTGACTCGGTCTGACCGAGTTCACTAGTTTAGGTTCCAAAACTGCTTCGGTATCACCGAGTTTGAAAATAAGTAGATCCGAAATGTTTTCAGTGGGAAACTAAAACTAAGTTTTTTTGAATCATTCTTTTGCAAAGATCTCTGCATTTTGTGATGCTCATCCACTCTACCTCATCTATAACTATTCACAGGGACAGCAGTCAGTTGCACAACATGTCAGACCAAAGTGATAGCCAGAACAAATCTGAAGAGCAGATCCAATTGAGCGAGGGCACTAGTCCCTCAAGCAGCTCAGATGAGGGGAGCAGAAGCACTCCGAGCAATTTGCCCAAGGCTGCCACAAGGTCAAGAAAGAAGAAGACCTCGAGTCTAAGGATGAGGATTATGTGGCGATGGAGGATGAGGAAAGCTCCAAGAAGAAAGTGCTCAAGAGGGAGTTCGGCTCATCTGCGGTGAAGCCTGGTTTGAAAATCAAAAGGCCAGTGCGGACAACCAATGTCCAAAGCTAGAGTGTCTACTCAAGCTCCTTTGTAATCTCAACCCAAAGAGCCTGTTGTCAGCAGAGGGAAAGAAAAGGAAAGAAAGCGTCAAGAAGACCATGGCAAGAGTGATTGGGAAGCCTTCCATGATGGAAGAGGAGGAAGAAGAAGAGGTTGCAGAACCAGCACCCAAGGCACAAAAGCTGATGGGTGATGCTATCAAATCAGGGGCTGCAACATCAAAGCCCAAAGCTGCCCCCAAGCCCAAAAATGCACCCAAGAGGAATACCAGGAGCATTCCAGCAGCTGAAAAGAACAAGGCTCCAATGCCTGAGGCATAAGCCGAGGAAGATGAAGAAGGGCAGGTCCTAAGGAAGCTCAAACCCAAGATCCCAGACCACAACGATGCTCATCCTGTGGCTGAAAACATGAAGATCAGGAGAGATAATGGGCTGAGGCTATGGAGAGAGATAGATCCATATCCCACGAGGAGAAGGACAGCACATTTCTATCCAGATGGCAGGATAGTGCGGATGTCAGAAGGAACCAGATATCAGTCTACCATAGAGGAATGGGCAAGTTTGATCAATGCCCCAAAGGAAAGTGAGGATGACCTGGACATTTATGGTAAGAATAAAATGGATCATAACTCTATGGCACACATGTACAAGGAGATCCCAGATAATGCACTTGAGAATGTCAAGTTTGGATTAGTCCATTTTCTGCTGTGAGGGCTGCCTACGATCAACTGGATCTTAAGGCATACTCTATTGCCCAAGTCAGGTGACCATAACATGATTAGAGGGCATGCAATCAATTTGCTTCATGTTTTTGATGTGCCTCAGGAATTCAAGGTCATGAGCCTCATAGTCGAGACAATTAAGAGGACATCAGCAGATCAGAAGAGGAGCTGTGGTTATGCCCCACAGATTCAGGAGTTGATAAACTCGAAGATGGGCACAGGAAAGTATCTATTGGATAAGGAACACATGGTTCTATATCCTGAATTTGAGGACAATCGAGTTGTCATGACTGAGAATGAACCATCATCAGTGCAAGCTCAGGAGAGAAAGGAGAAGGCAAGGCAAGAGAAAGCTGCAAAGATGCCCACTCAAGCAGAGGCATCTGACTATTTTCTGAACAACAAGCAGGAGCAGCTTGGTTACTTAATAGCATCAACTCTACGGATTGAGAAGGGGTTGGCCACCCTAACTCAAAACCAGGAGAGCCTGGAGAGAATCATGGAACAAAAATTCTATGATCTTGATGTCAAAGTGATCGAGATTGATCGGTGTGGAGTAGTTACAAGATGATATGCAGGAGAGGAAGGGCAAGACGACAACTGATGCATTTGCCAGAGTGCCTAGAGCTCAGAGGCCAGCTGCAGTACCAACTCCAGACACCAGAGCCACTTCTTCAGCCCCAGCTACAGCTCCGGCTCAACCAACTCCAGCTCCAACTTCTTCAGCTCCTACCACATCTACTGATGCGTTCATCCTTGGAGTCCTGTCTACACCACCACCAGAAGACCAAGCCTGAGAGACGACATAGTGCTATGCATTTTCTAGGAACTTTTGGTAACTTGTTGCCAAAGGGGAGAAAATGTATAGATCATAGGCTTCGAGAGAGAGAGATTTGCTTTTGTTCTCTCTTGTCTTTCTGGTTGAACTTTATTTGCGTTTGATTGCTTGAGATACTATGAATTACCTGTGAGACATTGATGATCATGTGTTTGATCATAAGCTACACTTATGCCTTTTATCATATTATCTTATTTATCCTTATATTATCATTCACTATGCTTGGTGATGAGTGCATGTATTCAATCGTTATTATTTTGAGCGCTCCACCAAGATGTATGTGACATGGAAGAGTAACCCATGAGCCTAATTTCTTGTGCATTTACAGTCCAAAGCAAATCTTAATCTATGCACAAATTTAGGGGGAGCTCTTGCTTATCACATACTTCTCAAAGCGACGATGTTTTTCAATTTTATTATCATTTGTCAAAGCTTTGATCTATATTTTGTCATCAATGACCAAAAAGGGGGAGATTGAAAGTGCAACTATCCCTAGGTGGTTTTGGTAATTCATAACAACATATAGCTCATTGAGCTAATACTATTCCAAGATGAATATTTCAGGAAAACTCAATGAATGGCATGGCATGGATGATGAAAGTGGATCCCTCAAAATATTAAGGACAATGGATTGGCTCAAGCTCAAAATCTCAAGACTCTACATTTTACATTTTAGTGATCCAAGATCACATTGAGTCTATAGGAAAAGCCAATACTATCAAGAAGGGATGAGGTGTTGCTTAATGAGCCTTTTGCTCCATGTGCTTAGTGATATGCTCCAAAACCCTCCACTACTTTCTCACATCCTCATATGACCTAAACCCAAAGTCAAACTCGGCCCTACCGATTCTTTCTATCCGGCGCCACCGAGTTCAGATGTCATAGCCACTGCCACAAACCCTAGGCAAATCGGTTTCACCGATAGGGATCTCGGTCTCACCGAGATGGGATTGTAATCTCTCTGTTTCCCTTCGTAACGTTTCGGTCTAACCGAAGTGAGCGATGGTCCCACCGAGATTACAATGTAAACTCTCTGTTTCCCTTTTGTAACTTTTTGGTCTCACCAAAAGAGCAAATCGGTCCCACCGAGTTTACCTGATCAACTCTCTGGTTAGCTTATTACCAAAATAGGTCTCACCGAGTTTGTGTAATCGGTCTCACCGAGATTACGTTATGCCCTAACCCTAACCATATCGGTCCTACCGAGACGCATGTCAGTCCCACCGAAAACCCTAACGGTCACTAGGTTTACTAAATCGGTCCGACCGAGTTTGATGATTCGGTCCCACCGAGTTTGGTAAATTGTGTGTAACGGTTAGATTTTGTGTGGAGGCTATATATACCCCTCCACCTCCTCTTCATTCGTGGAGAGAGCCATCAAAACAAACCTACACTTCCAACTTACCAGTTCTGAGAGAGAACCACCTACTCATGTGTTGAGGCCAAGATATTCCATTCCTACCATATAAATCTTGATCTCTAGCCTTCCCAAGTTGCTTTCCACTCAAATCTTCTTTCCACCAGATCCAAATCCTATAAGAGAGAGTTGAGTGTTGGGGAGACTATAATTTGAAGCACAAGAGCAAGGAGTTCATCATCAACACACCATTTGTTACTTCTTGGAGAGTGGTGTCTCCTAGATTGGCTAGGTGTCACTTGGGAGCCTCCGACAAGATTGTGGAGTTGAACCAAGGAGTTTGTAAGGGCAAGGAGATCGCCTACTTCATGAAGATCTACCACTAGTGAGGCAAGTCCTTCGTGGGCAACGGCCATGGTGGGATAGACAAGGTTGCTTCTTCATGGACCCTTTCATGGGTGGAGCCCTCCGTGGACTCGCGCAATCGTTACCCTACGTGTGTTGAAGTCTCCATCAACGTGGATGTACGATAGCACCACCTATCGGAACCACGACAAAAACATTCGTGTCTCCAATTGCGTTTGAATCCTCCAAACCCTTCCCTTTACATTCTTGCAAGTTGCATGCTTTAATTTCCGATGCGAATATACTCTTTGCATGCTTGCTTGAATTGTGTGAAGATTGCTTGATTTGTTCTAAGATAGCTAAAATCTGCCAAAGTCTAAAATTGGGAAAAGGTTAAGTTTTTATTGGTCAAGTAGTCTAATCACCCCCCTCTAGACATACTTCAAGGTCCTACACTACCTAGTCCTTGCATGCCAAGGAAGTTGCTTGCCGTTGGTGCCCCATGCATGCAACCGAAGACCATGGTTGACTCAACAATCTCCCCCTCAACCTTGTCGAAGGAGCTTGATGGCCATGATCCCGACTTTGTCGCGCAGTTCCTGGAACCGGACATGACCAAGTGACTTGGTAAGGATGTCCGCCTTCCGCTCACCAGTCCTGATGAACTCCACGATCACCGTGCCTTTCTCGACGCAGTCACGTATGAAGTGATAGCGGAGATCGATGTGCTTGCTGCGGTCATGAAGCACTGGATTCTTGCATAGGGAAGTCGCCGACTTGTTGTCGACGAAGATGAGTGTAGGGGCGGTGTCCTGATTCAGCATCTCGTTGAGAAGGCGAGCAAGACAAATGCCTTGACAGGCCGATGTAGCTACCGCGATGTACTCCGCCTCGCACGAAGATGCGACGACAACCTTCTGCCTCACCGATTGCCAGCTGACGGGACTATTCCCGAGGAGGAACAATATGCCTGAGGTGCTCTTCCGGGAGTCCACGTCACCAGCATGGTCGGAGTCGCTGTATCCGACCAAGCTCTCGCCGTTGCCACGGCGATACACGCATCCAAGCATGAGCATACCCGCGATGTACCGGAGCAGGTGCTTCACGACAGCGAGGTGATCGATTGCCGGGGCTTCCATGAACCTACTCAGGTACCCTACAACGAACGTGATGTCCGGTCGGGTGTGTACGAGATACCTGAGGCTCCCGATGATGCTGCGGTAGAGTGTAGCATCCACCGCCTTCTCGGAGCTATCCTTGCTGAGCTTCAGCCGTGCCTCCATTGGAGCATGCCCATCATAACAGTCCTTCATGCCTGCTCACTCGAGCATCTTGGTGGCGTAGGCCGTCTGCGTGATCGTGATGCGACCACCCTCCTGGTTCACCTCTAGACCGAGGTAGTACCGGAGCAGCCCGAGGTCGCTCATGCTGAAGAGACGATGCATCTCTCCCTTGAAGCGTCGAACCTCTTCGGGCTCTGCCCCGGCGATGACCAGGTCGTCGACGTAGATGCCGACGATGAGCAGCGTGTTTGCGGTGCCACGCGAGTACACGCCGTGCTCAGAAGCGCTGCCTGAGAACCCAAGGGATGCGAGACTTGCATCGAGCTTGGTGTTCCACGCCCTTGGGGCTTGCCGGAGACCGTACAGGGCCTTGTGTAGCCTGTACACGCCCTTCTCGTGGCTCTTGGCAACGAACCTTGGACGCTGGGAGACGTACACCTCCTCGTTAAGATCGCCGTTGAGAAACGCCGATTTGACGTCCATGTGGTGTACCTCCCGCCCGCGGTGAGCAGCCATGGCAAGGATGAGCCGCACGGATTCCAGCCTTGCCACCGGAGCGAAGACTTCCTCGAAGTCCACTCCCTCACGCTGCACACAACCCTTTGCGACGAGGCGCGCCTTGTGCTTGACAATGGCGTCGTGCTCGTCCTTCTTGACCTTGAACTCCCACTTGAGCCCGATGGCTCGGTGCCCAGCAGGCAGTGTGGTGAGTGTCCAAGTGGCGTTGTCGTTGATCGACGCCAGCTCGTCCAGCATCGTGTGGTGCCAGCAATCCTCTTGCTCGGCCTCCGCGAATGTGGTCGGCTCCTCTCCGGCCATTAGATGCAAGACGTCGTCGTCATCAACGTCCTCTTCCTCGTGCTATAGCGGTGTTGCCGTAGCCTCGCCGAGGAGATCCCCCATGCGCCGAAACCTATGGGGGGGCGCCAACGCTATCGTCGGCGTCAAACAGCTCTGACCTTGCTGTTGGCGGGGTCGCAAACTGCCTCCCGGGACCCACTTTGCTTGACATCGGGGTGTCCGGGGACATCGTACCCGGGGACGGTGTTCTCGAGGTTGCGGTTCCCGGATCCAGACCTCCCGGGCTTCCCGGGGTCTTGCTTCCCGGGGTTGTAGAGTACATCGGATACTCCACAGTGAAGGAGCTGCTTGCCGGGGCCTCCCCCGACGCCTCCCAAGTCCATCGCGTGTCTTTGTCGAAGATGACATCGCGCGAGACATGCACACGCTTTGAGACAGGGTCGTACATCTTGTACGCCTTAGAGCCCGTCTCATAGCCCATGAACACCATTGGGGTGCTCCTGTCGTCGAGCTTCTTCAGCTGTGGGCGCGTCATCTTGACGTGCCCGACGCAGCCAAAGGTGCGGGGGAAGCGTACATCGGGCTTCCTCCCATACCACGCCTCGTAAGGTGTCTTGCCATTGACACTCCTTGTGAAGGAGCGGTTGAGGATGAAGACGGCCGTGAGTACGACCTCCCCCCAATACGTGCTCGGCACCTGCTTTGCCTTGAGCATGCAGCGTGCCATCCCGAGCACCGTCTGGTTCCTCCGCTCGACGGCGTCGTTCTGCTGCGGCGAGTAAGGGGCTGTGAGGTGACGCTGCACCCCTTTCTCGGCGCAGTTTTTGTAGAATGTGGCCGATGTGTACTCGCCGCCACAGTTCGTGCGCAGCACGCGCAGCTTGTGGCCGCACTCGACCTCTGCTGCCGCTTGCTGCTTGACGATGGCTCGCTTCGCCTCGTCCTTGGAGGCGAGGAGCAGCACCCACATGAACCTGCTATAGTCATTGACGAGTAGTAGGATGTAGCAACGCCCTCCTTGCGTTGCCGGGGTGATTGGCCCGCAGAGGTCCCCATGAACCAGCTCCAGGTGTTTCTGCGCCCGATAGCGTGCCTTTTCAGGGAAGGGCATGCACCGCTCCTTCCCGGCAAGACACGCATCGCACAGCTCGTCGGCATGCTCGATGTGAGGTAGTCCGTGAACGAGGTTGCCTCGCGCCATCTTACGCAACCCGTCGAAGTGCTGGTGTCCTAGCCGGGCATGCCAACGCCATGCATCGGAGACATGGCCCACGACAAGGCACACATGATGCACGGGTCGAAAGAAGAGCTTGTAGAGGCGGTTTGCCGAGCGGGTTACCTCGATGAGCAGCCTCTTCTGCTGGTCGCGCACGGTGAGAACATCGCGGCGGATGCCGATGTCGAACCAGCCCTCGTCGAGCTGTCCGACACTCACGATGCTGCTCTTGAGCGCCGGGATGAAGTAGACGTCTGTAAACGCCCTGTGATCACCCCCTTTGTCAGCGAAGACGATGGTCCCGCGCCCGTGGATCTCCACCACAGATCCGTCTGCGAACCGCACCTTCCCGGTGATTGAGCGGTCCAGCTCCGCGGACGCGTCGACCGAACCAGTCATGTGGTTCGTGGCGCCGGTGTCGAGGAACCAACCCTCACTTTGCTTGCCGCCTACAAGCGTGGGTGTGGTCACGGCTCTCTCCTCGTTGAGGAAGACGTAGCCGCACGCACACACCGTTGTCAGGGAGCCATCTCCCGTTAACTCGGTGGACCCCGAACACTTTGTTGTTGGGGTGTGGCTGACCTGAGTGTCCGTGCGCTCCTGCACGGAGTCGATGGTCGCCAGCATCATGGTCGGAGCATGGTCCGCCATATGCGTCGTTGTCGCGCCAACTTGCGCGACCTCGTCGGGTCCCGAGGTCATCGGGGACGCCGTCGCCGGGGTGTGGCTCCCCACACCCGAGCCTTCATCGCCTCCCAATCGACATGCCCCGAGAACGTCGTTGTCGAGGTGTGGCCTGCCACTGGAGTGATGGTTCCTGTGGACGGGTTCCGTGCCTCCTGCACGGAATGGGTGGTTGTCGGGGCCGTGGTCATGAGAGACGCTGAGCTCTCCTGCACGGGCTCGACTCTTGCCAGCATCATTGCCGGCCCGCCGTCCACGTCAGCCTGGACGAGGTTTGCCGTTGCCGCGGCTGCCTCATCGGCTTTCCTCTTGTGGCAATCCCGGATCCAGTGACCCGGCATGTCGTAGTAGCGGCACTTGCCACTGTTGCCAGCGCCTCGCCCTGCCCGGCTTGGCTTGCGACTGCGGTTGCCGCCACTGCTCTGGGTGCTGCCTCCGCCTCTGCCGTGACCTCTGCTTCCCGTGGGGGCGCCTCCCCCAATGCCGGAAGAGCCATCATGGCCGCGCTGCTGAAGGCGTGCGTCCACAAATCCCAGGTGAGTAGTAGTTCGCCGCCGGCGCAGTTGTTGGCTTCATCTCCGCGCTCCTCGACCACCTTGAGTCGCCCTACCAGCTCCTCGATCGTCATGGTGGAGAGATCCACCAAGCTCTCGATGGACCAGGCCAGTTGCTTGTACTGCCTGGGGACGACGTGGAGAAACTTGAGAATCACCATCTTGTTGTCGATGGGATCTCCGAGCGTTGCGAGCTCGGTGACTAGACCTTGCAGCCGCAAGGCGAAGTCGTCGACTTGTTCACCGGCCTTGAACCGGATCTCCTCGTACTGGAGGCACAAGGTCTAGGCCTTCGACTCCCGTACGTGCTCCACGCTGATGCACAGAGTCTTGATGGTGTCCCATGCTTCCTTGGCCGTCTCCTTGGCGCCAAGGGTGAGCACCATCTCCGGTGGGACGGAGCGCAAGATCGCCTCCATCGCCAACCGGTCCTCCTCGTACTCGACATCGTCGGTTTCCACGACTTTCCACATATGTCGCGCCTCCATGATGACTTTCATCAGGACGGACCAACTGGGGTAGTTGGTCCGCGTGAGGAGAGGGAAGGAGGCACTGGACATGCCCACGTCTCGCACGAAGCATGGCGCACCCAGCTCACCTCCCGGCCTGCCTCGCAGCGCGAGCACGTTCGTCGCACGGGTGTCCTCAGCGGAGCTCTGATCGGCGGTCTTGGAACCGTCGTCGGCAACGCCTCCTTTCGGCATATGCTTCGGCGTAACCTGAGGCTCTGATGCCAATTGTTAGCCCAAAACTATGGACTAGCTAGTTCCTGTCACGACCGGATTTTCAATAAAAATATTTATTGAACAACCGACCCATGAAATCCAATATGATGATAAATCCTCCATATCGGTAGACAAAACTTTGATACAAGAAGCCAGTAGCATTACAATATTACAAGGGTCGGACTAAAGATGCCCAACCAATTATTACAACACACCAATAATTATACATGATGGCGGATATGGCACAAGGTGTAGGGTGGAAATACTACCGACTTGGAGTATGCGTGGTTGGTGGAATAACACGGTGGGGTGGTTAATAAGTCTATCAAGATCGGGCGACTCATCGAGCGTTGAGGTGAGGCTCGATGAATTTATTTGGGTAGCGGAAGCGGATATTGTACAAGGACTAATCCAGGGGTCGCACGAGACTGAGTGGGATTCCTCTAGGCGTCGGACTCGCTATCGAACTCTTCATCCATGAGATCGCCGTCACAAGATCTGGCCAAATCAACAAGCCAGGTGAGTACTATGAAAGTACTCGCAAGACAGTTCGGACAAAAGATATAACAAATGGAGTCATGAATGCGACATAGTTAATCTTAACAATGCTCAATTAAAGCAGTATAGAAAAATAATTAAAATGGGAGTCGGTGGTAGTCCGCTCGAAAACCCAAGGATGCAAACTTAAAACCGATCGGGTGTCTGAAGCGACGCCTCGAAAGGTGAATAAATAAGAAAAATATTGCCACAGTCGGGCGTCTGAGTGACACCTCATAAAGGGCTTATATTGAAATAAAATGCATGCGTGCCGCAGTCGGACGTCTGAGCGACATCACAGAAAGGGCTTATAGTAAAAATAAGTAACATCAATGCCGCAGTCGGACGTCTGAGCGACATCACAGAAAGGGCTTATAAGAAAAATAAGTAACGGCAATGCCGCAGTCGGACGTCTGAGCGACATCACAGAAAGGGCTTATAATGAAAATAACTAACATCAATGCCGCAGTCGGACGTCTGAGCGACATCACAGAACGGGCTTATATAAAAATAAGTAACAACAATGTCATAAATGGACGTCTGGCGACATCACGTAAAGGGCTTATAATAAAAATAAGTAACAACAATGTCAGCGATGGACGTCGAGCGACATCACAGAAAGAGCTTTTATCACAAAGATATAGCACTCATAATAAATATTCAACA
This sequence comes from Aegilops bicornis, assembly GCA_021605145.1. NCBI lineage: Eukaryota > Viridiplantae > Streptophyta > Magnoliopsida > Poales > Poaceae > Aegilops > Aegilops bicornis. The sequence continues at coordinate 767,593,209 of CM038675.1, read as the reverse complement.
CATGAATTTAAACGGGTTAGTCCATCCACAGGAATAAACATTTAACCGGACTTAGTACTCATGTGATTCACCGAAGTATCTGTCACCAAAAGTGACACTTGTCAGGATAAGATAATACAGAACTTGGACATGGATAAGATGATTCGAGGATTTATGACTCTGCAGAGTTTGTACTAAAATTACCCACAGCCAATGGATTTCCGTAGTCCTGAAGGACTAGTTCCGTTTATGGTATTTCTCGGAAGAAACACAGCTAACCAAGACACACCCATCCTACCTCACGATGCCAGGAATCACCCTAGACATCGTCCAAGAAAAACTTTTGAGACGGGGAGATCACAATCTCGAATATCATGGGATCAAATTTATATTCACGCGCTCTAAGGGGTGCCCCCCTCTCGGTCCCAACCGTAAACACCCATGCCCCCTGACCGGATGACTGGCTTTAATCCAGGGCCATGGAACCATCATCACGACCTCTCCATTTGGTGTGTACCAGGAAAGCGGTTTGCTACTTACTAAGCCATATCCCTTGCGGAAAACATGTGGTAGTACGGGAAGGGAAATGGATGGGAACCGAACTGATACGGGTTGACACTGAAGTCAAATAGTATGGCATAAGACTAGCATGCTACAACACTGCCATCTTTACCCATCCTCATGCCAACACATGGCCGTGCACATTCACATCCAACACGTATGGATTATCGAACTCACTTGCCTCAACTTTGCATGAAAAATAACATTCATCGATATGCTCACAAACATGCCATGAAACTACTTAATGCAAACCTGCCGTAACACTCATCATATCAAAAGTTCAAACATGCTTGCCTGGTTCGTAGTAGTCGGAGCCTAGCTCGGTGAAGTTTATGTCCCGTCACCTCCTTCGGTATCTACGGTATAAAGAAAACATACGCGCTAACGTAAATACCGTGAGGTGCACAAAAATTACTCCAAATATTTTTCAAATAAATCTGATAAAAAACAAGACAAAATTTTAAAGAGGACAGAAAAAGAATCACTCAAAAATACTTTTGTTATTAAAAGTTATAAGAGTTTTGGTCCAAGGACCCATCTGTAATGAAACAGAAAGTTTCCAGGGGGTTCTGTGGAAAAGTCCAGATAACGTTTTGTTTAAAAGAAACGGCTGAGAGACTGACAGGCGGGCTCCACCCGTCAGGTTTGAATTTTCAAACGAGGGAAAACAGAGCGCGACAGCGCCGAGAGGTGCGGTGGTCGCCGACGGCGATCCACGGCGAGGTAAGGTGATCGGGGTGTACCTTCGTGATCAGTGCGCCCTTCCGCGTCTATCGGTGGTGGCAGAGGTCGTCGGCGAGCACCACGTCGACGGCGGCCCTTGCTCCGGCGGACGGCGGTTCGGACGGTCATGGATCTCGTCGGAGAGAGCTGCGGGGCCAAAATTGAGGTGGGGGTTATCCTACTAGAGGTGGTACGAGGCTACGGGCGAAAGTAGGGCGGCGGAGGAGTTCTCACCGGAGAGAACGATGCCGGAGCCCGAGGCGGACGGAGGTGGCGGAGTTGAGGAAGAAAGGCCTCGAGGCCCCTCCAGTGGCTAGGGCGGGTCTCGTGAGGTGGTGGAGTCGCGGCGGAGGCGAGAGCAAGCTCGGGTGCTATATAGCCGGCCCGAGTCGGTTGCCGTGAACAGATAAGTCCGCCGAGTCGATTACGGCGGCGCTGTGGCTGGACGATCGGCTTAGGAGCTTGAGCATCGCCTAGGAGGAGTATTGGAGCCGTTCCCGTGTCCAACTCAGCACCGGAGGGCTGGTTACTGGGCCCTCGGACGGAACGGCCGCACGCCCGTCGGCGGCAGAGAGCGCGCTCAGCGTGCCAAGCCACGGCGACGGTGCCGCATGCGTCGCTGGCAAGGAGGTGGCCACGCGAGCCACCAGGACGCTTAGGCGGCGCCCGAGCGGCGTTATGCGCCAGAAGTTTTGCCCCTTGTCGTCCGTTACGGTGGTGCAGCCACCGCAAAGCATGCCGGCGCAGGCGGGCCAGGGCGCCATCGACGCCAGGAACGCGCCAAACGCTTGTGTGAAGCTCCGGACAAGAGGGATAGGCTGCGAGCAACGTGCCAAGGGCACTGTGGACTCGTGTTGAAGTTCTTGACGGAGATCGACACGTAACTTCTGAATTTTTCCAAAGTGAACAATACTAGTGCATGCAAGGTGTTCGACAGAATGATCTAGGCATGTAGGGATTTTTCCTTGAGCTGGTTTTTGGTGGAGGGGCCTCTCATTGCATCTAGAGGCTGCCTGAATATTTGTGGAAATTTTGGAGTAATGTAGATATGAATTTCACCAAATTTGGCAAATATGGTCCAAACTTGCAGGGACTATAATTTGAAATTTTTGAACAGAAGAGGAGTGGATCTTGATAGTTCTAGGTTGTGGGTACCAAGGACTATCCAAGGGAGTTGGTTTGAGGTCAAAATTCAAATGCATTAAGGTACTTGCTTTGCAAATTACCTAGGCTCAAAATAATAGACAGAAAAGATTTGGGAGAGAATTAATTGAAATAAAAATTCAGAAGAGGGTTGAACTAGTAGAGATAGAGTGTTTGGATTGCCCAAAGTGGAAGCAGATATATTTGGGAAGATTTTACCATGTGGTGTATGGCCAAATCATGAATGATTTCAAATATGGGAGAGAATGAAAAACCCTTAGAGTTTCTTTTTGAAAGAAAAATAAACTTCAAAGATTTTTCTTGAATCCTTGAGAAGAGAGCAATTAGAGGAAAAATTTAAAAACTAAACACCAGAGTTGAAGGAGATGCAAAAGTAAAATATTTGCCAAAGGGAAAAAGCTTTTGATAGAGATTTTTTTTGGAAGGGTTTTTGTGACCTCCTTCAAATCCAACAAAGTTTTGAAGAAAACCAAAGAATTTGTTTTGGAGTGCACACAGTTCCCCGAGGATCAACCAGGCAGAGGATACACGGCTAGACTACAGCCAGTGCAAGCTAGCTATACTAGCAGAGGAGGACGTGAACTCAAGGCTTCACACACACACACACACACACACACACACACACACACACACACACACACTAGGAAGAGTGGAGCTCACTTCTACTGCCTTGTACTGAAGCTGAAAATGACTTGAGTTGATTTACACACGAGGGACTAGGGGTCCTTTTATAGGACTTGAAATGGCACTTGCGAGACAAGCACCACGTAAGTGCACATCACCTTCCTATCTACACTAGGAAACTACCACGTAGTTGCTTGCACAGCTAAAGTCTACTTCTAGTCAAGTTCCTCAACGTTAAGGAAACTACAGGAAATAACTAGGAAACTACCTAGTCCTTGCACGCCAAGGAAGCTGCTTGCCGTTGGTGCCCCATGCATGCAACTGAAGACCATGGTTGACTCAACAAGAAGCCCGACCCACCGTAGCTAGCGCACTGTATGAACCAGAAATTCTGTATGAACCACCACCTCCCAATATACCGCGGGAAAAGAAGCAACCTGGATTTTCCCGGTGGGTAGCCCCGGCATCAGGATGGATCAACATCAATGTCGATGGCTGTCGGTGTACTAGAGTAGGGGTACCCTAGTATCCCGTACTCGTGCACGCAGACGATTCTGACACCATGACAAGGTTTGCCTCGTCACCGCCAATCTCCTCCCTGGCTCCCTTGGAGCCATTCAAGAACAAAGTATTAGATTGAGAAGACAATGTCCCGACAAGAGGAGCTTGTCGGGAAGGCCACTCTCGGCACGCAGAAGACAAGGCCCCGGCAAGAGGAGCTTGCGGGAAGGCTCGGGACGACAAGTCTCCGGGCGCGACAAGGATTCGGCCGCGGCAAGGCGCTTGCCGCTGACATGCAACTTCTCTCCGTCTCCGCTCCAGCTCACCCAGCGGCGTGTCGCCATGGGACCGTTCCATGGGCGGCGTGTCGGCGGTGTGCGGCCAGCGGAGAGCAGCGATAAGCGGCGGCTGACAGGCTCGCCATCGTGGCGAAGCGGAGGCGCACTGACGGTCTCTGTTACCTTTGTTTGGGCGACAACGACGGGCATTTATTGCTTTTGTCCCTTGCCGTCGAGTTAGGTATTTTGCACCTTTGTACACTGTTCAAGTAGGTGTACCAACTCCTGTTTTTACATTTGTACCCCGCCTATGTTGCCACCTGTCGGAGACCCTTGAGCATATAAAAGGAGGCCCGAGTGCAACGTGAAAGGGTTCGGTTCCATGAAGTTCCGCAGTAGGGGTTGGTTCGATTCATTCGACTGACCGTAGACTAGACACACTCACGCTAGGTTTTGTAGCTCGCATTGCTCCCTAGCAAGAACACAATAGATCAAACAAGCAGCAGTAGGAGTTTTATCTCTCGGGAGAGCTCGACTGGGTAAACCGCCGTGTGCATCGCCTCGATCCGCTCTTCGTGCGACCTCTGCCCCCCTCCGAACCACAAGGAGCCTGGTCCGCCGGCCCCATAGGTGTTCGCGGGCACGATCAGCCTCCCCGACATCTCTGGCGCGCCAGGTAGGGGGCGTCGAGGCCGCGTGAATCCGATCCGGCGTTCACGCGAGCAGCGTCATCAACATCTTCCTCAACATGCCACCGAAGAAGAAGGCTTCGGCGGCAGCAGAGCCGTCTGCGTCGTACCCACCCTCACCGCAGCAAACGGGTGGTGGTGCAGACGCTGGCGGAAGACGGCGCCCGGCGAAGGTGCTCGCCGCGTTGCCAAGTCCAAGGACAAGGCACCGCAAACCTCGGCGTCACGCATCCCCGCGCCCATCTCAGGAGACGCGGGACCAACAACGTCATGGCGTTCACAACGCCATACGTTCGTTGGATCGGGACCCTCAAGACCAGTATGCGCGCCAACATGCTGGCACTAGTGAGATACAGTCGCCCGGACGGGGCGCTGCTCCTTCTAACGTAGTTAGAAGTCCGAGCGTGTCCCGCTCCTCGCACCGTTCTCCAATGCCGCCTACTACTCCGGCGGAAGCTCTGGCGAGAGCTCAATCGCTTCCTCGACTACCCTCCAACGGCCGACAAAGGTCGACGAGTGGAGGGCCACTATCCGAACCCTCATCGGCTTTGCCAGCGGCGACGCTCCGTGGCAACCAACGCCATCATTGCCGCGGCGAGACGACAAAACGCGGCGCCGGTGGCGGCGAGACTGTCGGAGGTGCAACCACCGTGCACTCTCCGCCAAGAAGGCCAAGATCGCCGACTCATCGGATCCACCTCGACAGCGACTCCACTGCATCGTCGGATCCGCGAGCTCGCCGCGATCAGCGCCAAGTTCTTCATGAGCGACAACAAGAGGACGCTCGAACCCGCATCGAGCGCCGAAGAGAAGCGCGACGTCAGTCCGACAGGCGCGCCGGGCCTTCTGTTGACATGCACACGCCGGAGGGGCCAGGCGACTTGCCATACGCGGTAGGTTGCCCTGCGTTCACTCGTGAGCTACGACAAGTCCAGTGGCCCAGCCAGAAAAACTTCAAACCAGACGCGTTTGAGAAGTATGATGGCAGGGCGCACCCGTCGGAGTTCCTCGGCATCTACACCATCGCGGTGCAGGCTGCGGGGGGGCAGGACGACAAGATCCTCGCCAACTACTTCCCGCCGTGCTCAAGCCCAACGTCAGATCTTGGCTCAGGCACTTGCCGGACAGCTCCATCTCCTCTTGGGCAGATCTGTGCCACAGTTTGTTGGCGCCTTCACAGGCGGCCACAAACCTCATGGCCAAGAGAGCGACCTTCACTTGCTCGCCCAGAAGGAAGGAGAGTCCCTGCGCAAGTTCATTCAGAGATTCAGCCGTGTGCACTACAACATCACAGACGTCCACCCTGCCGCGGTGATCAGCGCATTTCATCAGAATGTGCGGAACCGCAGGAGGAGGAGGAGATGGCGATGTGCAAAGTCAAGGACGCCGATGAGCTGTACGCCTTGGCCGACAAGTGTCTTGTGGCGAGGAAGGGAGGAGACTCCGTGAGAGAGTGCGTAAGTAGGATCAGACGGTGATGACACCGCGCCCGGCAAAGAAGGGCCGGCGGCGAGGCAACAGGAAGAAGAAAAGCCGAGAAGTGTTAGCTGTCGAGCAGTCCGGCAACGGAGGCGGCGACAAGAACGCCAAGGCTGGTGGCTCCGGCAAGGAGGTTGCCGCTGACGCCAACCACCAGTCGGTGGCGGCCGCCGACAAGCAGGACGGCTCCGGCAGGCAGTACTGCAAGATCCACCGCACCAAGGGCCACGATCTCCAGAGCTGCAAGAAGGTCGAGCAGCTCGTCGAGCAGCAGAGAGCTGAGTACGAGCGGCGAGACAAGGAGAAGGCCCAGGAAGGTGCTGGGGGAGCAAGCAAGAAACGTCCCGGCCGGGGAGGACGCCGCGACAAAGTCAAGCAGCGACAAGGAGATCGACCTCCCCGCGGCCGCGACAAGGATGAAGATGATGATGACGACGAAGATATGGAGGACGACGACGCCGATGAGCAGGAGTTTCAGAAAGCCACAGAGGTTCTCTGCGTTGACGGAGGTGCTTCCCTGCATACCTTCCACCGCCAACTCAAGCAATGGATGCGGGAGGTCAATGCAGCGGAACCATCCATAGAGTCACGCAAGCCTCTGAAGTGGTCTAGCACGCCTATCATTTTTGATATTGAGGACCACCCTGATCGCATAACTGCGGTCGGGTGCTTGCCGATGTTGGTCTCTCCAACCATCCGTAACCTCAAGGTCACAAAAATGTTAGTTGACGGCGGGGCGGCTTGAATCTGATCTCCTCCGCGGTGCTCCGAAGCTTCAAATCCTGACAATGAGCTCGAAGACCGGAACCTTCCAAGGAATCAATCCGGGAAGGAGCAAGCGAAGGGAAGAGTACGTTGCGGTCACATTTGGCGTGAGCTGAACTTCAGGATCGAGAGGGTTACGTTTGACGTCGCCGATATCACATTGCATTACAATGGGATACATGCCAGTCCAACACTCGCCAAGTTCATGGCAGCCACTCACTACGCCTACAACCTACTCAAGATGCCAGGCCAGAAAAGCGTCATCTCTGTCCATGGCGACAAGAAGGATGCCCTTATCTGTGCCGACAAGATCTTCCGGGATGCAAAGACCGCTGACAGATTGCCGACACTTGCCGCCAAGTTCCCGGGGAAGAAGACCAAGTCCAAGTCCGGCAAGGGCTCGATGCTCACTCCGGCAAGCGCACCTCTTCGAGTGCTGCGCCATCACGAGGACGCACCATCGAGCTCCACCGGCAAGTGCAAGAAGATGGTGGCTCCGCCGAAGACCAAGAAGGTGCCCGCCAAGGAGGACGGCAGCTGGTGGTACCTTCACCATCGGTGCCTCTCGACCCCAAATAGGAAGGCGCTCGTTGCTTTCCTGCGGGCGAATGTCGGCGTGTTTGCATGGCAACCGTCGATATCCCGGTGTTCCCGTGAAAGTGATTGAGCACCGCTGGCCGTTTTGTCCTCATCTTGCGCGCCCGTCAAGCAAAAAGTCGAAGCAAGCGGTGGGCGCCAAGAATTCATAGTCAAGAGATCAAGAAACTGGAAGCAGCAGGCCTTGTCAGAGGAGTGCTCCATCCTACGTGGTTGGCCAATCCTGTAGTCATGCGCAAGGCAAATGGGAAATGGAGACTTTGTATTGACTTCACGGATGTTAATAAAGCTTGTCCCAAAGATCCGTTTCCCTTGCCGCGCATTGACCAGATTGTTGACTCCACGGCTGGATGTGATTTGCTTTCGTTTCTTGATGCCTACTCGAGATACCATCGGATCTTCATGGCTGAAGAAGATGAGGAGAAGACCACATTCATCACACCATGTGGCACATCTTCGTTTCATACGGATGCCTTTCGGTTTGAAGAATGCCGGTTCAACATTTGCAAGGGTAGTCCATGACGCTTTTTAGCCGCAAATGCACGTAAATGTAGAAGCCTACATGGATGACATAGTGGTCAAGAGCAAGGACAAAGCAACTTTGGTTCAAGATTTGGGCCAGACCTTTGCAAATCTGCGCAAGATCAACCTCAAGCTCAACCCCGAGAAGTGCGTGTTTGGAGTCCCTTCCGCAAGCTTCTCGGGTTCTTCGTGTCTCGGCCGGGGATTGAAGCTAATCTCGACAAGATCAAGGCCATTGAGCAGATTGAAGGACCAAAGCGCGTCAAGGATGTACGAAGACTTGCGGTTGCGTGGCTGCTCTCGGCGGAGTTTATTTCTAGGTCTGGCTGAGGCTACCTGCCATTTTTCAAGATTTTGAAAAAGGCATGTCGATAAAATGGACTCGAAGCGGAGGCTGCGCTGCAGGACTTAAAGAGATACCTGTCCTCCACTCCAACACTTGTCGCACCTAGGCCACAAGAGAAGTTGCTGCTATATATAGCGGCAACCAATCAAAGTGGTTAGTGCTGCGTTAGTGGCGGAGAGGAGGCGGATGATGAGCCGACAACCACGGCAAACACATCCAGCGACAAGCGGGGGCTTCGCCGACAAGCTCTGGTCCCGACAAGGATGAGTCCGCGCAGACACGTGAACAGATCACGAGAAAAGGATGGTGCAGCGCCCGATCTACTTTGTCAAGACCCTTCCGCAGGGGCTAGGTCAAGGTACTACGGTGTGCAAAATTGCTTTTCGGCCTCCTCATGGCCTCGAGAAAGCTGCGCCATTACTTCCAAGCACATGAGATCACAGTTGTCACCCGCTTTCCCTCAAGAGGATCTTTGCGAGAATCCGAGCGGCAGGCGGGATTGTCGAGTGGGCACTGGAGCTGTCAAGCTTTGGTCTTAAGTTTGAAAGCACATCAACTATCCAAAGCGAGCCTTGGCAGAATTCATAGCAGAATGGACGCCAACGCCCGGATGAAGAGATTCCGGAGACGAGCATTCCCGTCAAAGAAGCAAGCAAAAGAGTGGCTGATGTACTTTGATGGTGCCTTCTCGCTGCAAAGGCGCCCGGTGCCCGGCGTCTTGCTTATCGCACCCACCGGAGAGCACCTCAAGTACGTCGTCGGATGCACTTTCCCAAGGAGCAAGCGACAAACAATACTGCGCAGTATGAATGTTTGCTTGCGGTCTCGAGATCGCAGTGGACCTTGGGATCAAGAAGCTTATTGTCAGGGGTGACTCGCAACTCGTCGTCCGCCAAGTCAACAAAGATTACCAGAGTCCATTGATGGAAGCCTACGTCGATGAAGTGAGGAAGCTGGAAGAGCACTTTGACGGCCTGCAAATGGAACATGTTCCAAGAGCTCAGAATGATATTGCTGACGGCCTGTCAAAGTGCGCCGCCTCAAGCTACAATGGAACCAGGGATCTTTGTGCTCAAGCGACTCAACCAACCGTAACACCATCAACGAGGCAGAATAAGAAGAGGAAGTTGGCCTCTGGTGACTATTTTCCCACAGAGCTTCCCGAAGCCCGTCGTTGCAAAGGTCCCCAAGATCAACACCAACAAGTGCTGAGGAGCAGTCCGCTCGGCTGCACCCGAGGTTTGTTTTGTTGAAGCGAGGCGTTCCCGACAAGTCTTGCTCCGGCAAGCTTGTCGGGGAGCATCAAGCTCGGCAGGGCCGCAGGTCCTCGCCAGAGAAGCTGATGTTCCCGCAGCAGCAGATGTGCCTTTAGTCCTTGTTGTCGAGCCACAAGCTCCAACATGGGCGCAGCAGATTGTCCATTTCCTTGAGACAGAGAACTTCCCGAAGAGCGGGAAGAAGCGGAAAGAGTAGCCCGGCGGTCAAGTATGTACCAGTTTGTCGACAAAGATACTGCATGTAAGAAGACTCAACGGTGTGAAATTGAAGTGTATTCCGGGGAAGATGGATGTAAGCTGTTGGCGAGAGATACATGGAGGCATATGTGGTCACCACATTGGCGCAAGAGCACTTGCCAAAGAAAGCTTTCCGGCAAGGTTTCTTCTGGCCGACAGCCCTCCAAGATGCAAGCTGCACAAGTAACCAAGTGTGAAGCGTGCAGTTCCATTCCAAGCAGATACACCAGCCAGCTCAAGCTCTCCAGACGATCCTTTTATCCCGGCCATTTTTCGTGCCGGGGCTCGACATCCTCGGTCCCTTCCCGAAGCTGTCGGGGGCTTTGAGTACTTATGCGTCGCCATCGACAAGTTCACAAAGTGGCCGGAAGTGGAAGCGATGAGGAAGGTGACAACACGATCGGCGGTCAAGTTCTTCAAAGTCGATTGTTTGCCGTTTCGAATCCCTAACAGGATCATCACCGACAACGGCACACAATTCTGAAGTCGCACCTTCATGCAAGACGTCCAAGACCTTGGCGCCAAGGTCTACTTTGCTTCCGTTGCTCACCCGAGAAGCAACAATCAAGCGAGAGGGCAAATGCTGAAGTGCTGCGGGCTCAAGACCAGAACTTTCGACAGGCTGCACAAGTCTGGAAGAAACTGGATCGAGGAGCTGCTGCGGTGGTTCTTTGGTCGATCGGGGCGATGCCGTCGAGCCACCGGCGGGCACCCTTTGCTCTAGTCTATGGAGCAGAGGCAGTTCTCCCCACGGAACTTCGTATACGGATCGCCTCGAGTACTCGCTATGATGAGCTTGAGCAAGAGCAGCTGCGACAAGATGACGCTGCTCCTCGAGGAGGATCGTCTTCGAGCTGTCAGAGCCGCCGCTTCTGACAAGCCTAACGTCGCTACCATAGCCGCAGGGTTAGTGCCGAAGTCTCGAGGAAGGCGACCTTGTTCTTGGTAGCGTTCAGTCCGCCAAGAATTCAAACAAGTTGACGCCTTGAAGTGGGAAGGCCCTTATCGGGTGAAAGCGAGTCACTAGGCTCCTGGCGCTGTCCGCCTTGAGACCGAAGATGGCATTCCGGTGAGCAAGTCCCGAACATTGAGCATCTTCGTAAGTTTTACCCATAGGGCGCGGTTGTCGGAATCCGTTAAAGCAACCACCTTTTGTACAAGTCTTGCCGCTGTTGCATGTAATCCTTCGTACAAAGCCGGGCGCAGACCCCGTGCATCAGTAAAGCCCATGTGTTGCGCACAACTTGTCAAGTTCATGCTTTCATCATTTTATTGCATGTTTTGGCTAACACTTTGTGCAGCAACCATACCCGGTAAGCAGAATCGAGCCGCTAGGCTCCATAATGTTATTTCTTCTTCTTTTTCTTTTCTCAAAGGAAAGAAGGCTCCCTCAAGCACAAGTTAACCAGGGGTGATGAGGAGATGATACTATGGACCAGGCACCGCTCGAGGAAGTTTCACCTCATCGGGAAGCAAGAAACAGAAAATCTAAGTTGCCAAAGTTTGAGCAATCAATTTTTAAATTTTCGTTATCTTCCTCGAACGATAGTACTTTGTATGGAAAACCTGTGCGCAGAGGAACCAAATCGTGACTGGTCGCGCCCTTACTTTGTTTCGAGTCCGCTCAACAACTTAAGTGAGCTGCGGCTAGTCCGCGACAAGGTTGCTTGTCGGTAGCGACCCCGCCAGCAGGCTGCTGAAGTTCCGCACTCGGCGCTCGCGGCAAGGGTGCCTGCACCGGCAAGTTTCCCTAAATGCGTAGGGTAATAACATACAAAGGAAGGAATCAAGCAGAGGAAATAACGTTGCATTGATCGATTCACCTAAGATAGAGTATATTACAGAATAACTTGTCGCTGATCTAACAAAGTTTTCTAAACATGATCAGCAGCGACAAGGGAAAGATAAGGTTGGCGGCCTAGTCTACGCGGGTCGCCTTTGATCCGCTTGATCTTGTTCACCTTGTCCACAATGGGTGCGACAAGGGCTTTGAGCTCCTCACGTTGGCGTCGGACGCCAAGGATCTGAGGACACCGTTAAGGCCGAGGCCGGGTTGCGGAAGGCCACCTTCATCAACACCTTCTCGAGGGCCCCTGCACAAACCTGGCGAGATTCCTCGGCAAGCTGCTTCGACCTCCTCCCGGAGTCGCGGAGGCCCGCTACCACGCCTTTGAAGAATAGGCTAAGCTTGACGCTGGGTTGGAGATGCTCGTCAGGAGAATGCGCAAGGTCCGCCATCCCAGCTCCATTAGCTCGTTGTGGATGTCGGCGGCGGTGTCCACAAGACCTTCGGTCCGATGCTCCACGCTCTCCCTCAAGGTGTTACGGGCGGAGGCAGCATTCGCCCAGCTCCTCCTTGGCCTTGATCGCCTCCAACAAGCCCACCTCCCGCTCTGGCACCATCCAACGTCTGCGTCAGAGTGGTGATTTCAGCTCGAGATCCGCCTTGGAGTCCTTGGCGGCGTCGAGCTCCTTGGCCTGTCGGCCGAGCGGACCTGCAGCTCGCCCAGCGTGTGGGCGTCCTTCTCGCGCTCACGCTTGAGCACGACAAGCTCTTTGCCGCTCTTCTTGAGGGTGGCCTCCAGCTGTGCCACCTTCGCCTTCAGCTCTTCCTTGGCGGCCTCGGCGGCTGCGACAGCGTCCTTCGCTTCCTGAAGCGCCCGCCAAGCGACTCCTCACGCGTGGCAAGGTCCTCCTCGTGGCTGTCCAGATTGACCTTCCGCTGTGCCAACTCGCTTTCCTGCGCGGGGAGCTTCTCGGCAGCCAGCCGCTGCTCCTCATCAGCTGCGGCCTTCTCAAGGATGAAGGCCGTGCGCTCTTCATGAAGTTGCCCCCGCGCTTCTGCCACGTCGCGGAGGGCTTCTTTGTTGGCGCTCCGGAGCTCCTCGGCGCGCTTCTCCATGTCCGCTCCGGCCCTCGCGACAAGGGCTTCCCGGGTCTCTAACTTGGCCTGGCGGGTGCGGTAGAGAGACATCAGCTTCTTCAGCAGCTGCTCTCCTCGGACTCGCCGCTGCTTGCGCGCATCCACCAGCGTCGGCCAATGAGGACGCGAGTAGCTCGCCGTCGAAGGTCTCGCCCTCGACCGGCGCCCTGGAACTCGGTTCCCAGGGGAGCTTGATGAAGACGCCTTCGCCGGCCTTCAGGTAGGTGCCGGGCTGGGGCTCCTCGGAGCCTGACGCCGCGGCAGCGGCGGGGGAATCGGCTGTCGGTGTAGAGCTTGCCGCTCCTGCGGCCTCGGGGCCGTCAAGACGACCGCCCGACCCTCGCCCGGCCTCTGCGTCGGCAGCCTCGGTGGCCTCCTGTAACGGGCTCGTCGGCGACGGCCTCTTCTTCCACGACGATGACCTCTTCTTCCTCGACGGCGGCCTCGTCGGTGTTGCCGCGCGTTTCCTCCTCGCCGGCGGCCTCGACCTCCATCGGGTCTGCGTCAGACGAAGAAGGGGGAGTCAAGCAGATGTTCAAAAAAGAGAAACAAAAGAAAGCAAACCCAAGGGAAAATTTCGTGTAAGGGGGTTACCTGCAACGGGATCCGCAGCTATGACCTCGACCATTTGGAGGGTCATCGCGCCGTCCCTTGCCGGGGTAGCCTCCCTTGCCGGGGTGGCCTCCCTGGTCGGAGGGAGCTCCCTTGCCGGGAGTTCTCCCTTGGCGGCGTGGTGGCAGCGGGCAGGATCTCGGGGCGGCTTCGAGCCCTCCCCGATGAGGCTGCTCCGCCTCCCACACAAGCACACAAATCGGATATCAACAGAGAAGGAGCACCCCTGCACACCTAATAGTAAGAAAAAACTGCACACTTACTGCAGGGGCTGTGCTTTGGGGCTGCCGGAGGAAGGGCTGCGGGTCCGGCAAAGGCGATCTCGGGCCGTCCCCGTCAGCCACGGGAGAATCGTCCTCGACGACGACCGTCGGGATCTTGGCCCTCTTCGCCCGCTCTGGGCGGCGTCACGAAAAGGAAAGAGTCCAGAACAAAGCAAATCAGATTCTAGATGAAGCAATAAAAATTGAAGAGATACAAGCACAATCGCGAGAAGCTTACTCTTCGCCTTCCTCCTCGGAGCTGAGTGCGGAGAAATCAAACTCCGGCCCGCCTCCGGTGCGATGAGGCGGGGGAGTGGGCTCTCTTGGCCGCTTGGCGGAGGCGTCGGCGGCGGCTGAGAAGATTCCACCCGCTTGTCGCTGCAGTTTGGGGCGCTCCCATGCAACCTCGCTTGCCTGGTGGGCTGGTCGGCGGCTAACTTTGCTGTGGGCAGTCTCTGCCGCCGACTCGTCTCCAACCCTGCGAAGCGCCTCCTCGGCGGAGCCGGGGCTCCGATTAAGGCAAGTCGCTTGGCGGAGGAGAAGAAGCGCCCTCGGCGGGTCCACTCGACCGGCCTCGGTCCCGACAAGCTCGTCCTCGCCGGGCGACCTCCCCTCGCTTCGGCAAGGCTTGCCGCCTTCGCCGCCTCCGCCTCCTCCACGGTGAACCCGAAGGCTGCAGCGGCAGCGTGCTGCCGCCTCCTCCACCTGGTGGCAATCCGCGCCATCTCCTGCCGGTGGTGTCTCGGTGAGCCTCTTACGCTTTCGTCGGGCGGATCGGCACCTCTTGCAAGTCGTCGAAGAATTGCTGCACGACCTCGTCGGGGGCTCCTGCCAGGTCGGGACGATCCGTGGGAGTCGCCGCGGTGGCATCATGGCGCTGGATGCGGTCGAGCGCCGAGTTGTTGCACAACGGACGACCCGCTGCAACCTGAACCACTCGGGATGTTCGGGTCATTCTTGAACAGCTCGAGCAGCACTGAATCCAGCTCCATGACGGTGAAGTTCCAATTCAGGCCAGGCGCAGCCTCATGATGTCCGCCGCGTTCGAACTCCCAAGGAGGCCTCCCCTTTCCTGCAAGGGAGCGTCTGGCGGCGAATGAAGTCTGCGCCAAGCTGCTCCCTCATCAACCCGGCAAGCCTGAGGCGCAGAATTCGGGTCACAGCTATCTTCAGCTTCGCATCCTCCGGCGCCAAGTTACTCCAATCCTTGCCGCGTGCAATTGGGGTTTGGCGCACGGCGGTGAAGGGCTGTGGGTTCTCCTCCACGACCCAGCACCAGTTGGCTCTCCACTCCTCCCACTTGTTCCGAAATTACCCCACTAGGTAGGCCTCCTTCTTGCCGATCCTAGAGACCCGTGCTATTCCTCCGGCAAGTGGCTCTCCTCTCGACACGGGAACAAAGAAATGGCGGAAGAGTGCCACGTTCGGGTGGATTCTCGACAAAGTTTTCGCACAAATGTGCGAAAACAAACAAGGTCAAGATGGCGTGGGGGGAGAAATCAAGGAGGTGGAGGCCAAAGGTGTTCATTATGTCGCAAAAGAATTCGGAAAACGGCGGGCAAAGACCGCAATAGAAGAACAGGGCGAAGAAAGGGTATCCTGTTGGGGCCAGATCAGCGGCGGAGGCGGGGAGCACCCTTGTGCGCGGATGCGCACGAGTCTCCGTCGACCAAAAAAGGTAGAAGACGTCCCGCAGCTCCCTGCGCCCGAGCTGCGGGGGAAGACGGCCCGCTCCTTGCATGCGCCCATGAGCCGCTGCGCCTCGGCCGACTTGACGCCCCTCTCCTTATCGGCCTTGAAGCCATGGCGAGGGGGCGGAGGAGGTCGCCGGCGGTGAGTGTGCTTGCGGCGAAGAGGGCGGGCGCTGCTCTTCGCACTGAGAGAAGAAGAGGGAGCGGCGGTGGTTTCTTGACAAGACAGCAATGGCGGTGGGCGGCCTGCCTGCCTCGCTTCCTCCGCTTATAAGGGGAGGAGGGGCGGACGTTCGCTTATATTAATAAAGAACCCCCAACGACCGCCCACGATCTTCGCCTGACGCCCACGTCCGGTGCGTGCCGTTAGTGGAGATCGTGGTGGGTCCGGGCGAAGGCGGTGTGGTCGAGGCCACGCGTGTCCGATGCAGTTACGGGCCTGGCCCGACAAGCGCTTCGGCACTGTACGGCCCGAGCCCGGGGCTCTGTCGGTGTACTAGAGTAGGGGTACCCTAGTATCACAGTACTGCACGGACAGTTGCAGCACCCCGCGGCAGGTTTGCCTCGTCACCGCCAATCTCCTCCGTGGCTCCCTTGGAGCCATTCAAGAACAAAGTATTAGATTGAGAAGACAAGGTCCCGACAAGAGGAGCTTGTCGGGAAGGCCACTCGAGCACGCAGAAGACAAAGGCCCGGCAAGAGGAGCTTGCGGGAAGGCTCGGGACGCGACAAGTCTCCAGGCGCGACAAGGATTCGGCCTCGTCAAGGCGCTATACGCGGCATGCAACTTCTCTCCGTCTACCCTCCAGCTCACCCAGCGACGTGTCGCCATGGGACCGTTCCATGGGCGGCGTGTCGGCGGCTGTCTTGCGGCCAGCGGAGAGCAGCGATAAGCGGCGCTGACAGTTCGCCATCGTGGCGGCGGAGGCACACCGACGGTCTGTTACCTTTGTTTGGGCGACAACGACGGGCATTTATTGCTTTTGTCCCTTGCCGTCAGAGTTAGGTATTTTGCACTGTACCTTTGTTCAAGTAGGTGTACCAACTCCTGTTTTTACATTTGTACCCCCGCCTATGTTGCCACCTGTCGGAGACCCCTTGAGCATATAAAAGGAGGCCCGAGTGCAACGTAGAAAGGGTTCGGTTCCGCGGGTTCCGCAGTAGGGGTTGGTTCGATTCATTCGACTGGCCGTAGACTAGACACACTCACGCTAGGTTTTGTAGCTCGCATTGCTCCCTAGCAAGAACACAATAGATCAAAGAAGCAGTAGGAGTTTTATCTCTCCGGAGAGCTCCGAAGCTGGGTAAACCGCTCGTGTGCATCACCTCGATCCGCTCTTCGTGCGACCTCCGCCCCCCTCCGAACCACAAGGGGCCCGGTCCGCCGGCCCCATAGGTGTTCGCGGGCACGATCAGCCTCCCCGACAATGGCGCTATCGACACTTCTATGGGAAAGGTGGTATAGGGATGGTGTGTTGGGAAACATTGCATGGGAAATAAAAAATTTCCTACGCTTACCAAGATCTATCTAGAGATTGCATCTACATACTCTTGTAGATCGCTAAGTGAAAGCGTTAAGAAACATGGTTGATGTAGTCGAACGTCTTCGCGATCCAATCATGATCCGTGCCGCGAACTCCCGATCCAAGTGCCGAACGGACGGCACCTCCACGTTCAACACACGTACGGTTTGATGACGCCTTCACCTCCTCGATCCAGCAAGCGATGGTGAAGTAATAGCTCGAGTCCTCCGGCCGCACGACGACATGGTGGCGGTGGTGGTGGCAAAATCTCAGCAGAGCTTCGCTAAGCACTACGGAGAGGAATGGATGCGAGGGAGAGGAGATGCAACCCCGTGGTGTGGAGATGTGCTCTTGGGGTGCGGCTGCCCTCTCTCTACCTCTATATATATAGGGGAAGGGAGGAGGGGGTGGCGCCCCTAGGGTTTCCCCTAGGGGGGGGGGGGCTAGGGCAGATGTGATCTCCCTTAGGGTGACTTGCCCTCCAGGCCGGGAGGTGGGAAGACCTAGGGGGGCGCCCACAACCCTCCTGGTTACGTGAGATGAGGTGAGGGGGGCGCTCGACCCCTTGGTGGGCTGGTTTGCCCCCTCCCCTTGGCCCATGGGCCCCCCCAACACTTGCCGGGGCCCTCCGAAACCCCTCTCGGTGACGCTGGTCATTACCCGGTACCCTCGGAACAATTCCGGACTCCAATACCCTTCGTTCAATATATCGATCTTCACCTCCAGACCATCCGGAGTTCCTCATCACGTCCGGGATCTCATCCGGGAATCCGAACAACCTTCGGTAACCACCATAATGACTCAACTATACTTATGTCGTCACCAAACGTTAAGTGTGTAGACCCTGCGGGTTCGAGAACTCTGCAGACATGACCGAGACACCTATATGGTCAATAACCAATAGCGGGACCTGGATGCCCATATTGGTTCCCACATATTCTACAAAGATCTTATCGGTCAAACCTCGATGTCAAGGATTCATCTAATCCCGTATGTAGTTCTCTTTGTCTATTGGTATGTTACTTGCCCGAGATTCGATCGTCGGTATCTCCATACCTAGTTCAACTCGTTACCGGCAAGTCTCTTTACTCGTTCCGTAATACAAGATCCCGTGACTAACTCATTGGTCACATTTCTTGCAAGCTTATTGTGATGTTGTATTACTGAGTGGGCCCTTAGATACCTCTCCGTCATACAAAGTGACAAATCCCACTCTTGATCCATGCCAACTCAACAGACACCCTCGGAGATACCTGTAGAGCACCTTTATAGTCACCCAGTTACGTTGCGATGTTTGGTACACACAAGGTACTCCTCTGGTGTTAGTGAGTTGGATGATCTCATGGTCATAGCAATAAACTTGATACGATCATATGCTACGTTCATAGTTTGGGTCTTGTCCATCACATCATTCTCCTAATGATATGATCCCGTTATCAAATGACAACTCATGTCCATGGCTAGGAAACCATAGCCATCTTTGATCAACGAGCTAGTCCGGTAGAGGCTTACTAGGGACCTGTCATTGTCTATGTATCCACACATGTATTTGTGTTTCTGGTCAATACAATTATAGCATGGATAATAAACGTTTATCATGAATAAGGAAATATAATAATAACCACTTTATTATTGCCTCTAGGGCATATTTCCAATAGTCTCCCACTTGCACTAGAGTCAATAATCTTGCATTACATGGCAATGAATCTAACACCCATAGAGTTCTAGTGTTGATCGTGATTTGCCCATGGAAGAGGTTTAGTCAACGGATCTGCGGCATTCAGGTCCGTATGCACTTTGAAAATGTTTATGTCTTCCTCCTTGATGCAATCGTGGATGGAATTGAAGCGTCGCTTTATGTGTCTAGTGTCACACCCTGATTTTTGGCCCTTTCTTTTTCTTTTGATTTTTTGAGGTTTTTGCTTGAGCTTTCTTTTTATGTGGTTATCTGGTCTGGAAATTGGAGAAGATGACCTCTTCTTCCTCTCCAGAGTGGCTTATCATCCTCAAATCCTTCCCAAGACCTTGCCATTTTCATCTTGGCCCAACCCCAATATTATTTTCTAGGGAATATTCATTTTTCCATTAAAGGAATAACCCAGTTTGCCCTAGGTTGTGAAGCAACCTGTATTTCTGTCACTCCCAAAATTCCCAAATAATTCTCATAAATTGTTTGGGTCATATCTTCCTCAGATATGTCAAAATCCTTCCTTGGCATCATCAAAGATAATTCACAAATATTCCTTTTCTCATTCTCTTTGGTTGAATGACCCCAAACTTTTTGGAAACCTTTTCATGTCCATATCATTGTCTCCTGTCAAAATTCAACTCAAATTTTCCTAGTGAATATTCCTGAGCAATCTTCCAAAGTTCATGTCAGAGGGAATTCTTTGTGAAGGAACTAGTAGCTAGGATAACTCAAATGAGTTGAAATTGTTTCACACTACTTCATGTGCTCATATCATCACTCTCCTGAAGATTTGAGCTCATGCAATGCATCCATGTGAGCTGAACATCAATTCTTTGTTTCTGGTCAGATTTTCAGTTTGTGAAGCAAGTATATTTTATGTTGCTTCAATGTTGCTGAAACTTTACCAGGACCTTCTCCTATCCATATAACCTATCTCCACAAGATTTGGGCTCATTTCGTTCAGCCATTTTCCCTCAGGATTTTTCCCAAGATTCTGTCCAAAGAGGTGCTTCATGAAGGAAGTACCATTTTGGCTTGGCCAAATGGCATGAAATGTTTATGGCACTCTCATATGGCCAAATCATCATTCCATGTCCATTTTCAGCTCAATCCATCACCCCTAGTGAGTGCCACTTCATGTTTTTGCTTCTGGACCAGATTTTGCAGTTGCAAAGCAAGTGTATTAAATAATTGTCCAAATCACCTGAAAATTAACAGGACTATAGTCCTTCCTATCCGAAACCTCCCTGACATCAAGCTTTCCTCTTAACCTCACTAAGTTGATCACAACACTGCGGTCAAGTTTGCTACAACAAACTTGTGAAGCTTGTTTCTTTCTACTCTCAGTACCTCTGCTCGTTTCATTGATTCAGGGCTGCTCTATGTTGGAGGGACTTCGTGCCAGATATCATTTGGTAGAACACGCGACATTGTGTGCACTAGTGCACGCAGTGATCAAATGGCTGGCATGCCATATGTTTGCTCTAGCGCCTCTGTCTTCTTCTACCTATCTTTGCTCGTCGTCCCAGCGCGCCCGTGAATGTCTAGCAGCTCACCCTCATTGTCCTCTTCTTCCCTGACCTCACTCCCCCTCTGGCAGCTCGCTCGTTTGAGCTTGTCGCCGCGCGCCCACGGACAAACTGTAGCCGTCTGTCTCTGTGCGCGCCCTGGCTGCTTCTCCGCCATGCCCCTCGACCTCTTCTGCTCCTTGACTCCCCTCTGGCCTCTCCCGTCGCCTTCCTCGCCTCAGGAGCACCCTGTTTGTCGCCAGAGCTTTGGCCGAGCCCGAGCGGCGGCACTCGGCCACAGCACCCGCGCCTTGGCTATAAGTAGGCCACCCGAGCCCCTCCTTTCATCTCCATCGGCCTCCCTCGCTCCCAGTACCCCGCCCCACTTCTTCCCCGAGCCGGAGCTACTCTCCCCACCGCCCTTTGTCGCCTCGTGTTAAATTGTGATCCAAAATTATACTGTGTTGGACTAGACGTAGTACAACTGGTGTGGGCCTTTGCATTGACGTCGACGCGTACGAGTACAACTCGTTTACTTGTACAACAAGGACTCCTATGTGTTGCCCCTCATATATACTCCATGTAGTTGCACCTAAGATGGTCTGTCGTCTCATGCTTGTAATACTCCTCCTCATAGTGATTGTGCCTTCGTGCGTCCGTGGTTTTCTCCCGCAAGGGTTTCCACGTAAAAATCTCCGTGTGATCTCGTGTCTCTTTTATTCGCGTTATTATCTAACAATTGGTATACAGAGCCATGTTTCAGATCGAGATTTGAGACGAGAGATTAGGGTTGCGGTGTGTCCGCTGCCCCTGCACGCGGTCGGCCGATCCGAAGGCAGATCGATTTCCGCTGCGCGCCGCTGCAGATATCCGTTGTCCGACTGGAGATCTATTTGCACTGCTGTGACGCCCTACAAAGCTGTGCGCTTGTCTGATCCACCAAGCCGCAAGTTGCAGCAGGTGCAAGCTTCAAGTCCCCAGATTCGGCGGCAAGCGATCTGACCAGCCATCGCTTCCCGTGTGGAGGCCGAAGCCACGTTCATCTACCAAGCCGTGTGGAGTACTAGTTTGAGTACTGTTCACATGAAGCCACCAGGTCCAGATTCGCGTTCTTTAAGGACAACGCTAACGCCCACACGTGTGGTGAGAGTCAAACCAGTCCACACGCCTTATAACACACAGACTACGCCATGTCACCGCATGCATGCATGTGAAAATCTTTTTGGATTTTCTGTTTTTAAAATATTTTATCTCTTAAATGAAAAATCCGATTGAAGATCCGTTTTCACCATTAAATCCCTCGCGACGAGATCTTCAAAACCAGATCTCATATCAATATATTTCGACAATTTTTTTTGGGTTAAAAGTTGCCGTGTCTATTGCACATGAATTGCCATGATGTTTACACTGAAGTTGCCATGATATGTTTCCGCTATTTTCTTCTACATTTAAAAGTAAATTTTGACATATTATAAAACAGGGATTTAAGAAACTAGACTTGTCATGCACCATAAATTAAAATTGCCATGATACATGCACTTAAAATTACCATGGTTCATACAAAAAAATATTTTCATAGTCAAAGTACTAGAATTGCCATCATCAAAAAACTAAAATTGCCATGATCTACAAACTAAAATTACCACATGGCAACTTTAGTTTAAGCACTATGGCAACTACAGTGTAAACATCATGGCAACTTTTGGGCAAAAAAAGAATTCGTCGAAACATATCAACATGGGGTCTAGTTTTAAAGACTCGTCGAGACGGATTTAATGGTGAAAAAGGATTTTTAGTTCGCTTTTTAATTAGGAGATAAAACGTTTTTAAGCCGAAAACCAAAAAGATTTCTGCTGATGTCATGTGTTCATACATGGCAAAATGAGTGGTGATGGAGGCGTGTGGGCGATGTGCAAACGCCCACACGTGTGGGCGTAGTTTTTCTGTTCTTTAATCCTCTCTGATCAAGAGCTAGTACTAGATAGCCAGCTACTAGTACTATTTGTCACATGAAGCTAAGTTGGTTTTTTCAATTGCTACGTCCACTACGAAATAAGCTACCAGGTGCTATCTTCTCTGTTTTGTTTGCCCCGCATATTAATTCTATCAAGAATTATTTTACTCCAGACTTGTACTACTTTGTGCACAGTTTTTTATTGACTCATGGCTTCCATGAAGTACGATCTTCCGCTGCTGGACCATGACACAAGGTTTAACCTATGGCAAGTCAAGATGCGGGCGTTGTTGGCACAGACCGACTATGATGAAGCACTGGATAGTTTTAGGAAGAACCGAATTGAGGATTGGACTGGTGAGGAGAAAATAATTGATCGTAAGGCTTTGTCAAAAATTCAACTCCATTTGCATAATAATATTTTGCAGGAAGTTTTGAGCGAGAAAACTGCCACCGCTCTATGGTTAAAGCTGGAAGGGATATGCGTGACTAAAGATCTCACCAGCAAGTTGCATCTGAAGCAAAAATTATTCCTGCACAGATTACCCGAGGGAGGTAATGTTTTGAATCATATTTCAGAATTTAAAGAGATCAATCTGATCTAGCTGCAATGGAGGTTAAGTATGAAGAGGAAGATACTGCTTTAATGCTACTTTGTTCACTGCCAAGTTCATATACCAACTTTAGAGGCACCATATTATATAGTCGTGATACTCTCACGCTTAATGAAGTTTATGAAGCTTTGAACTCTAAGGAGAAGATGAAATTAATGGTGCCTCATGATGGTTCAAGTTCATCCCAAGCCGAGGGATTATCTGTTCGTGGCAGGACAAAGGAGAAGAACTCACATAATGGAAACAGGGGCAAAAGTAAAAAACGGCTATAGGGGCCGGTCGCAATCCAGAGACAAGAAGTATTGCAGGTATTGCAAGAGAGACGGGCATGACATCTCTGAGTGTTTCAAGTTGCAGAATAAACAAAGAGGAAAGGTAACAAACAAGGTGAAAATTCTGCTAACGTTGCTCGTGATGATAGTTCCGATGATGCTCTTGTCGTTATTGCTGGATGTGCTGAGACCAATGATGAGTGGGTACTTGACACTGCTTGCACTTTTCATATGTGTCCACATACAGATTGGTTTACTACTTTCGATTCCACTACTTCTGCTGGTTCCGTTTTGGGTTTTGATAATTCACCATGCAAGATTGAAGGCATTGGTTCCGATCGAATCAAGATGTTTGATGGCACAATCAGAACTTCGACAGATGTTTAGTATATTCCGAAGATGAAGAGAAATCTTATCTCTATGAGTGCCCTTGATGCAAAGGGGTACAAGTATTCAGGTGGAGATAGTGTTTTGAAGGTCACCAAAGGTTCCCTTGTTGTGATGAAAGGTGACTTAAGTTCAACTAATGGTCTTTACTACCTTCGAGGTTCTACCGTTTCAGGTAACACTACTCTAGTTATTTCAAAGAATTCTGATTGTGATGCTGCCAAACTTTGGCATATGCGTCTTGGACATATGAGTGATTGGTTTCGCAGAGTTAAATAAGAGAGGTCTTCTTGATGGATATGAACCTGGTAAATTGAAATTTTGTGAGCATTGTATCTTCGGCAAACACAAGAGGGTGAAGTTCAACACTTTGACTCATACAACTGAAGGTATTCTTGATTATGTGCATTCTGATTCATGAGGACCATCTCGCAGAAAGTCACTAGGTGGTGCTAGTTACATGCTGACTATTATTGATGATTATTCGAGAAAAGTTTGTTCTTATTTCTTGAAGCTTAAATATGAAGCATTCTTAGCATTTAAGGAGTGGAATATTATGATTGAGAGACAAACTGAAAAGAAGGTAAAAATACTTTGCACTGATAATGGTATGGAATTTTGTTCTACCAATTTAAGAAATATTGCAAGTCTGAAGGCATTGTCAGACACTACACCGTTCCTTATACTCCTCAACAAAACGGTGTTGCTGAGCGTATGAACATGACGATTATTTCCAGAGCCCGTTGCATGTTGTCCAATGCAGGTTTGCATAGGCATTTTTGGGCTGAGGCCGCTTCCACTGCTTGTTATCTCATTAACCGTTCACCATCTATTGCTCTTAATAAGAAAACTCCAATTGAGGTATGGTCTGGTTCACCTGCTGATTATTCACAATTGAGAGTTTTTGGTTGCACTGCTTATGCTCATGTAGATAATGGAAAATTGGAGCCTAGGGAAGTTAAGTGTCTCTCTTGGTTATAAGTCTGGTGTTAAAGGTTTTAAATTATGGAATCCTGAAACCCACAAGGTTGTTATTAGCATAAATGTTATCTTTAATGAATCTGCTATGTTACATGATGTTGCATCTACTAATGTTCCCGTTGAGAGTGAACAACAGCCTATTGTTCAGGAGCCTACTGTTCAGGTGGAGCATGTTATTGATTCAGGTGATACATCTGGTAATGAAATTGTTGATGCACATGATGAACCCGTCGTTAATGATGATCATGTTACCTCCATTCCAAATCAACCTATTGTTCCACCCAGTTGGAATCTTGCACGTGAAAGAGTTAGGCGGGGTACTAATAAACCTGACAGGTTAATTGAAGAGTGCAATATTGTTTCTTTTGCTTTATCAGTTGTAGAAGAAATTGAAGGTAATTCTGAGCCTTCTTCATATTCCGAGGCTATTATTTCTGGTGATAGTAATAAGTGGATAACCTCTATGCATGATGAGATGGAATCACTTGAAAAGAATGGCACTTGGGATTTAGTAAAATTACCTAGAGAGAAGAAACCTATTCATTGCAAGTGGGTTTTCAAGAGGAAAAAAGGTGTTTCTCCTAATGACGAGACAAGATATAAAGCAAGGTTAGTTGCTAAAGGTTACAGTCAGATTCCAGGTATTGACTATAATGAAGTCTTTTCTCCTGTTGTGAAGCATAACTCTATTCACACTTTACTCAATATTGTTGCCATGCATGATCTTGAGCTTGAACAATTGGATGTTAAAACTGCATTTTTACATGGAGAATTAGAAGAGGATATTTATATGGAATAACCTGAAGGGTTTGTTATTCCTGGAAAAGAAAAGCTTGTCTATAAGTTAAAGAAATCTCTTTATGGATTGAAGCAATCCCCAAGACAGTGGTACAAGAGATTTCACACCTTTATGCTCTCTCAAGGTTTCAAAAGGTCTAATTATGATAGTTGTGTTTATTTGAAATCTGTCAATGGTTCAACTATTTATTTGCTCCTTTATGTTGATGATATGCTAATTGCTGCAAAGAGTATGTCAGATAGTGATGAACTAAAGAAGCAATTGAGTAATGAATTTGAGATGAAGGATTTGGGTGCAAGAAAGAAAATTCTTGGCATGGAAATATCCAGAGATAGACCGTCTGGAAAAGTATATCTAAGTCAGAAGGGATATATTGATAAAGTTCTTCATCGTTTTAATATGCATAATGCCAAGCCGGTGAGTACTCCGTTAGCTGCACACTTCAAATTATCATCAGCTTTATGTCCTAAGTCGATGCGTATATTGAGTACATGTCTAGAGTTCCCTATTCAAGTGCAGTTGGTTCACTTATGTATGCCATGGTTTGTTCTCGTCGGATTTATCTTATGCATTGAGTGTTCTCGATAGATACATGGCTAATCCTGGAAAAGAGCATTGGAAAGCAGTTCAGTGGATTTTCGATACCGCGTGGTACTTCTAATGCTTATTTATAGTTTGGGAAAACTGGAGATGGACTTGTTGGTTTTGTTGATTCTAATTTTGCTGGTGTTTTGGATAAGAGAAGATCACTCACAGGTTATGTTTTCACCATTGGTGGTTGTGCTGTGAGTTGGAGAGCAACTTTGCATTCTATTGTGGCTTGTTCCACTACTGATGCCGAGTATATGGCTATTTCCGAGGCATGCAAAGAAGCTATCTGGTTGAGAGGTTTGTACGCTGAGCTTTGTCGAGATTCATCTTGCCCTACCGTATTTAGTGACAGTCAAAGTGCTATATATCTTACAAAGAATCCAATGTATCATGAGAGGACAAAGCACATTGTCGCCGATTTCATTATATTCGAGATGTTGTTCTGTCAAGGCAATTTGAAGGTATGCAATATAAGTACTCATGATAATCCTCGCCGACGTGATGACAAAGCCGGTTCCTACCAATAAGTTTGAGCTTTTCTCGTGCTTAGTTGGTATTTCTCACTAGTCCTATGGACTTTGACGCACAAGGTGTTTATGCTGATTTGGATGGAGTTATTTACTTTCTTCGACTACTGGAGGGAATTTGGATCAAGGTGGAGATTGTTGAATTGTGATCCAAAATTATACCGTGTTGGACTAGATGTAGTACAACTGGTGTGGGCCTTTGCGTTGACGTCGACGCGTACGAGTACAACTCGTTTACTTGTCCTACAAGGACTCCTGTGTGTTGCCCCTCATATATACTCCATGTAGTCGCACCTAAGACGGTCTGCCGTCTCATGCTTGTAATACTCCTCCTCATAGTGATTGCGCCTTCATGCATCCGTGGTTTTCCCCTGCAAGGGTTTCCATGTAAAATTCTCCGTGCGCTCTCGTGTCTCTTTTATTCTTGTTATTATCTAACACCTCGGCCGCCGGCGAGCCCCGCCTCGATTTCGGTGAGCCAGCCTTTCCCCGTCCTACTTTCCACCTCTAGATGCCTCCTCCACCACCTAGAAGCCACCCCAGATCCATTTCTCCAACTCTGGCGACCCCCTAGCCGTGTTTTCTCCGGCAACCGAAGATCCCTCCTCCGCGAGCTCGACTGCGACCGCCACAGAGCTTCTCGGCGGCGAAAATTGCTACCCCCCGACGCGTTTCCTTCCCCTGAGTGTTTCGGTAGGTGGCACGCCTCGGATGATGGCCGGACACACCGACAATCCTCGTCGGGGCGGTCGGCCTCATCTCTGCTTCGTCCGGCGCGGGAGGAAGAAGAAGGAGGAGTGGGAGGAGAGAGAGAGAGAGACGAGTGGGACCCGCCCGTCAGTGACCCGAGCGCCTGGCCCCACCTCTGCCAGCGTGGCAAGTGGAAACGGCATCCCCAGAGTACGTTTCGTTTATAGAAAGCATATTGTCTTCAAATACATTTTCTGTTTTTCTGTCTAGGTCCAGTCTAAGAATATTTTTATCACAGATAGGTCCCTGGCAGAAAACCCCTCCTAACTTTTTGCTCGTGACTCCGATTGAGGTGATTCAAACGCCCACATCCGTGTCTCGTCAAGCCCGTTCTGTACATATTATTTTCACTATGTGTTCACATTTTTAAAATGACCTTTATGCCCTTGCCCCTAATCAGCCCCCTTTGAGGGAGAACCCTTTCCGACGATCCTTTCCGCGAGCTTTCTGCACTTCTCCCCGATGTATTCTTCACCCCCAGGCAAGCCACGGCATCCACTTTCATGATAGCCATGTAGTAGCCATAGTTTTCTACTTGAACATTTAATAAGTGCTTGTTTGTCTGCATCTGCTATCGTTGTTTCGGTAATGCTTATAGATCTGTGTTCACCTTCATGTGATGCTCTTCTGCATCTTGTTATCTTGTACTTCTTGCTAGTATTATTGTTACATGTCATGCTTGGTAGTAGTACATGTTGGTAGTAGTGATGTTCGTTCTGATGCATGCTTATCGTCTGTTATCCAGTACCGTTGCTAAGAATGTTCTGTTGCATCTAGTTGGTTACATGTGTACTTGGTAGTATTCTTGTTATGTTCTTGCATGGTAGTTATTTCTGATGCCAGTGGTCATGTTATGCTATGAGTAGTGTTATACTTGTGATATTCATGCTCGTCAGGATGCCATGCTCATTCGGATATATGATTTATTGTTGTTGATATGCTTGATGTCTATGTTGCACCTCCATGGTTATGTTGATATCATGCATTATAGTCGCATCATGTTATGG